>CM073776.1:37566192-38076600 GCA_037158775.1 Hetaerina titia | reverse complement strand
GAAAAATCGGGTATCTCATCCTTGAGTCTTCGGTCTTGTAAAATTACATCGCTAAAAACGAAGTAATTTTGTGAAACGCATTAATTCAGGAGAGTGACAATTCTTAAATGACGTAGTCGGCAGCAGGCGCGTCTTTACAATCTTCTGTAACTTTACGGGGAGGCACATTTGTGATGAAATTTACGACTCTAGCTTCCTGACACGAGTCAGCTTAACACGAGTCTAGCTTCCTGAGAGTTAAACGACTTCTTTCATCTTAATCACAAGTTCCGAGGATTTTTTTATACCATGCCATGGTTAAAATGACCTATATTGTGAAAAACGTCTGCTGAGGGCATGTACTACTGTGTGAGCAGGCGTTCTGATGCCAGGAACTGGCAAGCCCATCCTGGCAGCAGTTACGTAGCAGAGCCTCACATCTTTCCTTATTCTCCTCCCCTTTTCCTATAACTCTTTTCTCCCCACTCCCTGTTCAGTAAAAAAGAGAGTTACTATTTTCTTATTTCCTATATGGTACCCTTGAAGCCACCTCTAGGATGTGCGTCAAGGGGTGATTCAACACCAGGAATACAACATTAAAATTTAAGGCTTTTTTGATGTTTAGCTACAATATACATGTATTTTTCTAACATAATATAGATCATGGCAAGTTCAAGTACACGCAAAACAATATTTAAATGAGATAAACTTCTGAAAGCATACGAGAGGAACTGTTCCAGGACAATAACACATCCTAAAGGTGGCTTGTTGAAAACCACGAGCGTAGGGGTTATCGTTCTTAAGAGACTATTGCTAAGAAATAACCACGATATCTGGATAAAATATATTCTGCATATTAATTTATCTTTATTTACATGATATTATTGAATTTTGATTTGTTCTGCTTCAGAAAACCATGGATTGCATTAACTCGCAGTGTGGAGATGATAAGAGACTCGCAGTGTTCCTTCATTTGAAAGGTTACACCGCCCGGATAACCCAAGATGAAATAAATGAGGTTTCTGAAAATGATAGCTCTGATATAATGCAGTTGTGAGATGGAAAACAAAAATTTCAAATTGTTTATTATGTCCTTTGCAAATGAACCAAGAAGTGGAAGGCCATCACGCAAGGACGATGCCGCCACCATGACGAAAGTGAAGGACTTTATCCGATTAGACCTTAAAAATAACCAACCAAATGAGCATTGATATGACTAATCTTAGCTACGGGAATGTGTGGAAAATTATTCACGAAGAACTTCACATGTCAAAGTTGTCAGCACGCTCGGTTCCAAGACGACTGATTACTTTTCAGAAGCAAACATGGCGCGACTGGCAATCAAAACGATGTTCTTTCAAAATGCTTTCAAGTCACTAGGGGCTTTCCGAAGTCCCAAGTGAATTTTTCTTATTCCCAGAAGCCAAAACCCATTTCGGTGTCTTTAATAACACAAATTATATCATTCAAGAGGTAGAACAATAGTGATTGACACAATCACTACGAATACGACTTTCCAAAGGTCAAGAAAATCTGAGAGAAATGTATAACTCTGGATTGTGGCTATGTAGAGAAGACTTAAGAACATTAAATTCAAGTTGTTTCTGTCTCGATTGTTTTTAGTAATAATTAAAAGTTTACGATACTCCCTTGCCGATAGATACATAGATAACTTAAACTAGATGAAATAATGGCAACATAGTAGGCTGTTAAGAATGAAAAAAGAAAAGAATTTTTCTTCTCTTGTCCGGTCGAAAACACTTATCCTGATCCCTTATTTTTCATGAGAAATAAAACATCTTAAATCCAGCAGCTCTTCACTTAATCTCTCTCTATTAGCCTCACCTGATGATGATGCTAATTCATTCAAGTCCATGTCGTTTGACCTTGTAACTTTATTTTGTAAAAAATTCCTATTAATCACTGTACATTTTCTATTTGAAATTTAAGACTCTTATTGAAAAATTGTTTTTAATCGCGATTTCTAAGAGTAACCATTTTTGCACTTAAGTCAACGTCATTCCTGTGCGATATGTACTTAATACTGTACTGTATTCGATAAAAGCGAAATCATAATATGTATATGTATACCTTACTATACAAATGGACTCAATATAGCTCCTGAATTTAACCCGTTTAACCTATGGAAACCAAAATAACATTGTCTTATTTGAACTATTGGCAATAACGCAACGGGCGGCTTTTAATTTCATACTTATTCACCGGTCACTGATAGTGTTGGTTCGGAGGTATGTGATAGAAATTTATTGTACATCTGAAATGAATATGGTATTAATTCCTCGACGAACACTTTTTAAGTTTTGTAAGTATTTTAGATTGCAACGAAAAACTCTGCTTTAATATGTTATAATATGTGGAAATTTAGTTTATATAATTAATTATCAGTTACAGTTTAAAAAGTAAGCACTAAATATTTAACATGAAATAAAATGTAGTTTATCACCTAAAAAATAAAACACTAATTTTGAATAATAAATTAGACGACATTAAAAGTTCATAAAACTATTTTTTTCAAATTGATTTGTGGGTATATTTTCCTAATTTACCCCATAAAACCATGAATCCGCAAAATATCACAAGTTAACCAGGATTCATTCAACGCAAATAGCCATTTTGTATTTTACGAAAATTGTTCAAAAGATTTTACTAGAGAGGGTCACACTGTATGAATATAAACCATCACTTTCGCAATTATAAGCATATTTTCTCGGATAAACTATTAACTCAGTATCATGCCAATATTGTTTTCGAATGATTAAATAACTTTGTAACTAAAACTTACCAAATCAACTGGTGACCTTCCTCTATAATAAAACAATTTCACCTTTCTTTTTCCTAAGTACGATCAGACTTAACTTACGTAAAGTTGTGGTTTCATTAAAATGGATTAGGCCAAACAAATTGTGCAAAATTTATTTTTTCGTGAACCTACCTGAAATTTATTGGCTTTCAATGACTCTACTGTGCTCAGATTTCACATAATTGGATATTTGCGAGTCACTTTAGGTTGGAACTTAACACCATGTGTGCGTCATTGGTACACATTTCCGAAAAAAGCCATTTTTTCTATAGAAGATATGAAATAACAATTTTAAAATATCCTACGGGTATAATGGACGACTCAATTTCAAGCTTACTTGTGGCATAGTATTTTTGGATGGAGTCTAATTTTATGCAATTAATTTTACAACTAATATATAACTATCACTACAATTATCAGCGAACAGGAGTTTGGAAATAACTTTGCAGCTTCCACATAAAAATGCAAAGTTATTTCCAAACTCCTGTTCGCAATGGATTTCCACAAAGTCTCGGCCTCAACCATCAGTCACAATTATCAGCATTAAGAGCAACCACAAATTTTCTCGTTTTGTCCTGTTATACAGTCTGTTACTTCCCTTAAGACATTTTAATGCAAAAAATATACATTTTTGTAAGAATTGTAAACAAATTCTTTCTTGCCCGTAAATATTTAACTGGAGAGAATCTTTTAAAATTTTTCACTTATTTTCTCAAGCTGAATCTTTGTATATTCAAATTAACGTTTAATATGATGACCCAAAGTCCTTTGAGGAACTTCCGCCTTCTTTAAAATCCAATTCAAGCTTCCTTTGCTTCATCAAAAGAATAAAAACAAGACTTTTTTCTCCGGAAATATGGAAATTATGTTTGCACGGTAATACTTTTTTTTATTTTTGTCACAGGCTGTTTGCTGAAACTAGGTGGTGCAATATTTTATAATTTATTTTGCTTATGAGGTTATATTAGTTGACTACTCATGCAAATTACACATATTTTGTCATTTTAGTATACACGCAGGATTCCCCTCGACGTTACCTCAAGCATACAAGCCTCTTCAAACTTAATATCATGTTGATAATACAAAGAAAAAACGTGTATACCTTATTTAGATAACAGGAAATTCTAAAGGGAACTCAGAATGCAAAACATCACAATAATTATTGAGCTAAATTAACGATCGATCTTCAATTTACTTCGCCCCTAATTACGGACTAGTTTCAGATAAACGTACGAAGCATTTCTTCGCCCATCCGGATATTTCTTCAATTTAAAATATTCTTTATAATTTTGCAGTATGAGTGCAAGAGTCGTCTTATGCGAAGGATGTGAATTGCTGTTCTTCCTCGGAGCTCTATTCCTACGCAAAAATGGAGTCCTAATAAACAAGTGTTCTTTGGAGGTTTCAATATGTGTACGGATTAAAAGCCTGTTCCTAGGGAGTGACGACTTTTTCCGCAAGCAGAACGTGATATGTAAAGTTTAAGGGGAACAGGAGTGACAAAGATGGAAATTTCTTAAACTAAGATGAAGGGAAAAAATACGAAAGTATTTATTTGCACGCACAAATTTATTTTAAAATTAATTAATTTATTTTTTTTACAATAAGACACACTAAAATCTAAAACATGGATTTTTTAGAGCAATAAATATTATTCGAAAAGCATGAAAAAGCTAAACACAAAATTACTCTCTTGTGTAGGCGGCTTTTTATATAGATAAAATGGACATCTCTCTCATCGATATTATATACTAATTATGAGCAAAAGACGGAAGACTAAAATCCATTTCCTTGTATCTACTATGAACTCTACTAGGAAATTCAGGACCCCCATATAGAGCTATATGCTGCGCCTAACAATTCTCTAGTCTCCATACAAAACCATCTTCTGATAATTGTAGGTTTGTTGTAACAGCTTGGGGAGGTGAGGGGGGACGTAGTAGGTAAGTTTACGACCGAGATATTACGAACAAAGGTTGGTCGAACTAATTGCTAGCATGAGAGTGGGAGTCTCGTGGCCAAAGCCCATGTTGCACAATAGTTGTATTGTTGAGGGTGCCCTACAATCGCGTCATTTTGCATCGCGCCCAGAATGTAAATGGGTGTACTACAGAATGCAAACTATGGCCTCCATCGCTTTGCTTGTTTGGGCTTTGTCCACTGTCTTTGTTTTTGTTGCCAATTACTACAAACGTTATAATTTCTTCCTTCCATTGAAATTTTAAAATAACTTAAAAGTGAAGCCAAATTTTTTAACAAATATTTTTGTTTTGAGTTGGTGTTGACTTAAAGTGTACGCCCTAAATCAGAAGCCTGCGATTATTACACTCTCCGCCATTCTTCGCCAGGTAGAAGATTGCCAAGGAGATTGATTAGATTTTCCTCGGGCAAGTAATTACGAGACATGTTCAACAAATGATGATCATTAACTTTTTATACACATAATATGTGGTGCCAAAATGTAATTTAATATTATAAATTTAGCTTTATGCATAATTAACACGTGTTACAAGTTTAATTGACTTCAGTTTTTCCAGTAACAAAAAATTCCAAAGCGATGGTGGCTTCCGCTATGCTATAAGTTAGGATCACATCATTTTTCGATATTCAGAATATATAAGCATGTCGCTTCAGGAAATTCAACTGTAGTTGGGACATGCAATGGGTATGTTCTGAAAACTTTACAAGACCATATCAATATCAAAATACCACATTTAAATAAGAGGCTACACCACGATAATATAAAAATCTTTGCTCAATATCCGACAAAAATCAATGTGAATTGTGTTCCTCAAAAGGGTAAGAATCATTAATTGAACAGATACACGTATATTTATCAATTACATCAAATGGTCTATCTAGGATCTGTCTAAGGCACTCTACCCTTAATTTTGACAAATGGAAGTGAACTTTCCAGTTCTCCTCGATTTTTTGTCGTCGCCCACTTCGACATCAAGAGTGTCAGTACTGTCTCTGGTCCATTTTAGTACTTGATTTTAGTCCCTTGACAGTCTAATAGCTAGAGCATCTGATATTCTAATTTGTTAAAAACGTATGGTATGGTTTTGGCTGTCATCTCGTTTAATAATCATTTTCTCGTTCCCTAAAGATCTTTGACCTCATATATGATTGCTTATTATTGTTTTATCAAAGGTAATCTTGCCAATTATTTTGAGTTACAAGTCATAAAAACCCTACAACGTACTTAATTGTGCTTTTGGCCAACAGCATTACTGGTCAATTATATTGTAACTCATAGTGAAAAAATGGGATAAGTAATATCACCTTTACAGCCCCAGCTGGGGTATTAGGCTGCAAAGGATGGTTAAGTTGCGTTTGCGAAACTGCTGTCGTATCCATCGGGGTGATTAATTTGATGGAAGACCGCCACTTTCTTTAGTTCCTTCATTACAAGTTCTAGCTTGAGTGTAACGTAACATGTTTTGCCGTTGCAAATCAATACATTTGTACGTAAACTCAATCTAACAAGACTCGGTACATTTTGCAACAAACTCCCTACTACTCTCCAGAACGAGTTCTACAGGTTTTATCTTTGGTCCGCCAGAAATCTCACTCTCATGGGAAGCTAAAGGTAGAACGACCATTAATCCGTGGATCAATCCACGAAAAAGAGGTAAAGAGATGCAAATCTAATAGAATGAAATAAAATATCTCAATATTTTATGGAACAGGATGTTGGACGAGGGTAATTTGAGGGATCGGTGAAGAGTGAAAGGCCGAAGAGATGTAAATTCGCTGCCCAAGATTTATATATGGATGGACCTGTTTCCTTCAACTCCAGTGTTTGGGGTTTCAAATGTAAAAAAAGTTCAGCACTACAAATCCGTCAATCCGTGCAAACTGTTCATAAAAAAACTAGGTGAAATCCGTTGGCATGGCATAGTGATTACCGTTAGGGGTTATTTTAAACGTGAGTATTGAACGGTTGCTAACAAAAGGTTAACCTGTGGCTTCATGAAACACCTCTGCTTATCACTGCATCCTCTCTATGCTACAGTATTGCCTCATTGAGAACAAGCTGTATTCTTCTCCCGTAACAGTTATAGATAGCTCACGGTAGTCCAGGGCAGAGCGTTGGATTACTGATCGGACGGCCCGGGATCGATTCTCGGGTATGCCTCTCTTCGCACCCTCCGCTTTACCCAATCTCTGTAATATTTTGGGTATCAGATCTTCCTGGGAAACCATAACCGGCAAAATGAAAGCCCCCCTATCATGATGTGTGAATTTCACACGCCGTCGGGCTTAGTGCTGGATGAACTATAGTATACGAGCAACTTATTAAACCGATCTTCGGGTTGATTAATGCGTTTATGTTTTTTTTAACAGGTGTAGTTATTAGGGAAGGCGAGGGACAGCTGAAATCATTTACGTCTTAAGGTATGGGTAGGTAATTTGATTGGGATGGGATATTCGGGGAATAGGGGAAGGTTGGAGAGAAACCCGGAGTCGGCATTAGCATAGTCTTAACGAAAGGGGTTCACATTTTAACGTCCGATGGAAAGCGTAATCACCTGAACAAGCTTTCCACATAGCGGCCTGAGTAGGGATCGCGATACGCTCGTATATTTGAAAAATCCTGCCACCTCCGGGGTTTGAACTCAAACCCTCTGTGCATAAATTCAGTGCATTAACCATAGCACCATCTCCATCCCCTTCTGCCCCCCTTCATGCAAACTTCTGGTTATCTCCTCATTCTGATACGCCTGTTATCATTCTTCCTTCTGCCCGATCCTCGAGGTCTCTTAAATATCCCACAAAATTTCTCCTACCAATTTTTTATATCCGAATCTTCCCTAGTATGTTCCTCTCTTCCCTTACTGTGTCTAACACTTTTCATTTGTCTTCCTGTCAAATATTCAGCTTTCTTTTTTCATCAACTAAAACACTTATTCTAATTAATGATTTTTCGCGTTTCTCGACATATTCCGAGTATTACTGGCACTTAGTTTAACGTTTTTAAAACGTCATTTCATTAAGAATGAGAAATTTAAATCCCAGAAACAAACGCATGGAAACCTATGTCCTTGCGTTATTTACAGGTAATATCAGCAAATCGTGAAACAACAGAGTGTCTCATTGCACGCTGGTCATTTAGTAATAACAATATTTATAATGAAACCCTCATGATTTCGGATGAGATTTGCCAAGTTATAAATGGGTGGAGGTAGGTCGCGGTAGTCCAGGGGGTAGAGCGTTGGACTACTGACCCGGGTTCAATTCCCGGGCAAGGAACTCTGGGCACCTGCAGCTCCACCCAAGCTATGTGATTTTTCGGGTACCAGATCTTCCTGGGAAACCATAACCGGCACAGGTGAAGGAACTGGCCCCCCTACCCTGATGTGTGAATTTCACACGCCGTCGGGCTTAGTACTGGGTGAACTCTACCGTCACCTACCAAACCGACCTTAGGGTCGAATACAGCGTTTTTTTTAAATAGGTGGAAGTCAATTCAGAAAACTTCAATCAACAGTGGGGCAAACAGTCTAGCTAGCTCCTTGTGCACTCGATGGAAAATTCTAAGAAAATATACTAATCAAATGGAGATATACTCCACCGCTTAATTTTGAGTGTGACTAGGTCCAGTTTCTTGTCAATTTGGGTAAAATTAATAATGGATGAAGTTCTCTCGGATTTCAGCCAAGTAAGGTAATCAGCGGCAAACGTTTCGACGGCTGACGGCCTGCCATCATCATTTGGACTGATAAATATTTGGAGAAACGCTGGGAGGAATGTATCGAGCTAAAAGAAGGTTATTTTGGAAAATAAAAAAAATCGCCCATAATAATTTGTTTTACAATATTTTCCTTAGAGCTTATTAAACGACCCACGTAGTTCATTTGCACTCAGCAACCATACTACTGATGTGTGCTGTATCTATCGCTGAACCGATAATTCTTATTCTGTACCTGGAATCAATGCATGTGAATTGTAACGCGCAGTACCCAATTAATTCTGTGAAAAATTATAATGACCTGTTTTTGCCATTAGTATCAATAAGGTTAAATGATGTTGGATGCCCTTCAGCCTCAGAAACTGCACATGATCTCACGCCACAGACTAAATTTCAACCGCGATCCACCCCAACGAGGGATATGACGTCGCTGGAGTTTGCTCCGCTAATCCGCAGAAAATGATGATGACGCCTATGCTTTTTTTGATCACATAATCCCACGAGTACACTCCGAAGCATATTGGCCACTTGTTTCCTCACATCCACCCCCGGTGCTTTTAGGTTTCAATGTGTGCCAACTTAATCGCACTTCAAACACGCTTTCCAATCACGTGACAAATCATCGTCAACTCAAAAGAGGACGAGAGCTCTCTCCTCTTTCCCTATGCCCTGTGGAGGATATTATCATGTGAAACGCATGATTATAGGTTTTGAAAACCCCAGCATAAATTATCAGGACAACAAATATTTTGTATCAAGCTTATGATTTACTTTCAACATAATCCGAATGATCAATTTATTGCATGCGTCTCCATAATATTTCAATGGGAAAAAACCTCATTAACACACAGGGTAAGATACAAAGACAATATAATCAAAGCACAATATAATCAAACCTGTACATTTCTCCACGCACAGTTCATCACGATTCCTCTTTAAGAAAGAAATTTCGTACATTAACACTCAATTGAAAATACAAGAGAGAATACACATAAAAATCAATCGTGCCTGGGGAGACATGGCGGACAAGCTTTTATATTACATAACAAATTGATAATAAATCCCACTTTTTGATCAAATATTCGAGGCGTCTCGCATTTACAGTGTCATTTTTTCCAACTGTCGCGTTTTATTTCATCCGAAGACTTGTTTATTTTCCACGATGGCATCCACCTGGATTCAGTCTATCGCTGCCTTAATTTCATTGGAAAAAGGTGTTGAGAAGCATAATAAAATCAGTGTACACCCTGGTAAGCCTCTTTTTATTACTTACACACAGACATTAAAGGGCTACTACCAATACTTATCAACATTCAAATCAGAAAAAAAATATTCATCTATTATCCCTGCAGATGATAGCATTAAATTTTGGCCTGATTTAATTTTCAATTTGTCTGAAAATCTAAATTGGAAGTGAAAATGGAGTTTTATTTTCTACTTTGTTCGAACCTAATGTTACAGAACAAATTGAGTAGAGTCAGGTATCATGTGGTGGAATTTGAACAAAATAGAGAAACGATAGTAAGTTTTCCTATATATTTATCAAGTGGAAATTTGTTACTCAATATCTTTTCTTTAAAATGTTATAGTGCAACTCTACATTAGTGTCGCGCTTATATTTATTTCCCGTTTTTCAAATAGATATTTCAGATGACTTGTCAATAATTTGAGACCTCAACATGAATGCTCTAATGCGTAAAATTTGAAACATTTAATTGGCATGATTAGGATTTCCGTACAATATGCAGATATATCGTTTGTTGTAAATATATCAGAGTCTTAATAATTTCAAGATACACTACCCATAAGTCTCTAAAGATCAATGGGCGGTTCCATCTATAGAAAGTACGTTTTTCTCTCCAAATAACCTGCATTACTAATTGGTTGTTTCATACGAACACAAATGGCTCAATGACCATTCCCATTTTCTAAATAAACCTAATCTCGAATTGCTCTCAACTATGGAAAGTAATTCCTCTGTCAAGAGTAGTGTTTGTATTAATAGAGTTTCTTACACACTTCGAGAGCTTATTAAACAATACATTTGGATTCGAATATTCAAAGATAAATATTTTATCCGTTGGTACAGCCAAAGTCGGTTACACATATTTTTGAACTGTGGTTTAGCACTCTCCTTTGCCTTTAGGACGTAAAACAAACACAGGTGAAATCCCATTCAGTACAACAGACAAAAAAAACTTTAAAATAAATGAAGTTGCGATGATTCAGAAACTTGAGCTGGATTAACAACGTTGAAAATCTGGAAATCAACTTTCCGCAATGTATTATTTGTTATTGAAATTTGAAAATAAAACAACTTAGCTTTTCCACTTAAAATTTTTTATTCTCACGACCTAGGTTTCGTTATGGTATAACATCACCAGGTAAAAATGCAAGTCCACCACAGTATATATACATATCTCTGGGTGAAGGGGAAAATAATATTAAGTGGAAAAGCCAAGTTGTTTAATGTTCAAATGTCAATATGAAGATTTTCCATCAAGTTACGCCAGAAACTGTTTTATTATTTGGGATTTTATCTAAATTGGAAATGCATTTTAGGGAAAATGACATAATTCATCCCCTTTTTCATTTTGCCGACCGAAAGAATTAATAATATTATGGATACCAGCAGGGGTGGCATTGATTTTTTCGGTAAAATTCCCAAAGAAATAAATGTAATGGAATCTTTTATGAAAATACTCTTATTCCCATTCTCCCATTAACTATTAATTTTACGAGTCCCAAATCACCATTAAAATCCTTCAACATTTAATAGTGCAATACGCAGAGTGAACAAAAGAATATAGCAAAGAATAAAAGAATCAATATAAAATAATGGACAATCGTTAATCTTTAGGATACATCAGGAGTTTGCAACTCTCAGATTGTGGTTTTCATTATCCGTTCACAGAAAAAAGTAGGGCCTAGACCTGTTATTTTTATCTAATTTTTCGTCCGTAGACCGCCTGAAAAATTATGCTACGAGCAAGTGAATTACGTTCAGGATTTTAACCCATCAGTTTGGAATTTTGTCAATGATATCAGTCGAGCGTTGAATCATTTTTCCTCTAATCGTCCCCAATCCAGAAACAAAGGCATCGAAATTTCATTTTTCGTTACACTGTGACAATTTTAGCTAATCGGCACGCCCTAAGCTGAGTCATCTCAGTGTCACGACTGAAACACTACTATCAGTTTTAAACACTTAAAGTGTACCCTAAATGGGCTCAAAAAAAATTTAGTCATGCTTCCTATTTATTAATTAACTTCTATCAACAACATAGGCAATATAATCAAGTTTTTTATTATATAAATTTTGTTTTAAAAAATTTTTGCTTAATGTTTTCGAAGTTCATATCCAAAGATTACTTACTTAACTTAATGAATCAATAACTTCAATATGGACGATTTTGTCTACTCGTGAATGAACTTTCTTCGAAAAATTACTCTAGATAATTTATATGCGATTTCTATTTTATATCCCATTCCTCTCCTACTCGTATTTTAGATATTTTCTTAGCCCAACGAAAACGAGGAATTATATTTTTCGTTATACAATGCACTGAAAAGCGATGCTATACGTATGTACAACCGAATTTGAATTTCAAATCAGCACACCATTAATATTTTTTATTAATGATAATATGAGGACTAATTACAGATGCCTGATAAATATATGAAGTCAAGGATATCGAATGTTGACCTAATGAAAATGAAATGCGCATACGTGTATTCAATCGGATTATAATTAATGATTTACGAGTATGTAGATATTTATGGAAATATGGGAACAAACTACATAAACATGGTAAACATATGAAGTCGTGTTAACAAGACATGGAATGTTATTCAAATGTAAATGAGATTACGTAGACGGGTTTTCGATGGCCAATGATGACTTAATTGGCCATCGAAAATTCGTATTCACGTGTAGTCATACTTATATTAAGAGATCTAATATCCTTGAGTATTACTTTCAATTATCTTTTGATAAATATTCTGTTACACATTTTTCAAGTCTCTATCAAATTATAAAAAATTATCTTAGGGGATATTTTTAAGTATTTTAAATTTTAAGAAGCCTTAATACCTTAATCAACTTGCTTGCGCTTTTCTGAGATAAGAGGAAAACCAAAAACACAATTAAAGGACGATTTAAGCTGTTGACATGCATTTAGGGCAAATGAGCTAATTCTCTTTAACGCCTTATTGACAAGCCTATTTTTAAGGTTATAAATTTAAAGGTAATTACAAATCAAATCTATGGTATCTAATCCATAATAGAACTAGTGATTATATTAGCTATAATTTTACAAATTAAAGACGCAAAACATACGTAAAGGTATTAATCCTCAATGCAATATTCCTCAATGCAACCTTTTTTAAATGGGCGTAAAATACTATTTACCATTTGATAGAAACTATTCAATCTTCAATTTAACATGTATTTTAAACATTTAAATTTCCAAGGATACGGATGCTAATGCGAATCCCTTAATTATCACCAATTAGTAGCCCAAAACTATTTTTCGTATGAAAAAAAGACATGTAATTGCTACTCGAAAGTAGAAAGGACTAATCTAACAAAGTCTGGCGGAATCTATCGATCAAATTTACATGAGCTCAGTATGTATTTGATCCATTAATTATTGATGAGGGACAACTAATATTCCCCAATATTACTGCCATAAAATACACTTTTCCCATAAAATCTGATCGCCATAACAACTGATTTTTTTCTGACCAACTTAGCAATTCAATCGCTACGCGCGGTAAAACCTGGAAGTGCAGTTCTACGTAAACATATATACGTAATTCATCGAACGGCAATTTTTCCTTTCAACGTAAATGAATATTTTACTCAGTGGAATAGTGTAAGATTGATCCCCATCGAATTGATGAATTCGGTTATTTTAAAATCGTGCGTAATTAATTACCCATGTCACCTTTCCTTTTGACCTATAATATATTGATAATTCATAAATAAGAAGATATAATCAAGTAAATAATCCGAGGTCTTGATTAAGAGTAGACCTCGTGCCAATAGGAATTTCTTCCCCCGATTTCCCACTCCTTCCGTAACCATGCAGCACACTCGAATTATCGGCCTCCGGATTTTGTGTCTACCCTCTGAGCCTTTATTTTGAGCCGATTAATTACTTCCGAATGTCGTTAAGCGTAATTTGAATTTGTAACCGTGCCATTTAATAAGAGACCAAACAATCGTCCGGCGGCTACAGGCTCTCTCTTCATTTAGATGTGTACACATACATGTACGTGTGTGTTTGTCAATTTATGTCCGACAGTGGCCTTGTACCGCTAATGTAGAGAGGATTGGCTTCTTCAGCAGCTTGAATCGGCTAAAACTTATGTAGGTGAAATTCCACCTCGTTGGTATGTCGTGTTTTATTTTTAGTTTTGGGAGATTCTTTTAAAATTTTGAACAATACTTTTAATTTTTTTGCAAGGACTTTATTTCTGATATACCATCCCGCACTACCAAAATCCGCAAGTGAACGAAACAAAGATTACATTGCCACCCGCGTTTCCTTATTGCTGCTGTACTTATTATTATTTGGTAATCTACCGGTTAAGGTAGGTTTTTGGATGGACAAAACTATCAAATAAATATTTTGTAACTCCAAACAAAACCCAATCCAGCAACCCAATCTACAACAGGTCCATCTTCATCTCTGTACATCTGTGTACTTCCTTCCTCCCTTCATCCCGTCCAACATCCCTATTCTGTTCCTGCCCTATCCTCGCTTGCCCAACATTCTCCCCTCTATCACCTTCTTCAACATTCCACTATCCCACATGCTGCTGTACTATTGGTAGCATTTTCATTCACAACAGCAACGACTTTGTTTGACAGAAACCAAGTTATTAAAACCAGCTTAATCTCTACAGGTAAGTTTTCTGGAGCATGTCTGTCACTATAGGGGAAGCAGTCAATTAAAAATAAATGATAAATATATTCTTCATCAATAAAATTTGCTGTCAATGCCAGATAACTTACATTAGTGGGAAAAGTTCAACCAGTAACAGTAATGCACACACCTTCTGCATCATTCAAAGTATTCCTAATGGAATTCTTCTCTCTTTCGAAAAATTAGTGGTAACAAATTCCCTGAGAGAAACTGGGTAAATAAATTTCTGGGTGATTGATCATCCGCGTATTTTTTTAAACTTTTTTCTTCCAACTATGCCAAATGGTTGGTAGTTTTTTCACAATGAAACCAACAATTTATTTATCAATTTCCTTTGGTTTGGATGTAAACTGATCTCATGTAAGTTATGAATGTCGGTGGCCAGTCAAACTGGGAAACTTCTGTCCTACGATACATCTACAGATGGTTGACAGAGGTAGATAGAGGAGTATTTGTACCCAAGTTAGAAGATTGGTCTTTGGTTGCTGGAAGCTCTGATGAAGACAGGCCCGACTGTGAGTGAGTGAGAGCAGCAGCCTCACGACTTTTTTAAACTTGCCTGAGATCTGGTACACCAGGATGCTTCACCTCATCCATACAAATGACCTAAGGAAGCATTAATTATATTTCACTGATTTTTCCAAAATTTATTACTTACTTATGGCAACAACATGGCAGTAGAGACGAGACAGTACCCTGACGTATATTTGTAGATTGGACACTGAGGCACATTTAATAGATAATGTAGCAGAGCAAAAGTAACAGTTTGCGGCAAAAAGCCAACTTTTGGTGAACATCGTCCAAGTAAAACTTCTACGGTGAGATTGCATTTACATGTGTTGGCAAATCAAGACAGGATCCAAAATTTCCGTGAGATATTCTGGTGGTCACGACTTTCGTGCGTTGGGTCTATCACTGAACTGGCCCATGAAATTGGTGTATTATATGTACTTCAAATAATATATGTACTTTTTATAACTCCGACTTAGTGTATACAAGGGAACCCTATTTTTCTCGACCAGATGCCATCCCTTTAACAGAAACATACACGGGATCTTAAAAAGGTCCCATCTGAAACACAGTTTTTGGTAGTGCCTTCGTATTCCCTACGACTGCACCTTTATAGAGGAAAAACATCTTCAATTGTGCAGCCGGTGTCAGTTATTCGTTCCCTCCGAAAATTACTCATTCCCGCATTCGGCCTCGGGGCTCTCCCGGCCAAGTGCATCCTTCGTAGTATGAACAATACTATGAATTCCCTCATTGCTTTCTTCACTACCACGAGTTTTCGCATTGGACGGGTGACCAAGCATGGTTTCCGAAATGCAGATGAGCAAACATAAGAAGGGTTTGGGTCAAATGAACGTGTCTAGTTAAATATTATGACGGTCTCTCTCTCTTAGGGTAAATTTTAACGAGAAATATGATTAGACTGTTCTTAACGGGCATGTCGAACTTTGCAATTGAAACAGAAAATACGAAAAACCTTCCAGTGAGTGGATAGGTTAAAAATTCAGGATTATTTGGCAGACAGAACTCGCAGTCAGATGTGCTCTATCAAGATATCAGAAATTATAATCGTGCGTAATTATATCGTGACCACCTTTCCTAATTCCAACGAATTTCGAACGGGAACGTAAGGAGATTCACCTATTATAGTACCAATATAGTATAGTATAGAAAAAATTTCATGGATACCAACTATTTCATGCACTCCCATGTTTTCGAAGCTAATTACTTACTATCAAAGGAGCTACTGATGAAGGCATAACAACAGGTGGAAAGTGTTGAAATTGAGTTGGTAATTCGTGAGCCTTATAAAAGAGGACGTGTGAGGTTTATATTTAATAGCTCTTCTAGATTTAAAAAGATTAGGGGGTGGTATATGACCAATCAATAAAGAGATTAATTTTAAAGAATTTTTCGAATGGTAGTTACATATTGTGATTTTGGCACCTTCAGTTTCGGTTTTATTCGTTAACTGCAGTGTACAGAATGGCTGACGCACAAATAATCTTTCCTAAGAATTATTACAATTATGCCTCAAATGAAGGGTGGCCAATAGAATTGTTATAATTTAACGTCACCGGAAAAAAGATATTTCAAAGGTTCGACTATGTGTCGAGCGGTCCCGGTCATTCCTACTATATCTATCCGCTGTATGGCTTCTTTAATAATAATCGGTACTTTTCTTTTGGCATTCAACACGTAGTGCTCCAAGGTGACTCAAATGAATCACTCAATTGAACTAGTCACTGCGGCGAGGTGATCCAATTGACTCGAGTCAGTAAATTCAATCATTCAGCCCACCTCTAGTGTACATACGTGTGTATATGTAACGTGTGTAATACTATATATAATCAGATGAACCAAATTATAATAACACCATAAACTGGAGTACAATTGATAACTTAATAAATCCGTGGGTAATAAATCTTCTTTGAGTAAACACTTTCAGTGACTAATCGTTAACAAGCCCGACACACTCGGAGGGAACGAGGGAAACGCGGGAAAGGTCGGACTAAAGGGTTAAGGGATATGGGATTTCCCTCGCACCCTGGACTTGCGATGACTCATTCCGAAGCCTTGTAAGTTGAGAACCCTTTCCAATCGCTCGGAGGAGGGATCCGGCGTTTAGGTTTTCGTCTGTCGGGGAACTTTTCAATCGAAAACCAGGAAGGGAAATGGAAAGAAAAGCCCCTACCCCCTCAACTTTCTAAGGCACTCTTCTCGGAGGTGAAGATTCGGAACGACTTTGTGGGGGCTCTTACGTACTTTGCAATGCTGAGAGTTAAAAGATAACTGAAAGGGTCCTCGTGGATGAATGAGGTCGAATACGTTCCAAAGCGAGAGACAAGAAACGGAAAAGTGTGCAGCCAATTGCCCGCGACAATTTTGAGGAGTAGGTTTTCTAAGAATATGACCTACTGTTTTGGACACGATGGAAAGGCACTGTCTAAAGCGGCGATGTACACAAGATGTACACGATGTATACTTATCCAAGAATAAGCCGATGCTTTTAGAGATTTGGGGTCACATTTGGAACATTGTAGTAAACATGAAAATTAACTTTTGCATTTTAGATGTATTTTTACATTATTAGACATATGTAGTAAATAATAAACATACATTTCCAATTTAATCTAACAAATTTTATTTTGAAATTTCAATGCAAAATAATAAGTTACAATGTGAAATTTCAAATATAAAGCGGTCGCGAGCGGCATAAAAAGCGGTGTTCTAAATAAAGTGTGTGTGGAATTACAAACTTACTTCTTTCATTTCAACACTTATACACATGTTCAGATAAGTTTAATGCGCAAAAAGTCTGCATTGCAATATCTTACACAACGCCGAGAATCGAACATGGCACTTTCCAGCTGTTGGTCTGGTGAGTTAAAGAGTTATTCCACCATTCACCGATGGATGGATGCCTGTGACCGTGCACGATGTCCTATTGCTGTATTAACTTTGGGATGATCGCTTGTTTATGCATTCTCAAATTAATGCTGAAGCTTCAATTAACGGGCATTCATTCTTAAAGAAACTCTAATAATTGATGTGATTTAAGGGTAGATGTACCTACTAAGATTTCCAAATGTATAAGCCAAGCAATAATCATTAAAACAGGAAGTAAACAAGTCGTGAAAGAACGAGCGCTTTAATGGTGTTCTTTATCCGCAGATTTTATTCATTTTCCGTTTTCTCGTCGTAAAATCTTGATGGGAAAACAGTCTCTCTAGCAATACAACAAGATCAGAAGAGATCACCGAGCCGGCGCCGTGGAAAACTACGAATAAATATCTTTTATCCGACACCAAAAAACAACTTTGATTAGTGTCTGAATTAAGAGTTTGAAGACCAATTATAAACACATAAAGAGTTATCACAAACATTACGAAACCAGTCTCATTTTCGTCTCCCATATCTAGTGATTCCACGGATAATGTATCCGACCTATTGATATAATCTGGAGCAGGGTAAGACAAACAAAGGTAGAATTTACAATCGCAAAAGTCTCTTTAGAACAAACATCATCAGCTTGTATACAGAGAAATGTATGC
The DNA here is from genome assembly GCA_037158775.1 of Hetaerina titia. Lineage (NCBI taxonomy): Eukaryota > Metazoa > Arthropoda > Insecta > Odonata > Calopterygidae > Hetaerina > Hetaerina titia. Next base: position 38,058,108 of record CM073776.1, on the reverse strand, counting down.
CTGAGCCCTTTGAATAGTGGTGTTATAGGAGATTGTTCAAGATCAGTTGGAAAGACAAAATAAAAAGAGAAGTTTATCAATGGATAGGAGAATTCATTGACAACTGTAGAAGTAAAAGAAACAGGAAAACGAAACTAATAAGACATACTCCACGTCGCGAGAGTTTCGTCACGACAATTTTGGAGGGGAGAGACAGTGGAAAGGACATATTGAGGAAGACCCTGCCTTGAAGTGTACACAAACGAGAAATGAAGACCAATCAAAAGAATGAGCACCTAATAGCCAACCCCAACTATCGTCAACGTTTCAATAATATACATATAATTTCTCCACTAGTTTTCAACCTGTTCCGAATATAGAAGTGGAGCATACCTGAAATCAAACTACCCCTTAAAATACTATAAGATTAAAATATATACATGTGGGTCGCGGTAGTCCAGGTGTAGAGGGTTTGACTACTGACCGGAGGGCCCGGGTTCGATACACGGGTAAGCCTCTCTGGGCACCTTCAACTTCACCCAAGCGAAATGATTTTTCGGGTACCAGATCTTCCTGGGAAACCATAACCGGCACAGGGAAAGGAACTGGCCCACCTACCCTAATGTGTGAATTTCACACGCCGTCGGACTTAGTACTGGGTGAACTCTACCATCACCTACTAAACCGACCTTCGGGTTGAATACTGTGTTTATGGTTTTTATCAATTTAAATATGCAAAAATATAACACAAATACCAATAAGCTCGTTTGTGGTATTATGCAAACGGACACAGTGATTCCGTGGATGGAAAAGCCAATTCATTAAGGGTTGCATATTTTTTTAGCATAAGCTTCACAGTAAAAGCAGTATCCCAGGATTTACAAATAAGACAGTCTAATTAGACAAATAAAAAATTCGTAACATTCGGACGTGTTTGAACCATTTTTTTTCTATTGCAATTCTTAATAATAAGAGAGCACATTTAGAATAGAATAAAAATATATGATCGTCTAAAAATCTTCTGATCTGAAGACGACAGCAGGAAGACGGGGGAAGAAACTGTCGTCAACCGAGACAGCGCGACATGGCGGAAAACTCGAAATCCGAGCAGTTTCATACATCGAAGCGCTGCGGAAATGTCACAACCAACCGCTTTACAATTACGTTTAATTCGTTTAATATCATAACATACGTTCCATCAATTTAACTGCCTTAAACAAAAGAAGTTAGGAAGCTCTCTTTTGTAATTAATTTCTGTGCAATTAGAAAAACTTTCACAAGTTGGCCCAATTGTTGCACATTACATAATTAGGTATCGTTGATGATGATTATCCAGCAAAGTTAATAAACAATATGGCAATTTTTGTCAATGCAAGAGTAAGTAAAGCCGTTAAAATAACACCGATAACCCATAAATAATGATTAAAATCTATTTAAAAATTAAATTCAGAAGAAAAGTTGAACAAATGATTTTTTAAACCAGTAGTCATTCACTCTTTTGTTTTCATGTCCTTATTTGGTACACTCTAATCTGTAATCAACAAAAGTCAAGTGGCTATAAGTTCTGCTATTTTAACGGTATCCGCTAGAAAACTCTCTTAACTTAGTTACATCACCAGCTAAATTCCAAATCGATTGCGAAAGTTGATTCAAGAGGTCTTTTGCTGTGGCCAAAAATAATAAAGAAAATTTATGAAGCATCTGTGGGCTGCATGTATCTTTTGTACTCTCAAAATGCTTCCTCCCTCATAATTAATCCCTAAATATGAGCGTCAACAATTTCACATGACCATAACTTGAAGCTAGTATTAATGAGGTAGATTAATTCCTTAACATGCTATCTTGAAGAGTCATGGCTCGGATATTCCTACAATATCAAAGTCACCAGCTACTTGTAATGAGTCTGGAAATAATAATAATCGCCAAAGAATTAAATAAATGAATTCCAATCCGAGCTTTAAGAATTATACGGAAAATCATGTCCCTACGTTTCGATTAATTTTCCGGCCCCGGTGACTGCGGGTTATCCTCTCCGCCTGCCAACCCAGGGGTGGTGGGTTCGATGCCTGCCTAGGTTTTTCTTCATCTATACCTTAGGTGTTTGTAATTATCTTCAATATAATGTGTATGGTTTAGGTGGAAGAGGAAACTAAAAAGTCTCAGTCTCGCCCGAATAAAGCCGTTAAATAAATAAATCCTTCCCATGCCTGTCTCCAAGTGTTGGACACCATCTCTCATTAGTTATTTAACTAATTTTATTTTCAGCCAACACTTTAAGCCCAATTGTTCGTATTTCTTTTTTTCATTCACGGGAGGGATACTTTCACTGGCACATATCATGCAATCGTTTTACGTCAGCTCTCTCTTAACAAGTTGTCCAGGAGTACATGCTCACCGTCCCATGGGACTTTTCCCTCGCATTGAATTTTTCATCAAGGATATTAATTCGAAAACGAAATTAATTCGACAACCTTTACATTTACAATACATCCCCCACATTAATTTGCAGCCCTTTTCTTAATGTTTGACCGTACCGACACTGCGTGAAAACAATAAGTTTAGACATTGTAGAAATTCTAATCTTGAGTGTTATCTATCATCTTCGATATTTAGCCTACATTTATTATTTACGGAATTATCATGCCTCAAAAATTCAAAACACATTTGACTATCAAACTAGGCCTGAGTTGTGATATCAGACTCTGATAATGATTTTCGAAAGCTGAAATTATAATAGCATTAATGCTTGGTCATTCATATTTAACGATCCCAAATTTTAGCTCCTAAAAATGGTCATCACTGATAGCTCTGAATAGTGTGATGGAAGAAAAATATAGATTAATCAAGAGTATTTCAACTAACATCGATAAAGAAATGAGAATGCCAAATCGGGCTGTTCCGATGATTACCCGCTTTGAGCATGCATGCGTCCTATCCTGGACTAGGGGAGTTGAAAGGGAATGATTTTTTTAGGGCCGGGAGTCGGGAGGGTTATCTTTGAAAGGAAAAAAGGTCGACGTGCCTCCATTTCGGCCATGAAATGAGTATCCACGCCCCTCGTTCAGACAAATCTTACCCTTTCCCCCTCCTCCAGTCTCCCTCCCCCACCGCTGCTTGACTTACCGCCCTTTCTTCAGCCCTTTTAATGGCTCTTTTAAAACTTTAATCGCGGTCTCCTCACCCAACACCCCAAGCACCCTTCGCACAGCCACTTCCTCTCCGCCCCCAATCCTTCCTTTATTCCTCTCTCCCGTCTACGTGAGTTTTCAATTTTACATCCTTTTCTTCCACAGCCTTCCCCTTCATTTTCCTCCCCACTAGTCCTTTTCTCGTCCACCTTCCCCTCCCCACCTCTCCCTCCTGGCTGTATCCCGCAGCAAACCCTCAAACGCCCCTCTTGCACGTGCATTTTCCAGCGTGAGTTTGTCTGCGGTCCGTTTTAATACTTCACATAATCAGATGCTGTTTAAGAATGGAGGACGTTAGCTAAGCGGGGGAAAGAAAATAGGCGGAATCTTTGGGGGAACGAAGAGTTTCGGAGGCTGTGAGGAGCTTAAGAATTCTTTATAGTGTGTGGGTGGGGAAGGAGTTTTGGTGAATAAATAAAATTAGCTCTTTTTCGTTATATTCGTTTAAATATTATTTCTGCCAACGTTTAGGATCATCCATCCATCATTAGATATCAATAATTAGGTATTTCTACGTAATTACGATGAATAAGTTTTTATGGATGCACGTAAAAACTGTTAATTTTTATTTATCCTCCAAAATGATCTCTTTCCGAACCATCATGCTTTAAAAAGTAAAACTTAAAAGTTTTTGAATGCTCAAAAGTGCTCCAGAAATCCTTGATAATGTTTTTTTAAGTTTCCAGAGATTGTTCATTATCATATTAACATCCAATATCATAATAACAATCATTCTCCAAAGAATAAGATTAACATAAGTGCACCTTTTAGAGTTTTTTTTAATTTAAACAGCGGATACAAAGAGAATGATCTGATGACCTGGACTTTTTGAGCTAAGAAAAAAATACACCGAGTGAAAGTCTGTGACATGCATTGTCTTAAAAATAGAAAAATATAAACGGTAAAAATTTATATCGCCATAGGCAAGTGTGTTATAGCAGTCTCTCTCGACATTTCTTCAGAGGACGTAAAATTTCTTAAGTATCTCCTCGGTAAGATCCAATAAAGAACCCTTCTAAAAGTGTCTCTAAAACAAATTTATTCCAAGAAAATTCTTTTTTATTGTAAATTATGAGCTCATTCTGTTGTTTATTACTATTCATTTAATGACATTGAAAAAAATTAACGGGCTTAATTGATTTTAAATTATGTCCGATATTAGAATTTGGTAATTGAGAAAAGGATGAACGTAGATTAGACGGTTCTCGAATGTGGTCAAGGAGGAGAATGGAAAATTCTTTATTTACCGACTTTATTGGGGCGAGATTGAGACTTCATAGTCCCTTCTGCCACCTAACCCCTGTACATTACATTGAACACAATTAAAAACACCCTAGTTCTTGTTGGAGGAAAACCCACCTGGGCGAAAATCGAACCCGCGACCTATGGGTTGGCAGGCGAGGACGTTGCACTGAGTTCAGCAAAAATTACGTTAGAAAGTAAGTGCAAGGAAGTAGCTTAAATTAGTGAGACGTGGGTGCTGACTGAAAAAACTAGTGGAAGATATAACGTGTTATAAGGAGTTGGCATTAAGGGATAGCAAGTTTTTTGAAGATTTCTTTTGTGATAAATGGGTGATCGTTAGATATTTAGGGAAAATGATGGAAAGAAAGGAAGTACAAGTGCTAGTACCAGTCTTAGTCCGACTCTGTTTGGACCCATCCCAACTTCCGGTACAGTAACTAGGGAATTAATAGCTACACGCGATTTTTTTCACAAGAAATTTCATCAATGTGCATTGATAGAATGACTCGGCGTGAGATACGTATATTATTAAACCGCCCAAACGTTGTGATTTCTGTCCATCAGAGTAAACTTTCGGGCCTTGTCCTGTTCTGATCCCTTGGGTCAATTAGATTCAATGTTTTATTAACCAAATGAATGTATTCCCACTCTCCAAATGATTTCACAGAATATTGCTTTTAAAAAGATATTTACTAAATGCCAATCATAAAATTGATATACCTGTGGGAATGAAAATCACGTATATCTTTTTGATTGAAAAACATGTTTCATCCATCCCACCAAATGGCGAGAATATCGTAATAAAAATTGCAGAGATTAATATCCACGATGGTGTCATAATCAGTAATTAATCGTGTTTTGATGCATTCCCCAATATGACTTAGCCATCTCCTTAGGCAAATCGGCGTGCCATCTACGAGCCTCAAAACTTCTCGTAACAAATCTCGTAACTCAAAACTTGATCCAGAAAGACACTGAATACGTATCAAGTTAATACAGGACTCACATGAGCGATACGGTAATGTACGATGGTTATAATATAGTTTTGACAGACGGTTACTAAAATAATGGAATCAATATGGATGGTTCGGTAGGGAAAGTCTACCGTGGATCACAAGAAAAGTAATTATGAAAATTAAAGCATACCTGGTGGCGTACCTATTATTTAGGGGTTAGATGGTTCTAAACTCTTCCGAAAACGCATTTAAATGTAGCGAACCTCAAAAAACTTGCTTGAGAGTACAGCTATCATCTCAGCATGGTACAACCGAACTGTTACGCCAAGAACCTTCATTTTCCAATGTCGTGCAAGTAGTCAGATATAAATATTTGGCTGTCCAGGAATTCAATAAGGTTTTTTAAAATGATGCCTTTAGTATATACTAGATATTGAGACTAATTATTTTAATCCGAATTCCGTCAGGTCAAGTAAATCTTTAAGTCACAGTGTTGGCGTTAGAATTTTTCTTGTTTTCTGAGACCTATGCATTCTACAATCGAATTAGTACACATTTGTGTTGTTGAGGAATGCTCAAAGGCCATGGGGAGTTATATTAGCTTTCTTCACTCATTCTCCTCCGTTATATTCCACCTAAAACGTACATTTGCTTTTTTTAAGCAGTCTTCGGGCAGTATTTTAATGTTAAGCAGCAGTTCGCGGGTCTACGAGAGTCATTAATGTGTTTCATGAAAAACAAGCATGTTTTTGATCGCTACGTGTGGACACGTGGAATATGGAATATGTGCGTTGATACCATTTCTCATAATTTCTATGAGAGATTGATACTTTTTCAGGGTACTATAGAGAGCTAGCATAGTTTTTAAGCACGTGCGTTTAGTATTTTTTCCTAAATGTGCACACGCGTACTCCGATCAAGCAATACAACTATATATTTTCCTTGACTTGATTACATATTTCTCTCACTTACACAAATGTGGAAACTTAAGTTCGAAGCCCAAGAAAAATGGTTTTGTGGCAACGTATTCTTTTCCTTAAATTTCTTACCGAGATAACTAATACGTTATTACTCTTGTCTGGTGCATTTAGGACAAGGAATTACGGTACTTTTGAATCTTGGTTTCCTGCTGCCGTGTCAACATTATAGTTATTGCAATTAATTATTCAACGCGTAATAGAAAATAACTCCAAGAAGGATTATTTTTTCATCCAACTTATATAAAACGCTAAGTCCCTAATCTTTTTGCTCACAGGAAAATGTCTATACATTACCGTATTACTGAGTATTGATGGCACTGAACAGTTTGTCTACAGCCATATTTCTCCAATGTCTTCTTTAAACACTTAAACCTACGGGAAAACTTCGCGGTCATTAATTCCTTAGCGCGAGCAGCTCTCAGGGCCTAAAAATTTTCAACATCTGAACTTTACAATATGTGACTGATTTTAGGTCATTTTTAATACAAGATTTGCTCAATAATGAAGGATCATAAATGTTTTATTGGCATTATTTTGTTTGAAAATTTTCAATTTCACATGAAATCCTTAGCTTAATGCATTATGCATATGTATTATTGGTTTAATTGATTGTACTCCAGAACTGCGTCAGCGGTAGCTATTAAAAGTATAAACATATATAGTTCGCCTGAAGGAAAACATTTGTATAGTCTTCTAAGGAGTACATTATACCACTTCCCTCAAAAATATAGCGCACTTAAATGATACGGTTTTAATACCTACAGCCTTATCTATTTCCCTCACGGGGTTCACAGGATACCGGTGATTTCAACATTAAGTAACTAGAATTTTTAATCCTTAATTTTTTTAAAAATAGAAGCATATTACTCACAAATGATTTAAGAATATAAATGTATTATATCTTTCCTACATATTTATTTGTTTCGAGGGTAACTGTGAGGGAGTGACTCACACTTCTGGAATCAATACTTCATCATACTTCCCCTTTTAGTTTTGTTAACTACCGCTCCGACCAGTTCAGCTTTAATGAAGCATCATTTTTGGAGTTTATATTCCAATAAATTTGGGGGGGAAAGGGGTGGGAATTAAGACTTTCTTTAAAAGAAAAGAAGAGGAATTTAGTGCGGGGGATTTTTCGCAAGGGTGATACGAACCTCTGCCAAACCTTCCCTGTACGTGTTTCGTACCTCTCCCCTATTCTTCTAAACCTCCCTTATATGTATAAACGTGTATCTATTTATATATATATATATTTATATATATACATATTTATATAATCTCCAAAAAATTGCCAAATGATGACTTATTAAAGAGGATGCGGTCATGATGCGAGATAATGAAATTTTGGAAGAAGTACGAAGACCTGTGCTTCAACGGGCATTTCATATTTACGACCCAATTCCATACCACTACTCCACTGCATCAGCTTCATAATATATCATTAACACTATGGAACAGACAAAATAATAAATGGAAGCCAATAAAAATTGTATTCCTAGGACAAAAAGTCTAAACCTAGATAATTCCTAGATACATAATGGAAATATTATTAGTGATTAGGAGTTGTACATTTCTGTACATGATATCTCCACCAATTGTGACGCACCTTTCTCCACGTATTACACAAACTTAATTTTTCTAATAGAATCCATTCTTTTGTGACAACCGGTTTTTCATGCACGGTATGTAACCGCAACTCTTCGCGTACCGTGCAAGCTAGGTTGTGAATATATCGCCAGCAAAACACGATACCGAAGACTTGCAGAATATCATGTGAATGGATATGAATAACAAATTTATTTCCTCCGCATTTTTTCAAGAGGAAAACGAAAACCAGTTCACTCAAAATGAATAATATTCATCATAATATTTATTTGGTGGAATAATCAGAACAAAAATCTGACTGCATAGACATTTTAAACATTTAATTTCATATTACATACTGGATTTTTATTAAATCATCTTTAATGGGGGATTAGAGTCCAAATACTTTGAACAAAACAAAGAATCTTAAAAGCATAATACGCGACAGGAACAAGGAAATAATATCAAGCGATATAGATGTCAGGGGAAAAATAAACCTTAGTGAAAGTTTCCTTATCAACGGTTTTTCATTTGACCTCTCTCCTACTCGTAAACCAACCCTATCTCCAACTGATGCTAATGGTTGGCTTTCACGAAATTCGTAAAAACGACATATATGAGTAAATAAAATTGGCAATTTTCCACAAAAAATAGAAATTTATTGATACGACCGGTTTCGATGCAACTACATCATCATCTGGTAACAGATTATCATCGTTACCAGATGATGATGTAGTTGCATCGAAACCGGTCGTATCAATAAATTTCTATTTTTTGTGGAAAATTGCCAATTTTATTTAATCATGTTATTCCACCATATCACGCCTGAAACGTCTCTTTTTTAGACATATATGAGGATAAAAAATTTAAGAGGAGCGGTAAATTAACGTTGAGTGAACAGGGTTTGGCCGATCTGACTAGCATTACTGTTGTCTTTTCTCTCCCAGTGGAGCTATATTACGATAACACCCAAAGATCTTAAACCCGGAAGTTGAACTAGATGATATGCTCTTATTATGTAAGTTACGTGAGTTCCACAAAAGCGCGTGAAATTAACCAATTTAGGGAATGAGGCAGGTTCCTCTTTCATGAATAATGAGCTCATATCCGGTATCATGCCAAGAAACTGGCTAAGCGCGTGTAATACATAATAACCTGAAACCTTAGATATGGATTAATCAAACCATCATCAACTGTAGCAGAAGCTCAACTTCTTCTCTAAGATCGTCATGTGTATTTAAAATTCTAATGTCTAGGAAGACCGATACGTCTGGGGATAATGGCACAAAAATGGGTTCTTACGTAAAATGGAAGTATCATCTCCACTATTGGAGTACAGACAACTTTCATGAAAGTTTTTCACATCAAGTATTACGAAATCAAATATTACCAAACAGACATGAAAAGTTATTACTCACTATGAAACTACTTATCTCGGCATAAAAAAATGTGGCCATGAGACAAATAGTTCAATAGAGGAAGACGTAACGTCTGGCAACCCAGAAATAAATTTGATAAGGCTATTTTAGTGCAGTCGGATCTGCATAAGTGTAGCAATTTGTCCCCTCAGTAGCAACACTTGATGATTTTCCTACTAACAAAACAATATGAATAGAAGTAACATGAATTATGCGCAAAAATACTCTTGTATGAGATTTGGGATATCTTTTCAACTGCTCCGAAGAATTCTAATTAGGGTTAACTAAACCAATAATACACAAATCATGATCAATTAAATTACGGAAATTTTAAATTTTTTACATAATAATATATGGAACTGAATTAACCCAAAGGTACTGGGTAGGAACTTTGGGGGTCACTTCCACATCTTCCCAATGATATAATCTTAAATCAACTTCGTTTTATTATCTATATTATAATTTTGTGCATACCAAACATACGCAATTTCATTATATGAGTAATAGATAGATATGGTTTCAATCTCATTCAGTTTATGCAGCTGTACTTTGGACTTACAGAAGAAAAATTAGAATTAAGATCAAAACAAGATCTACTAATTTACCAACAACTGTCCCAATTAAGACAATTTGCGGCTTTCATGAAAACTTACTTAAGGCGAGTACTACCAAAGTAACGAAGCGATGACGTAACAAAAAGGCTAACATTTCAATTTGCCACACCGTAACCTCCCTCCGACTCTTAGTACGTATCATGTTCAGCGGATATTGCTCTTCATATGGCATGCACGGATACCACTATGGGGTCTACCAAGCATCTCCTTTGAATTAAAACATCTGTTTAGCACTCCAAAGAAAATCTTCAACTGACAATACCGTAAAGGAGGTGTGTTCAAAAAATAACGAGAATTTTAACTTTTCGGACAAAATATTCATTTATTGTTATACATTGATGTTTTCATCTTCAAAGTAGTCCCCACTGGGGATTACGCACTTGTGCTAGGTTCCCTTTCGTCGCCCTACAAGGTTCTCTTAATTTTTGGAAATAGGAAAAAGTCACACGGAGCCATATCTGGCGAATATAGAGGCTGGGGCATCGTTACATTAGTTTTTGGCCAAAAATTCACGAACAAGCAATGAAGTGTGAGCTCGTAGATGATAATTTTCCCTGTAAAGAGCGCTAAGTGGAGTTTGGAGTGGTGTCTTAAATTTCGAACCAAAGATTTCAGAAAGACGGTGAGGATTTGAATGTATAGCTAAAACGGAGGAAGATGAGATCATTCAGACGTATCAATATAAACATACACTCACTGCTGGATTGCACAAATAGCAGTTCTTTCGTCATTAACTCAAGATTCCAATAAAACCAAGGTTGATATAAACCCTCGTCATCTGCCCTCTGTTTTACGCGTAATTGTCCGTTACTAAAACGTTATTACGAATGGTATTCTAACGTTCTTTGTCATTTACTCTTGCACTGGCTCGTAGTGTATGTTTATGAAAAAAAGATCTAACGAGATTTCATTGCATATTGGGTTGACTTTTTTTCATTTCATGTCTTAACAACCACTAATATAAAATACGTGGATCGACTATTTGCAGATACGGTCTTGGAATCGGCAAAAGTCGAAACGAAACTTGAACGATGGAGTAAATTTTTTAAATTAATTTGCAGCGCATTTAATATTCAATCACTTTTTAACAACCATACTTTAGTTTCCTTTGATGCAAGAAAAGATGTTTACATTAAAATATATATTTTATAGTCAGGAAAAAATATATTCTACTACTAATGTTTCGCATGCATTTCTGAGCATGTTAGAGATGAATCCCAAAATAATTAAAAACATGGCCACTTTTTTCCACGAAAAATAGCTGGGAAATAGTACAATAAAAGCCCCTCATGCCTAGTCCAATCTCTTTTCATTCACCCTAGTCATATTATTCTGGGTGGCTTACGGGGTATTCATATATATTTATTCACATGGAAATATATATGAGGCGCCTGACACCATCTCTTGGCCAGTGTGTCGGGCCACTTGGTTAAATATAAGACCAGAAAATCGTGGTGTACAATTACGTTTCTTTGATAGTTCAAGTGGTTAGAGCTTCCGCCCGGTAAGTGGAAAGATCTGGTGTTCAAGTCCCGGTCAAGGAAATATTTTTACGCTTGTGATTTGCTCGATCCCACCTTCCCCACTTCTCCTGTGTTCGTCCTTTATACGCGATTTTCCAGAAAGAAAAAGGCTAAGCTAAACATTAATATAGGAGGGGAAAATATAGAGCAGGTAGAACAGTTAACATATCCCGGAAGTGTTTTAGACCAAACGGTCAAAGTAGAAGTGACGTAGGGAGAAGAATCGCGCCAGGCAAGGAGGAGGGGTTGATGACGGGGACGTTGAGTAGGGATGTTAAGACAAGACTCGTAAAAACTCTGATATGGAGCGTAGCTGTGTACGGCGCGGAAACGTGGTCGCTGAAGCAGGAGGATAGACGTAGATTGGAGGCTTTTGAAATGTGGGTGTGGAGAGGAATGGAGAAGGTGAAATGGACCGAAAGGAAAACAAATGAGGAAGTACTGGAGATGGTTGGTGAGGAGAGGGGTTTGTTGAGAGAAATCCTATGGAGGAAGGAAAAATGGATGAAAGGTGTATTAAGAGGTAGTGGAATGTTGAAGAAGGTAATAGAGGGGAGAATGTTGGGCAAACGAGGAAAGGGCAGGAACAGGATAGGGATGTTGGACGGGATGAATGGAGGAAGGAAGTACACAGAGATGAAGAGGGACCTGATGTAGAGTAGGCTGCTGGATTGGGATTTGTTTGGAGTTACAAAAGGTTTATTTGATAGTTGTGTCCATCCAAAAACATACCTTAACCGGTAGATTACCTAATAATAATAATGTGTTCCTATTCCTTTTCCTCATATCTATTTCCATGTGAATGAATATTTGTTCGCCATATGGCGGGATTTTATAAATAAATATAAATATATATATATATATATATATATATATATGTATAGAATGTATATATATATATATACATTCTACGTAATTAAAAATAGAATTTTGTATACATATAATTAAAGCAATGAAAATAATTCCAGAAAATATTCGAGTAATAATATAAATTATAAAAATTCTTCATTGAAGAGGGAGACTGAAAAAGATTTAGGTACTTCGAAACCTAATTGCTATGTTGAATGCTGAAGATGGACATCAAAGTGAAAGATATAGGGGATACAAAAATACGGTGAAGGGATATGTTCCCAATGGATCATTCAATGAAAAGGAAGAATCGGATGTGTTGAGCGCACATTGAGTGAGACAGAATGGATTTATTAGGGGCATAAGAGAAGGAAACACCCCATGAGGAAGATCCGAAGTAAAAAAAAGGTAAGGCAAATAAAGAGAGATGCACAAAGGAAAAACAATCGAGGCGTGAGATAATTGGCATCGAGAATGGAAAGAGTGGAGTGCTACATTCAATCAACCAAGCCGGATAGAAATACCATTCAAATTTCCAAGGCAAAGAAATGACGCTTTAAGAAGATCCGAGGGCGGCTGGCTGAGTCCTCAGAATTATCAGAACTCCAAAAAGAAGACAAAAAAAGTGAATAACTTCATTCAAGGTAGTCGGGTTTGTCGTGCCGCTAGAGCACTTTAACGTGAGGACCCGGGAGAGTGGGATTGGAGTGGAGAGAAGACGGTCATTGTTTCACCGCGAGAACCGCTTCTCCTGGCAACATTTCCCATCAAACACCCACTCCCTTTTCATGCCCCGAGTTTGGCAAGCCTGACACGCATATTTTCCATCCACGGAAAAAAAGAAGGGTGAGAAAATAAAAAGAGTGGGGGTGGGGGAAGGATGTCTGGGGGGGGTGGAGGAATGGGAAACATCCCCCCTCTCCCACACCCTTGCCCAACAGTCTCATTTCTCGCCTGCCCTTTCACAGCGGGGGTGGCTCCGACACACCCACGTTTCTACCTTCTCTCCCACACGCCTCTTTTATTCCCGTCTCTCTCTTTCCCCATCTCTTTTACCAATCCCCTTCCTTCCCCTCTTCAACCCCGCGCACGGGAGACGCCCTTCTCTTCAAACGGAAAAATCGGGAGAAGGGATGGAGAGAGAGGGAGAGAGAGGGGTGGAGAGAAAGGAGTGTGTATATATGTGTATGAGAGAGAGAGAGAGAAAGACTCCAGGAGTCGACGTGGACACCATGTTTTCATCGCGTGAGCCCAACCATTAAACCCCTCCTCCAACCCCTTTCCCCCACCCTCTTCGCAACCCATACCCTCCCCCCATTCTTATCACACGTTCTCCCCCTCTTCTTTTTTTTACGCTCGCCCTGCTTCATATTTTTTCATCCCCTCCGCGCGCGGGCGTTCCTCTCGCCCATTCAATCTCTTCTTCACTTATATTACGCATCCTCTCCTTGCCTCACTCTCCCCGTCTCCTTGTCCTCGCTTCCCAAGTACGAAGATTTAAGAGGGGCTCGCAGGCGTGCACCCTGGACGTTTAAAGAGTCCCGGCGGTCGGCCAATCAGGGCCACGGAAAAGTTAAGCTCGAACAGTGTGCTCTTAGCGCGCTCCAAGTGTTTAACAGAAACACTACGCGCGAAAGGTTTTTCGTCTCTCCCTACGCAATACTCCCACGGAAACCTCCGCACAGTTGAACGGCTGAGGGTGATAGGGCACCAGCAATCTATTTAAAAAAATGTGTTCAAACATACAAGTATACATTTGCTATACTATAAACGTGGTTTGTATAAAAATACCGGGAAAATTATAGATATAAATATTTCGTGTTTTGGAATAGGAAATAGTCTGCTTGTGCCAAGTCGGAACTGTAAGGGGGTTGCAGAAGGTATATTCGACGCGTTGCTGAAGGTCTTCGCCAGCAGGCACTCGACTATGATCTTCGTCGTCCATCGAGACCTTCGGAACTAGTTTAGCGCAGATCTTTCGCAAATATTCAGTAATAATCGTGTGCACTGTCATCTTATCAATGCCAATACGATCTGTGCTTAACAGACTGTCTGAATTCAGCACTTCACGCACACGTCAGGGAAAAACTGTTACCGATACTTTTTACACAAAACTTGTACACAAACACACAAAAATATACATGCATGCGTATCAACATCATGCAATTTTTTAATAAGTTTATTAAAATTTGCTTTGCAAACGAAAATATATGCGAATTTGGCGGATGCCAGGCTTGATTTGGTTATCTACTACATCTACATAAATACCCTGCGAGCCACCAAAAAGGTGTGTGGCAGGGGGTGTAGCACCATGAGGGATGAGGGAGGGTTATTATTGTAATTACCATTCGAGAGACGACCGAGTATTTGAACTTGTAAGTGAAGATATCGGTCACTTAGCTTAGCTTAGCGAAGCTTGAAGTGTGTGATATTTCTTGACTGAGAACACACAGAAAATCCAGGAAAGGAAGGTAGGGAATTATTCAATCTTATGGTAGAGAATTCACCAGCAAGCAAAAAGAAGTGAGCTAAAATGCCAATTGATTCTTTTTCATCAGCTTACATCGTTTCTTCAGCGGAGATGGTAAGGTTTTAAGGTGCGGAAAAGTGAAATGGACGGAAAAGGAGAGAAACGAAGTTCCAGGCATGAGGGGTGAGGAGAGAAGGCTTTTCAGAGAAATTTAAAGAAGAAAAAATGGACGCAGAGCATATTTGCGTTAACGAGTTAGGAGCCAGAAAGAGAATAGGTATGTTGGATGGGATGAAGAGAAGCAGGAAGTGGTAGAGTTGACCACCAAACCACAGTATTTAACCCGATGTTTGATTTAAGAGATGGGGGTAGAGCTTACCTAATACAAACAGCATGAGTAATCCACATACATCATGGTTGTAAGAGGAGATAAGCTCGTTTCCCTTTGCCGCCTGTGTTTTGCCAGAAAGAAGATCTGGTACCCGAAGATTCACACGGCTTGGGTGAAGCTGATGGTTCCCTGGGACGTGACCGGTGTCAAACCTGGGCCCTCCGGTCACTTTACAAGAACTCTATCCACTGGACTACCACATCCCATTTACCTTATATGAACATTATTTCGGTATTCGTCACTGTAAGCTGCCGTAATCTTTGCTGAAGATTGAACGAGTGAAACCTATACGCATTAGATTATAACACAAGCATATCGACCTGGTTTGCTATTTCTCTTGAACTCGATAGACCCGTACACACCGTCCAAACTACGAGTATTTCACCAAACTCAGATTAGAGTCAAAGCGAGTTTCCTTCCCTTTAACCGCAGTCATTCGCAACGCAAGTGCACCGTCCCCCACGGCCCCAAGTCTAGAACCGGCCCGAATACGAGCCTCGTAGCCTAATCGTCGCTATGCTCCGGTGTGTTGGGTCATCGCAACGGTGCTGCCCCATTAAGTAAGTTTATCGCTGCTTGCTTCCCCAGAGTAAAAGCGTGTATAAAACTTCTCCAGCGAAATTTATCACAGCGTGCTCACGCGATACGAGAAACTTTACATGAAGTACGTAGGCACAGCGATTACTCAAGCCGTGCGACTAGTAGCAATCGTTCCATGTTCACCACGGAGTACGGACGTCCGGGGTTCGAATTCCGATTGTGGAGGATTTTTTTCCGTCCATACGTATGCATTCAAGTTCTCTGGGCTTGAATATGAAGCGGAACACTATTTTGGAAGGGAATGATAAACTGGGGCCAACGTTTGCTTTCCGCCTGATTCATTCCGAGCGACTTAATACCGCGGCTGTGTTCCTTTCCTCCCTAATCCCTTATCTCCCATTTTCATTCTTAAATTCTCAGCCTACCAATTCAGAAACGGACTTGAAACGACGCCTCTAAAAATCCCTCATCTTCACTCATTCGTTTCTCTTTTGTTTACGCTCTCGTTTCCCCACTCCAATATGATGTTTCCTCTCCCCTGGCAGGTATGAAATATCAGAGTGGAAAACGGGATCTCTGGAAACGTAGGAACGTTCTCCATTTCATAATGTACATTTATTTTTTAAACCAGCTCTTTTCCTAATTAAAGCGGAAGCTGCACCAGACGTGGATCCCGATTTTCCTTAGCTCTTAGTCAAAATGCGTCGAATTTAATTATGGATATATTTTTTGCATGATATAGTCCAAAACGAACATTGCGAAAAAGTAAAGCTAGTTTTTCTTTAACCATCCGCACACAGATACGTAGTTGGGGTGATAACCGTTGAATATCGCTTATTGGGACAGGCATCGAAGGTCCCAATGAAGAGGTCCTACTTTATAGTTAACAGTAATGTCAGCAATTCATAAGTAATGTGATGTTAGTATACATTTTTAAGCGACTTTCGTTGAATTTTTCCAGCTGCTGGGATCATTTTTGTAATTTTCAAGGTAAATTTTAATCAAATTGCACATATTATTCTCGTCGAGTTACTTATTTTACGTTATTCCTCATTTCTTGGTAAGAAGCAAAAAAATAGAACATATCTTCCAAGCGATGATAATTACCTTATGGCTGACGGCACACCTTAAACCCTGAATATTAGCTAAATAGTTCACAAAATGTGAAATATCGTTATGATGGTAATTATGTGGAAAAAAGAATTAAAGGCAAGGAAAGCATTTTACGAAAAGGATAACAAGAGGCAAAAAATGCACTAAGGGATATTATGCAATTGTTTAACATGAGAAAAAGAAACCCTAATATAAATATTAAAATTTCCATAACAACTGATAGCCTCTCAGCCTTTGAAATATCATGGATAACTCTTTATCTTCATCTGCCATCGCGGTTATACCGTTGAATAGTTACAGGGTTCGTCCGGAAAATAAGTGTACTGATTTTTTTGTCTTTTTTGACAAAATGGGAGTCGTCCACTACGAATTTGTACCTGAACGACAAACTGTAAATGCTGCATTTTACGTCCAAGTGCTCGACAGGCTTCAAAAACGAGTCGCCCGCGTCCGGCCAGCGATCAAAAACATCTGGCGGCTGCATCACGGACAATGCGCCGTCTCACACCGCGCTTGTCGTGTCGGACTTCTTGGCCAAGCACGGCGTGGCAACGCTGCCGCACCCGCCCTACAGCCCGGACTTGGCACCACCGGACTTCTTTCTGTTCCCGAAGATAAAGAGGAGTTTGAAAGGAACGCGATACGGGACTTTGGACGCCGTCAAAGAGGCCGTGACGACGTGTCTTCGAGAGGTTCCCGATGATGCCTTCGCGGGAGCGTTCCAGGAATGGGAACGCCGCTGGAGCAAGTGTATCGACTCACAAGGGTCCTATTTTGAGGAATATTAGCTTGAGATATGTAAAAGTGTAATACTTTTTTTTCCTGAGCTCAGTACACTTATTTTCCGGACGAACCCTGTATATCGTTGGAGTCCAAGTATTTGAATTCCAAGTTTGAGCTACATTTTTGCCTTTTGAGTTCAAGCATATTGCTTAACACACACACAATTTTATCAGTATGAAAATCGTCAAAAGGAGATATCATCTATAAAGAGACAATATAGGCCAATTTTAACGTACACATGAACAGCCACTGCATCGAAGTCGAAGCCAGGAGGATTAAAATCGTCCGTTCACACGAAGGGTGTTACTGTTATGATACGACCGCCGAAACGAACAAAATGGTTCGCCTTTTCGAAACGGTCATTGCGGCAGGAAAACCCCTTCAGGCACCCGCGTGAGTCGAAGGGAATGAAAAAGGTTTTTTCCCTATTCATTGAAGCGAGTGGGCGTTCGTCATGTCAAAAAAGCAAAGAACGCAAACCGGAAAAAATGTTATGAAAAATTGAATGCGTGGAAATGAAAAATCTAAAGATTTTTTTTCAGGGGAAAAAATGCGGAAAAATTATTAATTCAAATTTGATTCCGTCCTGTTCCAACTTGAAACGCTTAAAAACCGTAGCAAGATGTTTGCTGGAAAGTTTATGCTGCTGTTCAAGTGTTGAAAAGAAAAAATGGTTCTCCTGGATATCTGGCAAAAGTTCGTAAGCCCACGGAAAATTATGCAATCATATTGCTGTGGTAATTTCACCAGATTTCCTCGTAATTTGCGGCATATCAACTCTTATATGGTATTAATACACAACCATACAATGTTCTTTAGAAAATTTAGAAGCTCAAATAATAATACTCTTTGAGTTTAAATCAATCATGAACACCAAGTTGAAAAAAGGTTTGAAACAGAAAGATCCCATTCATTGCCTTCATACCGAAAGGGACTAAGGACTAAAATATCGCTAAGTCTGTTTAAAATCACAATACTTTCCATTATAAACAACCATAATTATTAGTAAAATAGCGTGAGTTTATGTCATAGTAATAGTTACGAGGGAAGGGACCGAGAGCTAAGTTCATTTACGCATTTTTAGTTATCCATGCAGTAATACTATGGCATAAAAAAGTCTCACCTGGCCGGGATGCATATTTATGACTCCATTAGATCATTCATTCCATATAAGATGGATCCATTACCCAATCATATGTCCATTAACGATTCCCTAAAAAGAGACTTGATCAATAAATTCCACCAGACGGCTATCATTTAACTGATTGAACAACCCTGGAGGAAGGAAATGAAATTTGACAAGCAAACTCCTGAAAAAGTCATGTTATATAACGAATGCTTGATGAAATTTTAACGGATGATAACGATGATTCTGACACAACAAATCAAAGTGCGTGCACTCAGTAGAAGCCAATAGCCAACCATGAGGCGAGTAAAAATCCAAGAATTCAAGAATATTACAAAAAAACAATGGGCTATATCAAAACCAAGTAACCCATCCAAATAGTTCGTAGAAGATGCGATCTCTTCTTAGGGGAAGAAAAAATCAAAGCAATTTAAATTTAAATTAAGGAAAAATGAAAATGAGTTGACTTTTGCACGCAGCTACAGATCTTATTTCTAGTCCATCTCCTGCATTGATAGTTGGTACGTGCAAAATTATAAATCGCCGAGCAAATATATTTGATACGCAACTTTTCTTTGAATGAACAATATGTCCATGCTCAGGTCTACTTAAATTGTTATTTGCCACATAAGTGACACACTTGGAACCACCTTTCTCCAGTCTACTTCAAGAAACTTTCTTAGATCAAATTCTTCTTCACTTCATTTCTTGTGCTTTACATCCCATTTTGATCGCCATTTTCCATTTTTAACATATTTTACCCACATAATTTCCAATCAACATTATTGATACTTGATATAATGTGCAGACTTTTAAGTGTTATTTCAAAGAAAAATTTTTAATTAGAATTTTTATATTCCACCAACCCAAGTAGGCATACGTACTCACCCCCGAAAAATAATTCCGGTGAGGCCTAGCAAAGAGTTTGTGAAGCACTGAACTAGTTCACGAATCCGCTGTGAGGATTAGACATGAGGTTTCCATACGCGAGTTTCTCGTGTTAAAACGAGTGAAACTTTTCCACTGTTATTCACGCTGCGAAAATGGTCCTCTTTTCACTCTTTCTCCCTCTCTTTCCCAGCATCGCATCCGCACATTCCTTTCCTTCCAATCTCACTCATCTCCTTCCCACCCCATCTATCCAACCTCCGCATTAGAGGGCTTTTTAATTTCGTTTTCATTTCCCGGTCATTCATCAACCCCTCTCCACCTTGCCCCAGCATTCGAGGGCAAAACTTCTGGATGAGGATGATTTTTTTTCACTTCGTTCATCCATTCCTTCCTCCCACCACCCCTCTCAATCACGTCCCTTCTCTTTAAACACTTTCGCCAACCTCCTGAACGCCACACCCACACCCTCTCTCTTCCCTTCACATTTCTCGATTCCTCATCCACCCCCACCCTCCCAGTCAAAGGTTTTCTGCAACACCTTTTATTTCCCTGCCCTCCCTTCTCTGCCTCGTCCTCCTCATCCGAATCCAAACCTCGTAAACGCTCGGTGACCCGCTCAAAAAATATATAACTCGACGACGACATGGCTGCCCGCGGTGAGACATAACTTTTCCTGGATGTGTTTTCATCGGGCTCTTAAAACTTGAGATAAAATCGTTCGGCCGGATTGCGCCCGGTTCCATAAGCAATAGGAGTCGTTATAGTGGGGACAGTTACATTACCCCCCGGGGGGGTGTAGGTTTCAGACCTCACAAAACGAATAAAAAAAATAATACAAACGGTTTCTTTCCGTTCGATTCGCCACTTAGAACTGCACCACCCCTCGTTGCGTTGTCCCTTGAGCTATTTCTTCTGAGCCAAAGCAGATTTACTTTAAAACGCAGCCTCTCCTTCACTTCGCCCCTCTCTAGGAAAAATGAACGGTAAATGCAGCCCAGTTGGACTGCTCTACTTCCGCCAGATACGTTTTGCGACCGGACGCTATGCGACATCATTATTATCGATATGAATAATCTGCAACGAATTGATTTTATAATGAAAGCTCCGTTGAAAACAACTGAGCAATAATTCAACTCGTACATATACCATTAGCTAACGTAGTTTCCTGTTCCCTGACTTTTCTCCTGAATATTGGCCCTCTCAATGTCGATGTCCTTTTGATTCACCGTCTTCAATAAAAATTCATATTTACAACTCTATAATTTTAACATACACACGTATATCTGAGTCCTCTTTCTTCTCAATTATTTGCTTCACTTAATATACGTATATTGCAAAATGGATCCTCCATTGCCAAATTCGCACCACTCACTTTAGATCTCAATATTTTGGACTGGGTCCCCGAGAGGTACTTCAATCATTTTCAAGATAAATGGTCCAATCAACGAAATATCTATATCGTAATATTACTCTACAAACGCGGTGCCATTCTGCAAAATCTTCGGCAATCATAACAGAATCACGCCCCTGCGGTGGCTTAAGGGGTAGTAAGTGTAGATGTAGATGAAAGCCAAATTATATTAGCAACAGCACAATAGAAATTCGAACATCTTGTTTATATCTATGAAATTATTCCTAAGGTGAATATAGCCTTAACCATTCTCAATACTAGGGATTACCCATCGATACCAACCTCCTACCTACTTGAATTGAAAATATTTACCTAATATGATTTATTTCTTTATTCAGAAAAGAGACAAATTTATAGCAATATGGGAGATTCTAAAAATAAATCTAAGCACATCTGGCACTTGATTTAATAACAAAATATTATTACAGAGTCATAATAATCGCGAAAGCCTAACGTGTCATATGAATTACACAACTCATATGAATTACGGGTAATACTGGAGAGAGTTTAACATGAAATAAGATCGTCAAATACAGATTGTAACGTGAATGTGTTTCCTTAAATAATTTTGAGACATTTACTAAATTGAGGTTTGAAACTATTGAAATTAAAGTACTCAACCCAATGGCAATGAAGTAAAAGAATTGTATTGGTCTCTCCTTGGTTATTGGAATAATATTCATGCTATATTAATTATATATATATATATATATATATATATATATATATATATATATATAAAGCCATATAATTACTCGTTAATCCTATGACGTAACGTAAAACTTATTCTATAAGCAGAAATTAGGTTAAGCTCTCTAAAATTGCCTTTATCTGGCGTTCCAAAGTTTTAGTAAAACGTAGACATAAGCTTTCCATTTTTTAGACGCTTTTTCCTAAACGATGAACAATTTTAGTGCAAACAATCGAGACTCAAAGGAAAATAATTGGAAACGTAAATTGTTGGCATTACGAGTATGATATGCATGTATCGATTTTCAGCATTTGTACGTGACAAAAAAATCGCCAAATTCGGCCTTTCCAAAAATGCTCCTTTGTAAACACGCTTTCGGCTCACGTGTATCCGAATCACAGAAATTAAATATTTGACTAAAGAATTAACGATGACAATTCAAACATCATTAATCTCACTTGTCGTTTGGTTGCATTATTAGAAAAGATAACCTGGTCGCGTCCAAAAGTTATTCCCTTGGTTTTTTATCACGCACGTAAATTGATTTCACCTACTCAATTCTCTCATTCATTGAGCTTTATGCAACGAGAATAATTCTTCATCCTTCCTGTTACGGGTATTAATGGAATAAAAACGTCAGAAAAGAACTAAGGGTTCCCAAATTAACCCCAACTCCAAATTAACATTTACCGTTCATTTTTCATGCGGTTTTAAACATAAAATTCAGCCAGCTGAAAAAAAAATCACAATAATATTTTATACATTGACCGTGAGTCGATAAAAGCAAAACAACAATCCCAAAGGATATTATAATCCTTCTAAATACAAAAGCAGTATAGTTTTAGGAAATACCTTTAGAGATTATGATGATATATAAGCTTTGCTTTTAATTATCTTTCAGAGGTAACGTTAGGAAGTACTGGAGGCAGGTATGAAATTAAATGAAGAATCAATTTATTTTAGTAGGTAATCTACCGGTTAAGGTAGTTTTTTGGATGGACACAACTATCAAATAAACCTTTTGTAACTCCAAACAAAACCCAATCCAGCAACCTAATCTACATCAGATCCCTCTTCATCTCTGCGTACTTCTTTCCTCCCTTCATCCCGTCCAACATCCCTATCCTGTTCCTGCCCTTTCCTCGCTTGCCCAACATTCTCCCCTCTATTACCTTCTTCAACATCCCACCGCCGCTCAATACGCCTTTCATCCACTTTTCCCGCCTCCATAGGACTTCTCTTAACAAACCCCTCTCCTCCCCCACCATCGCCAGTACTCCCTCATTTGTTTTCCTTTCGGTCCATTTCACCTTCTCCATTCTTCTCCACACCCACATTTCAAAAGCCTCCGTTCTACGTCTATCCTCCTGCTTCAGCGACCACGTCTCCGCGCCGTACGTAATTACGAAGAAAAATCAATTATGTAAGTTAAATTTGCGGTTGATCACACTTTGATTCGAAGAAAAATAAAAAAGATAAGATTTAAGAAGAAGAGCTAAGAGTAAGAAAAGTAAAAGGTCAAATGGGCAGGCATTGTAACTATAGCACACTCTTCACTGCTTGCTTGTCAATAATTGCGAAAAACAGCACTGCATTGATATCTCAACCTCCAAATGACCTCATGTGACTCTCTTCTTTTCCCAAAAATAAATAAAAACTTAAAGAATCGTCGTTTTAAAAGCTTATATGAAATGAAAAACGCATCGCTGATACCAAAGTTCAAGTTACAGAAGTTTTTCGAGGATTAGAAAAAGCTTTGGCATAAGTGTATTCTATCCAACGGGGGAATAATTCGAAGAGAATAACATTGATATAGACGAATGAATAAAATTATTTCCCAATAACTCAAATTCCCGTTAACATAGGCACAGTAATCAACACTAAGTTGTTAACATAGGCAAAGTAATCAACACTCAATCATAAGCACAGTAATCAACACTAAGGTCGATTCGTTGGGTGATGGTAGAGTTCACCCAAAAATAAACCCAACAGCGTGTGAAATTCACGCATCAGTTCCTTTTCTTGTCTCGGCTATGGTTTCCCAGGAAGATTTGGTACTCGAACAATCACAAATATTGGGTGGATCTGTGTACCCAGAGAGGCCTGCCCGGGAATCGAATCCTTGCCCTGTGGTCAGTAGTCCGACGCTCTACCCCTGGACTACCGCGACCCCTTTTCACATTGGTATAGACTAATAAATAAAATTATTTCCAAATAACTTAAATTCCCGTTATTTATCGAACACCCCTCGTATTTATATTCTCCCACATTAGAAGTTAGTTTCAGGGGCATGGAATCAATACGTTACAGATTTGAGACCATTGCTCAAGACGACATCCTCAACCCAAACTTAAGTGCTTAGTTAAGAGCACGCTCGGAGACTCGCACACCACTCACTAGCTTGAGCAGTTTAGAGAACGCCGTCTAGAGGACTCGGGGGTCTGGCAAGCCTAGGGTGTTCCATTTCACGCACCGTTCGCATGCGCTGAAGCGCTCCGACCTATTCCGTTTCACGCATTGAAGCACCCTGATGCAAGCTCTAAGTGGTGCTGACACGAGCATAATAATGCGAATTCTACCTCAAGAAACGCTCCACCAAATGCTGGTTCATTTTACGCGGTGACACGGCGGATGTTTAATTATGGCGAGTACATTCCGTGAGATGACTCATTGACAGCATAAAGTTCACGTCGTTCACAGACGTCTACGTGCTTTTATCGTTCTTCAATGGTTAATAATAAGATTATGAAAAAATATCATACCTACAAAACATTCTTTACACTGCCCCAATTTATTTAAATGAAGATTTTAAAACTGAATAAGTGCGTCAATAAAATAGATAACTTGAAAGATATTTATCTTGAATTTATTTATTTATTTTGCGTTACTCCGAAAACAGCACTTCGACCTTCATATCGGACTTTGGACATTAATATAATAATTTGACAATTACATACATCCAAGCCCTAGGTGGAGGAACAACCACCTAGGCGGGAATCGAACCCGCGATCTCTGGGGTCTCTAGACGAGAACGTTACCTTGCCTTCACCGGGACCGGTAACATTCACATTAATATTCACGTCCTGTTAAATCTTTGTGCGTTTATTGGAAATGGATTGAAAGTATCTCCGTGGTTTCTTTGGTTCAACCACCTCAGAGGTATTGAATTAAATAAATTAATTCCTCCCTAATTTGTTATTTGAAGAAAGATCTAACACGTAGTGGAAAATGTGACTGTTTCGTCAAATGTGAAATTCTATCTAACAGCGATTCCATTTGTTCCAGTTCGACAAATTTGGTTCTAATAGTGCTGAGATTTCCTACACAAGCCGCCACCAAAATTCTGCTATGTTAATAAATTATTGTCTTAGTTTACAATCGGTTACGTTCTGGTGGCATTCGACGAGATATCAGAATGATAGCACAAAAAACAAAACTGATTTTTCTATTTTTAATCTCCAATTATTAGGATTATTAAGACTTATTGTAGTTAAAAATTTCCCAAAATCACTATTAACTGGAAGATATAAATGGTTTATTTCAATTTTAAACAAATATTATTATCATTGGGTAATCTACCGGTTAAGGTAGGTTTTTTGATGGACACAACTATCAAATAAACCTTTTGTAACTCCAAACAAAACACAATCGATCCTCATACTCTACATCAGGTCCCTTTTCACCTCTGTGTACTTCTTTCCTCCCTTCATCCCGTCCAACATCCCTATCCTGTTCCTGCCCTTTCCTCGTTTGCCTAACATTCTCCCCTTTATTCTCTTCTTCAACATTCCACTACCGCTAAATACGCCTTTCATCCATTTTTCCTGCCTCCACAGGATTTCTCTCAAACAAATATATCGCATTTATATATTATTTTTTAAATTTTAATCATTATTCTTAAGCAATTCATCATTATTTACGTGGAAGTAGAAAAATATATAATTTCTTTACCATTCAAAAATTTCATGCACTGAGAAACTTAAGGCAATTTTTGCACACACAGGACGTTAGCAGCCTCTTGCGGAGTATAATTATTTCTTCCCAGAATCACTGATTACATCCTACCGCCTCTAAAATGAAGGAGCTGATGTGATGCGAAAAGTATCCACAGGTCTTGCGGTATTCACCTTTCAGTGGTAAGAGTTCGAAGCTATTGATTTCAAATTGAATTGTTGTCGTCTCGAAAGGATCCTGCTTCCTCAACCGAATCGATAATTTAAGAATCTCCTTCCACGAGCAATTTACCCCAAATAGAACCCAGTTGCTTCTTCGGAAGCAAGTTCGCCGTGCACGTTTGAATATCATCTGCTTGAGATCCTGTATGCAATTAAACATCTAGACCTGGTCTTTCCTATTCCGTAATGGTGCGGCAATATTGGTGCGGCATTCTATTGCAAGAGTATAGATGAAGAATACGCATCAACTTCAGGAGAGTATTGAAATGAGTAAAAATTAGGTTACGATAACCATTTTAAAATCAATGGTATAAAATTTTTGAAAGGAGATAAAATGTAACGAGATGGAATTCATTTCTTTATGCACATGTGCTCATGAATTATAGCTACAGTCATTGCAACGAAAAATGATAGTATGTGTTTCATATGATATTTATACTACGCTCAATCGCATCAGTTTCCGTTTACTTTCGATGGCAGCTTACATTTATTTATTTCATTTCGTTCAGCAAGCATGAGTACTCAGTATCATTTTCCTTCAATAGATTTCATGCTTAAGTTTCTCAAAGGCATACGTAAAATGCAAAAAAAAACTCTTAGAAAGCGATTCAAAATCGACGTATTTGTCCATATCTGTATGTTGATGTAGCATGTTGAATTCATTATGAAGGTTTTTGCTGAAATTTTTCCTACAAATTTGACCAATAAATCATTAGCTGGGTAAAAGCATCAACTATGGTTCAAAAACTTTAATTAATTCTAACTAAAATTTATTTTAACTTTAATTAAAAACTATTTCAAATGAATCACCTTACGTCTTATACGTTAAATGAAATTATACGATGTTTTATAGACCGCTAATACTATGGTAATCACAAACTGATCTCCAATTTATTTTAGAAATAGATATAAATATAGATTTTGAAAAATTGATACATTATTTCAAGACTTGAACATTCCTCCGTTTGTCTACACAACCACTATTTTGTTCGGTTACTTTCGTGCCCGTCAAACCTTCGATCTCCCGTAACAGTTTGGATGAGACCTTACCATCCAACCGACTGCGGACTTGGCACCCTCTGGCTAGTACCACTTGTTTCCTAAGCGAGTTGGGGCAAGCGTCATCGTGGAGAAGGTTTCACAATACGCCCTTGCTCAACATTCCTTTCCTCCGGTTTTGAATTGCCCGCCCGAGTTGTCCCACAATACCTGTCAGCGTTTATTGTTGTCCTAGGAGCCACGAAGTAGACCAACAATACCACGTTTCGATCCAAAATCAGAGTTTCCATGACTTTGCCGACAGAGTGTGTTCGTTAAAATTTTCGCGGTTTGAGCGAGTAGGAATGTTGTTGCGTTAATGCTATTTGGTTTCAGATGTGAGGTGGTACCCAGGTTTCCTCAACAGAAGCAAATCATGATGACGAGGTGAAAGTTGAGGTCCAACGCTTCCACGACGACTTTACGGTGACATGGTATGACATGGGAATACAAAAACTGCCCCTGCGCAACCAAAATTCCATTGACCGAAATGAAAAATACGTAATTAAGAGAAGAATTAAAATTTAGTCATCAGAAGCTTTAATACGGTGTACCAGTTTTTTTTTTAATATTTGAGCGTTTATTCCAATTCCCAAAAAAGCAATTGATACCTCAATTTTGGGATTATCCTTGCAGCTGCGGCACTAACAATTTCACCCCAAAATATAAAACTCAAAGAATCTATAGAAAGTCTTATTCTTATTATTATAAAGGAACTAGAATTTTTTCCATTTCGCGTTTTAGAATATAGTAATCTAACAATGAATCTAACATGATATAATATATCATTCAAACATGAATTTGAATTAGTTAGAGTAACTATCTACATTTCACCTAAAAAAAGTATTTCCAATACTATTTAATTCATATATCAAATAGTATCTTGTAATGCGGCGCTTTATGGTGTTGGATAACATAATATATTGGTGTTACAATAATAGTAATTTGATCCACACATTATTTATAATAACAACAGGATAATTATTATAAAATATGCATTTTTCTACTGTTTATGCGGCAAATAGATTCTATCAAATATTGAGCTAAACTGGGCAATAAAAAACTGTTTTGCTCCGCTATTAGGTTTTTTAACATGATATAAATTAAATTAAATCCATACTATATGATTTATTAACGAAAAATTATTACTTACTACGACTATACGTATTTAATGAATACATTGAGTATACTGTAAAGTCCTCAATCGTACCCACTCTCATGGTAAATCACAATAGAAGGTGTCTGGTCTCAGCAAGGCATATAAATATTAGGCTAGGCTACCTTCTGAACTAAAATGCGAGAGGAATCATCCAGTCTTTTCCGTCACTATGACTCTTCGTGTTTGTTTCCTAGTGAGGTTGTGCTTTATGTAATTGGAATATAAATATTTGTTGACAATTCACATCATATGTCAATTATTTACAAATATTGTATCGCTTCCCCCTCCTGAAAAACCTAACCCAGATAAAACATAGACCTGTTAAAAGTGAGACCGAGGGAATAATTTAACGCACCTAATTAATTGATATTCGAACGATTGTCCACTTTCTCATTTATTTTTATTCCTTATCTCAAATTTAATATTCTCTCCCTTAAATCTGGAGCGCCTATAGCTTGCCCCTGTTAATATTTTAAGACCGCTGGGTGAAAATATCGGAAATAGAGTTTTTAAATCCTTTTCCTGCAAGAATTAATATCCAGTTCCTCCTGTGCGATCATCCTCCCTCGATTAACTCACTCGTTCGCCCCGCGTATTTAATTCATTTTGGAGAGGGTCGGCGGGAGGGCGGCTCCGAGTGAAGCTCCATTCGGATACTCTCCAACCCATTCGTCCCAACCCCGATTCTGGCGCGGGCTGGAGGGAATCGAAATACTCCACCTCCAACCCCCTTCCTTCCCCCCCAAATGTCCCCGCTACCCTCCGCACCCTCCGTCCTAATCATCGCTCTCGAATTGGATCCAGACCTACTTCGATGTTAAAAAAAGAAAGAGAGAAAAGAGGGAAGAGGTGGTCGTAGGAACATTAATTCTCAGGTAATTAAAGGGAAATACTACCGATTGGAAAAGAGATATAAACCTTCCGATCAAATATCACTTTGGGTCTCTTCAAATATCCTTTAAACTTGAGTCAAACAATTAATGAGATGACAACTCGTTCGCTACATAAACTAAATTTCTCGAATTTCAAGAAACTGCGGGAGATGTCGCAACGACAAATTTTAACGGAGTCATCCGCTACGTATAGCATTACAATGCAACAATTTCAGAGTGTAAAAATCATTCGTCTTGACCGGGATTCGAACCCGGATCCCTCGATGTCCGGCCGAGTGCTTTAGCCAGTTAAGCTACCGAGGCGTCCTCTTAAACTCTGAGTTTCACCAAATTCAGAGTTTAAGAGGACGCCTCGGTAGCCTAACTGGCTAAAGCACTCGGCCGGACATCGAGGGATCCGGGTTCGAATCCCGGTCAAGGCGAATGATTTTACACTCTGAAATTGTTACACTGTAAATTTCTCGAGCCTGCTTTGATTTTCAAGGAAAAAATTGAACAATTACCATCGCTTAAAACTGATGAGGACGACTTTTTTGCATACTAGTACATACCCCCTGTCGCACACCCTAGCGGTGGAATGCAGGCTACCAAAATAATTAAAATAGCATGACAGAACTGAATAATAAGCGCTTGAAATTCTTCACGAAGATTTTATTTTTTGGAATTTTCTCTTTGAAATATTTGCCCACCTACTGACGAAATTTTGCTCATCCGATTGAGATCGGAAGGGGTGATCCAGAGTCTTCTCCTTTGGGTCCTCCCTACGCCACGATTCGCACAATACTTGCTCCATAAATTTATGCTACATTGTCTTCTGTGGCCCTTTAAGTGCACTTAGTCTTGTTGCAGATACGTGAAAGTTCCATACGGTCACATATAAACAAGCCTACGTGCCAACCTTCGAAATACAAATAGAGTAGACGAAGGCAATATCATGTGGAGAATTTTTACAAGAACAAGGGAGATATTAAATTGGCATGTCTTGAGGAAGGTTGTCTTATCGGAGAATGTGATCCTATGGTATCCGGAAAATTCTGGTGTGATGTTTTACTTTTCTGCCTATAGAAATTATTCTGATTCAGATATCTCTCACGACCTAAACGCTAAGTTCATATTTAAATTATATACTCAATTTATACACTTTGGGAAAAAATGATATAATCCGTCCTTGAAGAGCATAGCTGTTAGTTAAAACATACCAGATCAAAGACAGAATTTGCTACTTGCAGTCTACTGTAAAACATATACAAGGTCTATCCCAAAAGTAGTGACTTATTTTTAACACCGGTCCGATCTCTTTTCGCCGAATCATAGAAAAGAATCATGATAATTTTTTTACCTTCGCCTTTTCGTTTCCCTGAACATGATAATTTTTTTACCTTCGCCTTTTCGTTTCCCTGAAAAATATATACACATGTCTCGAAAACATCCAAAATTTGAAACGTTGTGGAGGAGCACACTTCAATTTTCAATAAACAGCTCCTACAACGAAATTAGCAAGTTTTAAACATAAAACTAAAGCAAATGCTGAAACTAGGATTCACATAGTGGAGTAACTGATGGCAGGTAGCTTTAAGTACAAGTTTGAATACATCATTACCATAACACCAATTCATACAGCTTATGATGTACATTCCCATATCCTTTTATACTAAGTGATCTAAGCAAAAATAGAGAAGAAGATAGGGGAACTCATTTGTAATATCGAGACATACAAACGATGAAGTGCAATATGTGGCCGAAGGATAATTAGTTCCTAGAGGAACCTGGAAGACAGAAGAAGATTATGGATAGGTAGTGGTATTCTGTGCCTCAGATATATGATTTAATTGAATGAGTTAGTAAGTGGGGAGAAGGGAGGAAAAGAAAGGGTGAAATTGAGATGGGGGCGTGAGAAGCTGAACAACATAGAAGAGGAATATAATGAGAATATATATCGATAAAGTAATTAATTCATGAAAGTATCTCGCGCCAGTATGACGGAGGGATTGAGGTAGAAATATCGGCGGCAATGCAGCCGAGAATTCATAGCCTCTATTGAGGAATATTTTTGGTTTCAAGGAGATTGAAAATTAATTACGGACATTCTTAATGCTTCGCATATTTAAACAACATACATTTTCCAAAGAGAGAAGAATAAAAATTCAAATATTTAAGTGAAATAATACAAGAAAATGGTTTATATAAATCTGATTTCCTGGAAAGGATTTATAAATTATAAAGAGAATAGAGAGTAGCTAAGGATATCAACAACAAAAAGTTGATATCAAAGGATGCAAAAATAAGACATCTCTTCGCAAGAGAAGCCAGATGACTCATATTCAAGTGAACGCCTAGTGTTGAATTAAAACTTAGACAAATTAGAAACACTGAAATGACGTCATTAAGAAAAAAACTAGGTCAGACTAGACAAAAGGAGAATGTAAATAAAGAAGTGATGATTAAGTAAGCCAAAATGTACGAAGAAAACAAAACGGAAAAAAATAAGGTTGGCATTTTTTGGTATGAACAGAAAATGGATGACAATATGTTAGCAAGACAGATGTTTCAATATCATTGAGAAAATTAGTCAACAAATTTGCTCCAAGAAATAAAGAAAGACTTAGAAAGACGCAATACAATATGAAGAGGTGATGGAAAGGGTGGAAATTGGAGATATTCCAAGGTAGAAGAGAGAGAAAAGAACAGGCCCAAATTGGTCTGAAGAAAGAAAAAACGACGCAGCGATGAGGCGGAAGAAGACTGGAGGAAAAGAACAAGGGAGGAGGAATCAAATTTTACACGTGGTACCTAGGTGGCCCTATCAAAGTGAGGAAAAATAAAATTAATGTTTCCTATATTCCCGACGCTACTTTTGAATAAATTTTGCCTCCAATCATAAAATTACATACTGCATAATTTTTTGCGGCCTCTAAATTTGTACGAATAATTTCAAATTTAACATGATTTTTAACTTTCTTTGCATATTTTGTGAAAATATGCAGCCCAGTTTCCCATCAGAGGTTTTCCGGATCTGCTAAAATGGCAAAAATATTTTGCATGCAAATTACCAAAATATTTTGCATAACCACTCATCCGATTCAACGAGTGAACGAATTTTTATTGGTGAATAATGAAATATAATGTCATAACTTATATCTTACGGATAGTTTTCACGCACCTTTTCCTCTCATCGGGAAAATATGGTGTAATAGGACCTGAGAGTAGAAAGTGTATAACTGCCAGGTGGGAATTACCCACTTAGGTGACAAAAAAATCTATTCTAATATATACCAGATTTTTCAACGTTAAAATATCAAAATTTATGATTATACCAAGATGTTTTCGTGGCCGTAATATTCCTTTGGAAATCAACTATTTAAAACATAAAAGAACCGAGTCGAAAATAGAAAACAAATAATTTCAGCAATATATTTTCCGTAATTATTTTAAGCAAACTTCATTCACTTTTTTATTAAATTTGACTTAATTTAAAGCAATTTTTGATATTTATTTTTTGCAATATAACATCCACAACTTTGATTCAGTAGACACAAAAAATAATGTATTCCATCGTTTGGGCAAAAATTGAACGGTATTGAGACGGAAGCAGAGTAGTCCGAGTTTTGGTCCGAGGGGAAATTACCCGACGACGCAACGTAATGGCATTAGAAGGTAATACTGTCCGCCCGAACTAAAGTTCCTCCAACTATTAACTACGTGCTTATCACCCACAGATATACAACAGCATCGGATAAAATGTTTGTCTGGGGACTTTAACTAGGGCGATCTTCCCCTGCTGACCGACCAAATGAGCCACACAATGACCCTACTCAAACTGTAACTATGGAGAAAATACCCTTATAGTTACATTAGTCACGTTTTCATCCCCTTACAATTTTCATTGGAAGGCTTGTCTGGCTTTTTTTAAGACTTTTACACTTTTATCGACGTTTTCATTGTGTAACAGCTTCTTATGTCAACATGTCAACAAATATGGGCACAAAAACGCCTTCATATATACCATATTTCCGTGGTTTTTCCCAAAAGCAGTACAACTGATTCGATTAAAAAAAAGATGTATTATCACAATTGATAAATTCCTCTAAAACCTTCGAAGTAGCACCCTTGTACGTCCACACGCCGCTGCAAGCGGGTTTCCCACGCCTCGTAAGCCGTCTGGAAGGAGGCACCCGGAATACTGCTAAACTCCTTCGTCACGGCCTGTTTTAACGCTTCCACTGAGCCGTGGTGACGTCCTTTCAGCACAGATTTAAGGTAGAGGAAAAATTCTGGTAGGCCATAGTCAGGAATGTAGGGTGGCTGAAGCAGGCTCGAGAAGCTCTTGGCAGATCCGCGGGCGAGTTTCCTTTTGTTTGTCCAAGAGCACTAGCGACACCCAACTTCGCACACATCTTTCTCATGCCCATGTTTTCGGTCACAAGTCGATGCACATTACTCTTAGGGATGCCAAGTTCATCAGAAAGCATGCGAACACTAAATCTGCGATCCTTGTTCAACAAATCCTTCACTCTTATAGGAGTTTCGTCACTTTTTGAGGTCGAAACGCTGGGTGTCTTAAAATCTTCTCTACCCTCCCGAAACAACTTGTGCCACTAAAAACACCCGATCTACCCATTGCGTCATCATCAAAAGCTGCCTTGAGCATGCCATGAGTCCTTCCCAGCTTTACCCAGTTTCACGCAAAAATTTAATGGCATAGGGTTGTTCCAATAACCTGTTTATGACGGACAGGAACGAGGTCACGTTATAGAGGTTTCGCAAACGAACGATCTGCACTCCAAAAATGCTTGGAGCCAACTGCCACCGGCCTCCAGGCTTTCCTTAGACTCCCATCCCTCGAATCCAGCCACACAAACCGCCGCCCGTCCCTCCGTCTATCCGGGAACAAAAAAGTCATTACTTTTGGGATAGACCTTTTATATGTCTTACAGTAGACTCCAGGTAGAACATTCGGTCCTTGATCTGGTATGTTTTACCTGATAGCCATAGGGTTAGGTGGAAGAAGGGACTATTTAGTCTCAACCTCGCCCAATTAAGTCGATAATAAATAAAATAAATAAAAATAGCCATATACGTTTTAGTATTTGGGCAAATTATATCATATTTTTCCCAAATAGCATGAAATTCAACTATAAACTTAGCGTTTAACTCGTAAGAGATATCTGAATCCGAATCATTTGTATACGCAGAAAAGAAAAACTTATCACACCAGAATTTTCCGGATATCATAGGATACCGTTCTCCGATAAGTCATCATTTCTCAAGGCATATCAATTCAATATCCCTCTCCTTCTTGTAAAAGTCCCACGCATGATACTGTCTTCGTCTACTCTAACTGTATTTCGAAGGTTGGCACGTGACAGAAGACAATGTAACATAAATTTATGGAGCAAGTATTGTGCGAATCGTGGCGTAGGGAGGACCCAAAGGAGAAGACTCTGGATCACCCCTTCCGATCTCAATCGGATGAGCAAAATCTCGTCAGTAGGTGGGCAAATATTTCAAAGAGAAAATTCCAAAAAATAAAATCTTCGTGAAGAATTTCAAGCGCTTATTATTCAGTTCTGTCATGCTATTTTAATTATTTTGGTAGCCTGCATTCCACCGCTAGGGTGTGCGGCAGGGGGTGACCACCAAACTGATTTTGACCCAAATACTTTTTCCCCTAGCGTAGTCGAACAACTTTATTCTGATCCCCTATCGTTCGTAAAAAATGACATCTTAAACCTATCTAACCTTCACCTAGTCTCTAATTTTATTGACATGATCAACATTAACATTACTGCTAAAGTGACGACCACCCAATTTATGCAAGAGATTTAATCTGTAATTTAACCTTTCGTAGCGTGAGAGATTTCCAACCTAGCTCCCCTAATATTTTGGATACGCTACTAAGTTTATCATTACAACGTTTTAAAAATCTTGTTTCTCTACGCTGCACGCGATCCAAGTCGGCAATTTATTCAAATTCATGAGAATCCCATATACTTGCAGCATGTACTAAATGAGGCCTACCCAGCGACAGATAACATTTATCTTCCTTTTCATCACATTTACCCAGAACTCTTCTAATAAATCCTCATTTTTTTAGCTTGTCCACATATTCCCCGTATGTGATTCACCTAGGGGAAGTCGTGAGTGAGGGTAACGCCTAAGTACTACTAAGTAATCGAGTCTACACATTACATTTCGTTTCCTCGATGCAGTAGACGTTCGGGAGGGAATTACTCTTCTTCCAAAAATTCACCACAACACACTTTTTTGAGTTTAAATCTAATTGCCAAGTGTCGCAGAAGCGTTGTATAGCATTAAGTTCATTTTTTAAAGCTGCTGTGTCCTCAGGATTACGGCAATCACGATAAACCGCTGCATCTTCAGCAAATAAACGTATCTTACCAGTGGCTACGGAGTGTCGTTAACATAAAGTAGGAATAAAAGAGGTCCGATAACACCTCCCTGGGGAACACCTGAAGTAGCTTTTACTGAATTATAGCTAACTTCATCCATCACTACCTTTTTGTACCCGACCATTCAAAATGTCTTTAATCCAACCCCGGATAATTTAATCGATGCCATATGCTTCTAGCAATTGAGTAGTTAATTATGAGGTACTTTGCCAAAGGCTTTTTTCAAAATCTAGAAAAATCGCGTCCATTAGAACATTGTTCTCTCTCGAAATAAGAATATAATTAAAGAAACCGAATAAATTTGGACAAACCTTGTCACCCTTGAACGCAGAAAATTAAAACGCATCCAGTTATGAAGAAAATATGCTAGAATAACATCCTACGCATTACTCTGAACTATGATGAGATTCTTTGTCCAGGTGAACATTTTCCAATGTATGTGTAATCCAGCAAATCAACGCAGTCTTCCATTACATTGGAATTTTTACTAATAGGATTTCTGATGCCTACCAATAGGATTTCTTGAAATAACCGGATAACTGTCGCAAAATGAAGATTGATAACGTGTTTAATATTCAGAAACAAGATAATCCATGACTCTCTGATCATCAATAAAATCACAAAAACATACTATCCGAATTGTGGCAGTATTAGCCTTTTATTTCAAATTACCCACACAGTTGATGTAAAGCAATTGTCTCGGTGAAAAAACGATGGTGATAGTCTGTTGATGGATATAAACCATGTTAGACTATCGTGAAACAATTCAGTCGAGTAAAAACTCTCTCTAACGGAACGCTGGCAATGGATATCTTCCTTATACATTTACGCCCCAACGGCAGTCCGATTTCAACCCAGTTCACCTCGAACCCCTCCTCCCTTCACCGCATCCAATTCATGCGAGAGGTCGGGACCATGGAGCACTCGATGGGACGTGTCGATCTGCTGGTGTGCACAGAGGCGAGAGTTGATTCGTCCTTCCGGGACGAGAGGGTGTGCGCACTCAGCAATGCGATCGGTTGCGACTGATAACGAAAAGAAAACTGAGGGGGCTCTCGCAGAGGTTTTCCTGTCTGCCTGGCATCCGCGCCATTCCCTGCGGCAACGTCAGGAACTACGTTCTCGTGACCGTTCGAGGCGTTTTGTATGGTACCTTCGTTGCTCACTCTGTATCACTAGGCAGCAGTGTCGGATTCAGGTAACTTCCCGCGGCTTGCTGGAATACTCCAATGTGGCTGTGGTGTTTTTGTTTTTAATTTTCGCTCTTTAATAAAGCTCCCTGATAATTAACTACTCTTGGCATCGAAGATTAGGAGCTTAATTTCCTAAGCAATGATAGGAAAAGCGAATAAGAGTTGGATCAAAGATCTTATCGACAGCGGTGTTAATGTACATGGCGCCGGGTTTAGTCAGCTGTTATCGATGGGCGCCAAAGGGTTCACGATTTAAGACCCAAACCACTGACTGTTTCAGATTGGCTGTCTCAAGATTGGATGTTTCAAGTATAACACTCCCGCAAATGAAATAACACATCTAAACACAAAAGCTTGTTTCAACATCACTCTTGTTTATCGTATTCCTGTTTCATACATGTATTTTCGACAAATAATGAAACTCTTATCAACATTGCTTTAAAAACCAATATTAAGTCATCAAAAAAATTGCAAATGCAAACTTAAGTTGCTCTAATTTTTTATGAGGGTAAAAAAGAAACTTTTCACTTCCAAATAAAGATTTAATGTTTCACGACCATGGTTTCGATGCTGCGCATCGTCATCAGGTGACATACATAATAAATTTTTCAACTTATACAGTCTGGCTCCAAGAGGACAGGAAGGCAGGGGGAGTAAGGTAGAGAAGGGTAAGCTGAATGCAGGTGCAGCAACCTATTAGTGGGCTAGGGGAGGGGAAGGGTATGTAGTCGAAGGTTTCTGGCTCAGATTTGTGGAAGTTTATGTTCATAACATGATCATTAAATGAAGAACAATGTAACGCTCCACCGTTCTAAGAAATAGCAGCGGAAAAATTGATAGTGTTCTACACTTAAATAGGGAGGTGTTTGTCTACAATGATTTGACCTTCATTAAGGGACGGTCGATGGTCATCACTGCCTTGGTGGAGGTGGGGTTAGTGCGGAAAGTCTTTTAGGAATTTTAGGAGGGGGGAACGGGAAAGGTAAATTGTTTCGCTGACCATCTCAAATTGTCAGACTGAAGGGTTTGCCAAATTTCCAACTCCTCCAAAACATTCAACCTGCGTCCTTTCAGTTCTGTGCGAAGAATGTCTGCTGAGCCAGGTTATATAAGTTGAAAAATATTTTATCTATGTCACCTTATGATGATGCGCAGAATCGAAATCATGGTCGTGAAATATTAAATCTTTATGTGGAAGTGCAAAATTTCTTTTTTACCCTCACCATGAAGGAATTCCACTAAGTTAAACCTGAAAATGTTATTCTCTAATCCTTGTTTAGCTTTCATTAAGTAAAAAATATCAACCAGTGTACCATTATTATTTTAATAAGTTATTTGAAGGACCCACCATTCTTGTACGCATGGAATCTGTCGATCAGCTCATCCGCTAGGATGACCATGTCAAATAACATATTTGATAGATATTATATAAAATTGGTGAGAGATCTATGACTAAATGACTTCTTCTAAGTGGCAATTAATAATTTCATAACAAAACCAATGAGAATACTCTGTGCTGTAAATAAATGTTTATTCTCAATAAATAGTGTTTAAAAAAATAAAAATCGTTTACAAAAGTGCTGAGAGTAATAATGTTATTTATATACGTAGCTAAAGAAAAAATTGTGGATTCGTGTAGTATTTAGGGGAGAAGAATAAAGAAAGAAAAATTGTTGAGCAAGTTTTGTAATTTCAATATTTCAGAATCCTAATAACTTGGAATGGAAGATGTACGGAGGA
Source organism: Hetaerina titia (assembly GCA_037158775.1). Classification (NCBI taxonomy): domain Eukaryota; kingdom Metazoa; phylum Arthropoda; class Insecta; order Odonata; family Calopterygidae; genus Hetaerina; species Hetaerina titia. Next base: position 38,019,748 of record CM073776.1, on the reverse strand, counting down.
AACAAAAAAAAGGTATGTATTCTCCCAAATCTTTTAAAAAGGTGAAACAACTTTTCACAGAAAGCAGAATTCCAACAGAACTGCGAAAGAAATCTGCTGAGTATTTTGTTTGGAATGGTATCTTACAGCAGCGAAACGTGGATGGATAAAAAGGAAGATGTAAAATACATGGAAATCTTTCAAATACAGCTCTGTATAAGAACACTCATTGATAGACTGAGTTGTGAGAAATTGCTGATGAGATTAGGAGAGGGAAGAAAACTGCTGGGAGAGATCAAAATGAGAAAAAAATCTTGGTTTGGGCATACATTGCGCAAATTTGCTCACTAAGAAGAAGGAAAGGGAAAAATTGAAGGAGAGATGAAAAGGGAAATAAGAAGGATTGGAATGCTTGATGGAATAAGAAATACCAGAAGATATAGGCAATTGGAAGAACGTACGCAGGACTGGGAAGGAGGGCATCCAGTTGGAAATTGTTACAGGAAAGTTCCACTTGAGAAAGAGAAAAATTTTTTTAATAATAATTATAATAAAAGGGCCAACTAATTTTTTTAATGCACCTAATCACGTGACCTAGTCTTGTGAGAATCGGTTGTATTCATGATTCCTATACGGCACAAGGGAATTTCCTTAGGAACTTCTACAAAGGTTAGAAAACTATTGAAAAATATTTTAGATTTGGAGGAATCGCCCCAATTCGTTCCTGTCGTTCTTTTAACTCTCTCTTTTAACCCTTTAAGGTAAGTAACTAAATCAATTATATCAAATATATACTTTGCATCAGCTTTGTATGTCTTATAATCAGCTTTGTAAACGATCCTTACGGCGGATAATAAAGTACGCTATACGCACATATTTTGGCAAATTAGACTGAAATCGATTCCTGCATTTCGGAAAATTATGTACCTCTTTGACCTCGGATAAATGTATCTTAGGCCTGACGAATCACTGCATCGGAGATTAATGTACTCACACAAGCAAGAGTCGGGCGGGTAGCCAGGAAATGGAGATGATTATGCAATCTTCCGTGTACCTCCGAGTCGAGAATGTTCCTGTCCTAAATATAGTACTCAGATCAGTTTAATTCCCAACGAAACACTCAAGTGAAATCGGAGACTGCTTGACTCATTGAAGTTAAGGACGGCAAAAGACGACGTAAATTCGTAAAACATGTAAGCGTTGTAACTCGAGCCATAATATGGTGAATAAATATTAACGCTAATTAAAACCTTAGGATAAGCAGCTCTATAAAATTCAAATCCCCAGAATTAAAAGTAATTGTTCATAATACAGGTATTATTGAACAGCGACACGGCGAGTTTCAATACAATGTAGAGTGCTCATCTGCGAAGATATGAATGAACATGAATATGACTATGATTTACATATGATTATCATTATGATCTAAGGTAGGTCAGGTGGGCCGACAGTTGCAATGGTGAGGGAGTAGAGGTGTTAGGGAGTTGGGAGGTCATGCAATTTTAATAGTTTTCATCGGGACCTTAGACACTGTTCTTTTGAACAGTGGAAAACAGGTGGGATGAAAGCTGAATGCCTCCTCCAACACACTTCCTAGCGAAGATTTGAAAAGGAACTGTGTAGATGTAGGCGGCGAGGAGGCAACGGGGAGAATTAAGGGAAATATTGTCACTGTTATTCAGTTCTAGTAAAAAAAGACGGGAGAAAACTTTTCATAAAATCACACCCATTAGTTTTATTTGTATCTTACTCGAATAATCCCGACGCTAGGCTCCCTGAAGTAAAGATCTACCATGGACAAAAGTGCATCTTGAAAAGTTCAACTCAATTAATTTCGGACTAGGTGTTGTGAGTGTTCATTGAAAGGTTTTGCATTTTGTCACAAGACTCGTGTCGTGAACCCATCATTTATTCAAGAATTTATTTTGAGCCTTCTGGGGTTTCCGCTGCGTCGTTCTACGTATTTTTCGGCCACCTAAATCACCATTCGTGTTCCATTAATAATTTTTGGTGATAAATGAAAAATTTTGCAGAGAGAAGTGCGGCAGATAGAATTCCATGCATTTATGTTACCCATTTTCTTTTAATTTTGACAGCCATTACGGAGATTGGGCACATGTTTCAACGTTTTCCGTTTCTAATGCTGTGGTTGTTTCTATGGTGGAGCAGGTACACAAATATGGAGTTTTCCTGGTTACTTCGCATCGAACGACTTAAAAAAAAACATTTTTACTCATTTTCGTTCCGTTTTGCTACCTGCGTGCGAATCACAGCGAGATGGAATACCTAAGCCGATGTAGAATGTCCACGTAGGATCGGTTATGGGTATTTATTTATTTATAACAACAACTTGACCTCTGTCGGGGTAAAAATATTCGGGTCAAAAATAGTCTGGTGTGTATTCACCCCCTGCCATACACCCTAGTGGTGTCTTACAGGGAACTAAAAACTAACCGCGCAAGCCTCCACAGGGGCGTGATGTAGGGTGTGTTAGATCACTAGCCGTATGAAATTAAGAGTAATTGGTGATTCTTCTAAACGAGAAAATCTCTGAATTAGAGCATAGCCTAAGGCCATCTAGCTCTTTAGGTGGGAAGTTTTGTTCGCGTCCCCTTAGGGAATAAGGGGTAAGCGAGTGTGTTGGATGTGTGCCACCCTCCTAAGTCAATTGAAGGAGCTAAGTACGTTCGTTAGAGATGCCAAGGGCGCTCAACTTTATTGCAGCCATCGTAGGTACGACCCTGCCTTTGTATGTTTTCCTACTGCATTGAGCCCTACAGACTAATGCCGCTACTTATCATTTCACTCAATTGCCCTACTACGGTACCTCTAATGAAAGAAAACCCTAAAATGGAAGCAATCTCAAAATGGGTTAGGAAGCTAGGAGACAAAAATAATTATAAAAATACTGACAACGTTTCGATTTCAATGTTAACGGGATGAATATACTAAATACAAGATTTTAAGTTTTTCACTCAAAATATCTTTCCTAAAGAAATGTTGTATTACAGCCTTCCAATCCACACATTAAAGTGAATATGCTGCAAGTTTTTATGAAAATGGTGAACAGTGGTGCTACATGACCTTACTTTTACTTTCTGAAAATTATTATTATTATAAGTTCATTTCTCGTTGACCGTTGACGATCAAGTGGCCTTTCTTCCATCGCATGAGCAATCGATTTAGCTGTTTGCTTTTTGGAGATCGCACATTACGGTTTAATAATGGACCCGAATTAATCGCATTACCCATTAAATCTGCAGAACACTTCGTCTTCTCTTAGCCCACGGTTACGCTTTACACTGTTAACTTTAACCGGGTGGTTCAGATGGGGAGAGGGATTGGTTCGTTTCAGAGTCGGCGGAGAGATAGGAATTCAGAGCGAACATCATTCGCCAATTCCCCTTCTTCATGCGCATAACTGAAAATTTGCAATATCTGTGTTCACTTGTTAGTGTCGAAATGAAACTTATATAGCCACAGGGTCGTCACAAAATTGGAGATATAGGGAAATATCGAGAACACGTAGAATTCTCTAAGAGAATTCTCCACGCTCGTGAAGAAATCTGGATTAAATTCTTCGAATTTCACATACTTTGAATGTGTTCTTCCGAGAATTATCGGATAAATATTTGCATGCCTCCATGGACTTCCACAAAATCGTTTAACGGACGACTTAAATGAAACAGGAAGTACTGCAAAGGCAACAAGAAAAAAAATGTAAATTACAGAAATCGTATTCTGCAATAGCTATTGTTTTCCTACAATGCATTTCGTGTATGTCTCGATGTACTTAAGCTACGAATGGTTGAATGTAAAATATCACATTAGAGGAACAGAAAACAGAGTTCTTTATTTTCTGTGACGGTAGATGTTACATTAAAATATTATTTTATCCCATACCATCAACTGCTGATTTATTTCACACTTTTTTTATTTATTTATTTCGCATAAATTGGAAAACAGCACTTTGGCCTTTACATCAGACCATTTACCAATGACACATATGTATATATGCCCTATCCTAGAATACTCGTCCATAGTATGGGATCCATATGAGGAGGGACATATTAAAAAGATAGAAAAAGTACAAAGAAAGACAGCTAGATGTGTACTCGGAAAGTACAAAAGAGCAGAGAGTGTCACGGATATGTTGGATGTATTGAAATGGGAAAGTTTAAAAAACAGAAGAAAAAGAAGTAGGTTAGGCGCGATGCACAGAATTTTTAAAAAATGACGAAGCGTCGGAAGATTTATGGAAAGAGATAGAAAAACCATACTCTAAGGGGAAAATCGACCACAGTTTTAAAATAAAAATAAGAACGCAAAAAACAACTAAGAAAAAATACTCTTTTTTAAGCAGAACAATTGTTGAATGGAACCAGCGGCCTGGAGGTTTGTTTGAGCCCTGTCCTTCCAATTTTAGGAGGTTTGAGAATAAGTCTAAAGCAGCCACTGGGTGATAAACCCTTGATCAATGATTTGCATACTATTGTAACTGTTAAAATATTGTTTGTATGTTATGTGACCGTTGCCACCAGGACAATTGCCTAATTAATATAACAACAGAAAAAAATCGTACATCCAAACCCTAAATGGAGACAAATTCACCTAGCCTGAAATCGAACCTGCGACCTCCGGGTTAGCAGGCGAGGACGTAATGCCCCTCGGGCATTGGACATTAGGACGTTATCACACCGGGACCGACTACATATCCTAAATGACACCTTTATTGGTTTGCTTAATTTGTCTCCAAGTATTATCCATGGTAATAATTGCAAGTAACAGAGTAATCATGATAAACAGCATGGCATGTTACAGGAACGGAAATTTCGGTACCATTTTCTATGCAAATCCATTTTATATTCATGTTGGTTACAGTGACGAGCAATCGCCAAAATGTTAACAACTTTGACGTTGATTGCTTCAGCGATGGGTGAAAGGTGGCTTAATTATCATCGTTCAACGAGAAATACTCTTTTAATTATTTTCTGGAAACAAACTTTAGTTGATAAAAGCTTCCCCGTTCGCAATTTTTATAAGATCTTACAGAGTCTCTTCCTATTCTAATCATTAAAATAACCACAGCTCCCTGTAGCCAACGTAATGCGAAGAATATAAAACAAAGCGATGAGAAGGCTTACATTCCTATGCGATTCGTCAAATGTCTTTATTATTTACAATATGATTACCGGGCGTCATTTTATAGTGGATACGCTATTTACATTAAATATTTATTTAATCTTGTGATAGTGGCAATTTAGACACAATATCATTGCGGGTCATTAATCTGAGGAATCGTTTGTAGCACCTGTTCACACTCTACCCTACTCCCTGATATTCTTTTAATTACCTTATAACTCCTTGTACCGAAATTTTACTCACCTACTTATCGTTGCACATCCTTAGAATTTTCACATTGTTCTTGTCCTCCATTTTTCCTTGAGTTATAAACACTAGTCAAATTTTATGCCTCAGGATATCATCGATCATTTTTCCATTTTTTCAGGTGTCCTCTAAAGTATAGGGCATCTGAGTTTTCTTGTGACACCAAGGGAATTGATTACGGCACGATATTTTCTTGGTACATTAAAGAACCGAGATCAAACGACAGAGACACTAACTCATGTTTTTACCTCGCCCTCATAACAATATCAAACTCAAGCACCGATCTCAACATCGAATTCAAACAGCATATAAACTCACACACTTAATGTAATAATGAAGTCAATCACACCAATTATAACACGATTTATATAGGCATGAATTTATGTCTGCGCATGAGATTTTTTATACGAGGCCCCAAACAAACGCGCGGCACCCATCTTGCTCACAGCTTTCTCATGTCCAAAATTTTCAGTTAATATGCGACATACCGCACTTTTTGAAATGCCTACTTTGTCTATGTCGCGCACTTTCTGTCGACGATCATCCAGTATTACTTTGTGGGTTTTATTCACCGTTTCTGGAGTCGCCACCTTATTTGGTTGACCAATGCGATACTCGTTTTGACAGCTCGTACGGCCACGTTTAAACTCTCCTACCCAATAGTTTACTGTTGTAAACGAAGGAGCAGACTCACACAGAGTAGAATCCAGTTCAGCTTTTATATTGGTAGGGCTGAGGCCTTTCAAATAAAAGTATTGTATCACATAACGATGAGTAATTTTCTCTATTTTTACAAATTTACTGAAAACATTCACTATTGATGGCTGCCAAACAAATACTAAATTATGTTACGTCTTTAAACTTGAAACATATGCTTTATAGATTGTGTAGTTTAAATATACAAGGAACGTAGCTATGGTCGCGAATTAATGTGAACAAAAAAATGCCGAGCCCGTAAACTTGAATTTTACGGTCAAGTTTACGGTCTCGGCATTTTTTTGTTTACATAGATTGTATACTTTCTAATAGTGATATTTTTCAAACAACTACCGCCATCTCTAGATCAGGTCGGGTACTTTTGGAACCAATCTCGTCTACTATATTTTAATGAATGCATGAAAAAATTATATCTGCATGCATGGCTGGTGCCCTAACACCCTCCGCCACACGCCCTTGCGGCGGCCCGCGGGGTAGAGTGTAGGTGTAGATACAGACTTCTCTCCACCCACTCTTCAAAGAACTTATCCATTTTTTACTCTGTCCATCCGTTTTACTATCACCATTTTTATGTGGCAAGACATTCACATCGCCTCCAAGCTTCTTCACTCTCCTGCTCCGATTGTTCAAGTTTCACGTGCGTATAAAAGTAGACTCCATTTTTAAATCTTAATTCAGAAACGTCATTCTAAGTTAACTTCAAGGCATGTGTTATATCGTACTAATAAATACTGTGTTTTTGATGTTTTCACAATTTCCGATACGCTATGTGATTGCGTCGAAGGACGCGCAATATTTATTTTTGATTTGATAGGAACGAAGAAAAAATATTCCTTGGCGATTTTGTTTTTGAACGAGTCAGTGACCTAATTACGAAATTAAAGTCAGCCCTTTAGGAACACTTTCGATTCCATACTGTCCATATATTCGCTTATTGACCAACATAAACAAATATATATATTTCTTTTCTTTTCGATGTTCAAATCTGTGCATAATGAATTTTTGTCTGTCTATATGTATTTATGTGTATGTATGCATATAGTTATAAATTTTATGCTCAATATATCATGAATACGACGATGGGTTAAATGGAAGAAGGGACCATTAGGTCTCAATTTCGCCCAAATAAAGACCTCTATCTATCTCACACTTTTGGGCCAGGGCACAAAATCTTTGAGATGGGAACCCAATCTCTGAAATTGGACCCTTACTTCGATTTCGAGTGGAGATCTGTATAGTACTTCAGAAATCAGTGCCATTTTCATAGATGAGCTGCTCAGCTACAGCCTTTGGCCTTTTTTTTGCATATACCAGGTTCCCCACTGCCATTCCTTATGGCTTAAATAACCCAACCACCTTTTCTATTGGGAAAAATAACCTATGTTACCGATTACATGACAAATGATGACTAAATTAATTAATATTTTATTTGATAACTCGTTTAACAGACATAAAATCACTGGTATAAGATGAGAATCACTCATAAAATAATTTTAGCAATGAGACTCAAAAAACAAGAAAACTGAATTGGACAAATAAGTATGATGGCATACGTTACAGTGCTTGAGAGAGTTCACCTATTTAGGAAGTGATTTTGACCAAGATGGGTAAAGTAGAAATCGCATCGTAAGGAGGATAGCGCTAGATAAAGAATATTTAATCAAAAGTGCGTAAATATAGTATGCAAAGGCATATGGCTTTTCAAAACTCTGATTTGGATCTTAGCCTTACAAGACTCCGAAACTTAGTCGTTCAGTTAAGAAGATAAGCATAGATCGGAGGCTTTTGAACCGTGCGTATGGAAGGGGACGGTTGGTTGTATGGGGGATGAATAGAAAAACTTCTTGAGGAAATCCGGAAAAGTAGAAAAATTAGATGGAGGAAATATTTATAGTTAGAATGATAGATGGAAGAATAAACGAGTAAAGGGAAGGATTAGAAAAGACTTACAGACGACATACAGGTAAACCAAATTACGAAGAAGTGATGTGGGAAATAAGGAAGGGAAAACAAGAAAGTATTCTCACGATTCTAGATAATGGCATTTAGCAGCCGTCCAAAACCTAACTTATTAGGAATAAAATCTTTAATTAATTATTATGATAACAGAGAGTATATTTAATGTTAAACATGTACTTATTTGTGTGAAAAACAAAATGTTAAATTTTCATTATTATTCCCAGCATCATCCATGCAAAGATTTGATTTTTCGATATGATGTTACTAGAACTATCGGAGAAACCTCAGGCGGCACAAACTGTACCCCACTGGCCTGCATGAGAGAATTTCAGACACATTGTAACGTACGGGTATTCCTTAGTATCCTTTAAAGTCACCAAATTCGTCTCTAAGTTCATCATTTGAGCTGAGAATGTTGGAGGAACTCATTTACAGGTAGCATTGAGGGAAATGGTATTAGATAAAAAGAAGGAAATAGGATGTATACTTTTATCAATTAAGGCAAAATATTACACAAAAGAGGTCAATTATGGAATTCTTGAGAAACCCGAGATTCAGCACAAGTTGCTCAAGTGCAATTTAAGTCAGTCAAGTAATGAACCTCCATTAACCCAGGCAATGATATGAGTGGGTGTCAAAGTGCTGTTTTCCAGTAGTCTTAAATTACGAAAAAGGATCCCCAAGCTAATTATGTTTGCGAATATACAACTTTCGCGCGGGGGTAATTTATTATTGGTAAGGTATATTTTTGAAATATCTTTCGCCATGTTGGATTGAGTTTTGCTAAAATAGGTAAGAGAATTATTTGGTAATTTGCATTCATCCAAAATCTAATAACTATAGTGCAACAATATAATGTATATGGCCATAATAACTATCTATTACTAGAATCAAAAAATATTTTCAAAAAATAAAGGACGAAATTTTAAATCATACTCTAGTGACCGCATAACGAAAATTTGAATTCGATGAAACAGAAATTACAATGCTATACAAAGATAAATTAACTTGGTTCTACTTAATGGACGTTGAACATATTATTTTATTAGGTAATCTACCAGTTAAGGTAGGTTTTTGGATGGACACAACTATCAAATAAACATTTTGTGACTCCCCACCTATCAAACTAATCTATATCAGGTCCCTCTTCATCTCGGTGTACTTCTTTCCTCCCTTCATCCCGTCCAACATCCCTATCCTGTTCCTACCCTTACCCCGCTTGCCCAACATTCTCCCCTCTAATACCTTCTTCAACATCCCACTGCCGAGCAATACGCCTTTCATCCATTTTTCCTGCCTCCATAGGATTTCTCTCAACAAACCCCTCTCCTCCCCCACCATTTCTAGTACTTCCTCATTTGTTTTCCTTTCGATCCATTTCACCTTCTCCATTCTTCTCCACACCCACATTTCAAAAGCCTCCAATCTACGTCTATTCTCCTGCTTCAGCGACCACGTTTCCGCGCCGTACATAGCTACGCTCCATATCAGAGTCTTTACGAGTCTTGTCTTAACATCCCTACTCAACGTCTCCGTCATCAACTCCCTCCTCCTTGAGAAGCCTCCTTGCCTAGCGCAATTCTTCTCCTTACGTCCCTACCACTTTGACCGTGTTCGTCCAAAACACTTCCGAGATATGTAAACTGCTCTACCTGCTCTATTTTTTCCCCGCCTATTTTAATATTTAGCTTAGCCTTTTTCTTTCCGGAAAATCGCATAACCTTTGTTTTATTAATATTGATTCTCATCTCATATTTATCGCACTGAACCTCCAATTCACTCAACAATGCTTGCAACCCCTTGGCTGACTGAGCAACTAATGCTTGGTCATCAGCAAACCTAACTGAACATATTAATTTCACAGATATTTCTCTGGCTATTTCCTAGCAGGGAGAAAAAACTTCTTAAGATTGTTTTTATTTTAGCGAGGTACCATTTCAAAAATGTTATCCTTCATCCAGCCTCCCCTATTCTGAAGGGCGGATAGCACTTAACCCCGATGACAAATCCTGGTCAACTATAATTGTTTTCCTGTTGCAAATTCTTGATTGATTACCGTCATGAAATTTTCGAAGCGATTATTATCATTACCCCCACTCATGACAGCATTTTCTTTCACTGGTTTTACCTCACTCACTCAAATTTGAGCCTCTTCCGGAATATGAATTTAATAAAAAATCTGTAAAAAACGCGTAAGAAAAATAAGTACAGCTGGCCTACTTCGCAGAGATTGAAGCAAAGTAGTAAATTATAATTAATCTTTTTCGCTTGCATAGGACGACACCAACGCTTCACCTCAGCCTTAAAACACACGAAGCCTCTCCTCCGGCTGAAGCCGTTACATATCGATTCGAACGTTTGGATCGTTACGGTGACAGGCAATGAAAAGAATCGCAAGATCATGCACGCGATAATTCTTTTTCCTCCCTCCTCCTGCTATCGATGCTTTCGGTAATCCCGTCGACGTAAAAGGGAGAAAACGTTCGATTCTTCGAAGCGACGAGAATTCGATGCCCTTCTTTTAATGTGATAAAAAACGGCCTTCGCTTTTCATTTGTCATCCAAGTTTTACTCGAGGAAACGTCAGAGCTCGTGTGGCGATCCCCCGTTTTTTTATCCATTCCGAAAGAAAGGAAAGGGGAAGAAAGGTTTTTTTTTGGCTCCCAGCAAAAAAAAACGCCGGAACGATACGTCATGTCTTTGGGATCAGAACGAAAATGTCCTGAAGAGTGAGGAAAGGCACAGGATTGGGCGGATTTCCCAAACCAGTCTTCCGGCATTTCTGATATTCCCTGATTCGAGCATCAATTTTAGTCCAGAAATGCCCCACGTCTTCTTATCAAATGTAGGTATATATATAACGAATACCGTTTTTCTTCCTATCTTGACCTCTCCATCGCGGGGCAAAGAGACAGGAAGAGCCGCGTAAGTAGGCAGAGTAAATCATTGAAACTGACGGAAAGACATAACACAAATGAGAAGATAGAGCCAGAAAAAATGATCTTCCAGTCCAATCCTCAGCTGCCACCCAACTTGATAAATGCGTTGAAAGGTTAGGTGGTTTCAATCCTTACTAAAACGGTGTTCACAGAAGACAAGTGGCACAGACACAGATAAAATGTCAACTCTTGTTTTAACGTTAAGATAGATTCTTAAATGTAAACAGAATTATAGTGTCAAATGTAACATTATAGATTGCCATTCACCAGCTCATTCAGTGGATACAGCACGACTTTCAAAAGGTGAGATGATAGATCTTCTAAATCATGAAAAGATTTCAAAACCAAACATATCGGACAATGATGAAGAACAACTCAGTTGAGCAATTAAATCTTCAAAAAAGCACGTACATTATCTGTGAAACGTGCCGCAAACTCAAAAATGAAAACTTCAAGCGCTAACCGTGTGACCTACATTTCTCTAGGAACGTAAGGGATGTGGATCATACTCGCTAGGGCGTCTATCGACCTTCATGGGTACTCATCCTGCATTGATGTCTAGTCTGGATACACCATGAAATATTCAGGACTTCCTGAGAGTTACAGCACCTGTTCGAATCTGTTTAGCTTCGATTCTCGAGTCGTGTGAAATAAAACGATTGTTCGGAAAGCTAACTGATATTCTTCACGCTCTTCCACAAACTCTTGAATAAATTTACCGACTAACGAGGTGGATCAAGCAAGTACCACTTTCCATTTAACCAGAAGATTGGGTGTTCTAAATCTTTCTCAATAAAATAACTGCATAATTTATTTTAATGGGAAATAAATAAATCACCAAAAGACCAAACGGCAGGTGTTAGATGAAACGACTGATTTTGGCTACAACACCGTTTTCGAAACTTATTAAAAAATAAAGTAACCAGCTAGTTAAATGTGTGAGGCTAAAAACCCCGACGGCGAGTAAAAAAAGTCACCTTAGTCTATGCTGACAACTAAAAAAAGATCTTTTGCCACAATAATAACCATATATTGTTTCAGATGCGATGGGAGGCAGATACAGCTCACTTCATACGCAAACCTCTAACTAGGCCTCGTCAAAAAAATTCCTTTCCCTTTGCCCTTTTTGATTTGTTTGAACCGGAGCTACACCATCGACCCGTATGTAATCCTGTGTTAAAGAATACGCTTCACATAAAGAATACATCCGCAAACTTGATTTTATGAATTGTCTACCGACTTTCATTCCTATCCCCAGTCCTTCCCATGCCTCTTTTACCATTTCCTCCACATAAATGTTGAAAAGCAAAGGTGATAATGGACAACCCTGTCTATCCAGGTTTTCCATCCACCACTCTACTCTGCGCAGTCTGAGACGTGCAGTTTACGGATAAGTATCCTGTCCCTCCAATCAACTCCTATTGTCTGCATATATTAACTAATTCTACTCAATTCACTCCATCGAACGCCTGATTTTATTCTATATTGCTCTCCATTAGTGACCTCATTACGGCTAAGGCATCACATGTTTCACTCTCCTTTCTGAAAGCAAACTGATCGTACTCTTGAGTAATCATTTGCCCTGTTCTCCTTCCTCTCACGGTTCTACGAGACCACGGAAATGAGAGGCACACACGTCCTCGGGAGAGAAACTCATCGATCAACGGATCTGTACGACCGAGAGTCGTGTAGTGCTTCATGTAAGCTCTCCCCGTATACGAGAGATCTAGCCAATATCCTAGGCGACATTTCCAATAGTAAGGGAATTAGAGAGACTTCCAACAGTTGACAGAGAGTTATTTCACAGTCAATTATTCCAGCCGCTCGCAACAAAGTCGGCTTCCACCGGATGTCAGCATCTCCAGGCCCGAGCGTCATAGAACACCAACCCCCCCCCCCAATCCTCCTAATCTCCCCTTTGACTTCCTCCACAATCCGTTCCTTCTGATCTAATTTTCTCTGCCGCCCTCCCCCCTCCCCTCCCGCTTATCTTTCTCTCCCACCTTTTCTTCCCCTCCCATTCCTCACTCCTTCCCCCCTCGTCCCATTACCCGCCTTCACCCGTCAAATTGATTATTTCTCCCTTATCTGTCTCCACACCACCCAATTCCCAGCAGGTTAAAAGTGGGCTGACTCAAAATTCGTCCACAAGGGCCTGAGTGTACCAGTCGCGGACAGGGTACTCCGAGATCATGTACCAAGTTCAGTCGCTTCAATTTTGAAAAATACATAGTCGTCGATTTCGTGTTGTCATTTTAATGTGTCTAAGAAATTGATACAACACAAAAGATTTTCCAAACTCCTTTATCCTGGGAGCAATCCATGATATAAACTTCATAAATGACACTACTTCTGATTCTGCTATGCTTTGATGAAAGGTTACACAGATGCCCATAAGGGAATCGTTAATTTTAACTTAATTAAATTATGCAGAATAAGGCAACTGTTGGTAATTACGCATGTTTCCGGAAATCTATGTATTTACATTTTTAGAACCCTTACTTCGACTCCATCGACAGTGACTTTTCTTCATTCACCTGAACTGATGAGGTATTACACTCTAATCCCGCCTTGAGTATAGTTTGTCAATACCTCACTTCATTTTCTTTAATTATTAACTTAATACTATTTCATTTTTCTGATTCTAATTCCATCTGCATACCTTTATCCCACTTTATCCCGCCAAAATGGCTATTAATGCCTGAAAACTACACGCCACTGCACAAATCTCTCATTTATCACAATCTTCGATATCTTACTACTCCTCAGCACCTCTCAGTATTCCTTGCATTCCTTGACATTTCCCTTCAGTTTACTCCTCATTGCAATGACCGATGCTATTTAGTCTGCATTAACCCGCCAATCAGAATGTCGATAATGAATTCCTTTTTGACCATTATCATGGTTAGCATATGACTAATTTCAAAAGTTGAAGGGATTATAAATTTACTACGAGATACTAAATTTAATCGTACAATTTTGACTTGAGTGGATACGGTCAGGACTGAAAAGTTGGGAGAGCGCTAATATCCGGATTTAACTAGGAGTAACACAATATCGGTGTGCTTTTTTTACAAAGCATGTCATTATGAAGTACAGGCCCGCACCCAAAAGTGGTAAAACTGATTTTCTCTGGCACGAACGGAGCGGTGGAGGGGGGTCTGCCTGGCAGGATAAGGTGGAGGGGGCTCTTAGCAACAGACCGACACCTACTTCAGTCGCCTGCGTCGTTGAGTGAGGACACCGTTTTTAGTGAAGCAAGATTTTTGTCCGCGTCGAAAAACAAAATGAATCTGAATTTAGAGCAACGTTATCCCGTGAAGTTTTGTGCGAAACTCGGGAAGACGGCAACTGAGACCCTCGATATGATCAAGCAGGCTTATGAGGACACTGCCTTAAGCAGTACCACAGTATTTGAGTGGCCCAAGTTGTTTAAAGAGGGTAGGGAGCTCGTTGAAGACGACCATCGCTCCGGACGGCCGTCGACGGCAAGAACCGACACGAATGTGGATAGAGTGAGGACACTGCTGAACACAGACCGACGCTTAACCAGTGAAGAAATTGCAGACCAGTTGGGTCTGTCTGCATTCAACGTCCAACGCATTATTTCACAGGATTTGGCCATGCGCAAGGTGTGCGCCAAGATGGTGCCGAAAATTCTTGCCATGGCGCGCTCGTCGTCAGACAGCCCCTGGCCAAATACGGCGTTGCCACGTTGCCGAACCCGCCCTATTCTCCCGATCTGGCACCACCGGACTTCTTCTTCTTCTCCCTGATGAAAAGACAGCTCAAGGGACGACGTTTTGATTCGATAAAGGCTGTTCAAGAGGCTTCGACGAGGGTCATCAACGGCATCCCCAAAGAAAATTTACAGCGGGCGTACGGGGAATGGGAGCAACGTTATACTAAGTGTGTAGCAGCTCAAGGAGTATACTTTGAAAATTATTAAGTCGATGTAAGTATATTGTCAATAAAATTCTTGTGAAAAATCAGTCCTACCAGTTTTGGGTGCGAGCCTGTGCTTCGAGTTAAACCGATGGTTTTTTTTAGCGTGAAAGAGGCTTTATGTGAAAAGTTGTTCATAACGTCTGAAATCCATCCCACGTTCACCGAAATTTACCTGGTTTCTGGTGACTGGCTTCCCATCCCAGTAAATGAATTTGTGGTAAATGCAAATAGAAGCGATATTTGTTTACCAACAGTGGGTGGGTCATTGATGTGAGTTATTTTTGAACCAGCAATAAATATTACAGAAAGGGAGATCTATACTATATATACTGAGAAAGGGAGACCTATACTATACTATATATAATGAGAACTATAATAAAATAAGGAGGCATATTGTAAGACGAATTCTAATCTTAGCACATTTTCTGAGTTACATTTTATCAAATTGGCTAACTAATTTATTTTTTAAAAGTTTCGCGGTGCTTTATATATTTTTGCAGAGTAATTGCCAACGGTTCTATCTCTGGTTTCCCTTTCATAAACGAAATCAGCCTTTCATTGAAGCGTGTTCTACCTGCCATAATTATTTTGAGGTCTCGTAGAGAAGGGTTGAGTTCAAAAGAGCGACAAAATTAGTGAATTGTAAATTGTCCCTAAAAGTTCCATTTCTCTGTTAGGGGTAAAAAAAAACGCGCATTTACGCGTTGTGAAGAGAGCGTGCTATGAATGAGCATTCCCAGGAAGGTAAAACAAATACCAATTCCTGGCACGTAAAGCTGTCCACCTCAGTCCTGCATAACAATGATGCCTCCCAATCGTCAAAAATGTACCTTGTCGGATGCTGGAGATAATACAGAGAAGTTAATTCTTGATATACACACACATATATATATATATATATATATATATATATATATATATATATAATGAATGTGATAGAGAAACCTTTCTGTCTCGTTAATTAGAATTTAAAATACATTCAAAAGCCTTGACAAGTAAAAGCAAAGTTTTGATACTAACTAGTATTTGAAATGCTCACCGTATTAGCATTAATGTTGCGTTACGCCTGTGACAAACTTTTACGATTTAACCACAGAATGAATTAATGTATTTCAGGTGTATGGAATTTTAAATAATATCCACAACTAATTTAAAGACAACATTAAAGGTTAACTTATAGATATTTAAATGTAGTTCCTTATTTAAGAAATCAAATTATGAAAATAATCGTGAACAATTATTTATAAATTACCTTAGTTCGGGAGTGAAACTATTTCGATTTCTGTATGCGTCTTTAAATTACGATTCATCAAACGAAATATTCGTATTTTGATATAAATTTTAAGCATAGTGAACTAAATGCATAATTTACATTACAACTACCTACAATATCTTTTATGCCTAAGAAAACTAAAATCCTAGTTCAAGGAGAGAAATTAGTGATGTCCTTCATCTGCAGCAGTGTAACTTGAGATGAAAGAAGTTCGACAGACATCGAGAAGATGTGAGGTCAAGTTAAGAAGGCATTCATGTCGAAGGGACAACTGCTATGTTCAAAGAACCTAAGGTTGGAAACCAGTGAGTAGTTCGTCCAAATGTTGATATGAAGCATGGTACTCTACGTATCAGAGACATGGAGCACTGAAAAATGGACCAGAGAAGAATAGAAGCCTTGTTACTGGAGATGAAATGGACAGACAGAGGGGCAAAGAAGTATAGGACAATTACGTAAACTCTACAACAAGGAAGAACTAGATGGATTGGACATACCTTAATGGAAAATGAATTAGCTCGAAACATAATAGAGGGGAAAATGGAAAGGGATATCCCGCGAGGAATATCAAGAGAATAGAGTTCATCGGGAAAATTAAGGACGCAAAAATAGAGGCGCTATCAGTGGGTGAAGGATTTAACATTAAATGGAGTAGAATTGAGGGCCGGAGTAAACCAATCTAAGGATTGAAATTCTGATGATGATTATGCTTTTCTGTATCTATTGATGCAAAATTCGGTGCATAAAGATATCCATTATGCTCTAATTTGGTGATACAATCCAGTACACTCTTAATCTTCTAGGTCTCCAAATATTCCATGCAAAGATAATTGGTCAGTTTCCCTGAAATCGGCTCCTGGCTTAAGAGGAAATGATGTCATAACTGTATCTCAAGCATTCGTACCATTTTGGATACAATAATTAAATTTAATGCTTCCATTTTAAATGATTTCATAAAAATAAAAAGTATCCTGCAGAGTAAATCTGATCTGATATTGACCAGATAGTGATTTTGTAAAGAAAAACTGTCCAAATAGAGCGATTAGAGTGGCCTAACTTTATTCTAGAAAGAAGAAATGTCTAAGGCACCGTATTCCTTACCCTTCCACTGTATTTTCTCAATCCTTATTTAACTAAATTAAGGAGTACATACGATAAATTAGAGCTGTAGCAACAAACAAACTTATTTTGTTTCCATTTTAACTATTCTTTTTCTCCTATTTCGATTTATCCTTCCAATAACTATCATCTTGCTTCTTTCACCTTCATAGTATCGGGTGATCAATGAGTGTTGATCCAAGTTTTCCATTTAGAAATAGGAAATTTTTCCTCGAAAATGGATTTATCCTGAGGGTCAAATTTTTCAGCATCATTCCTCCTCCGCGACGACTTCACGTAAAGATAACTGTGCACTTCAGGGCCGTCCATAAAAGAAGGCCAGTTTTAAGACCCTCTCCTCCCATTGACCACCTTTGACCGTTTTTTTAGACTCTTATTCAACTTTTCTAAGGTCACGATCACGTATATTTTCAAGGCGCAAAATATCTAATTTTGAAATAAAAGTTTTTCCCAACTCTTTCTTCTATTTCCATGAGGTTATATCATTATATGTTACACCGTTTAGAAATTTAATAACATATGAAACTGGTGTAACACTGATTTCTGTGATAAAAACATAAACGAGTTTTATTATGCGGGTTCTCCATTCGTGACTAAAATAAGGAAAGCACATTTGGTGAGCGATAGAGGAATTCCGAGAGGAGCCTTCTGGATTTGAATAGTAAGCAACTTATAGGCGCTAAAAATAAAACTCCGATGTCTTCCTATTTGATTTCTGTATCAAGGGATACACGTTTGCCAAAGGAACTTCGGAGTGTCACCGAGTGAAAAAAATACAATTATTTCTTTTTAACATTTTAGCCCACGCGCAGATTCCTCCACTCGGAAAGGGAAGATCTTTTAATAAGCATCCCGAAGTGGCATACTGCGCTCCGCAAACAGCTGTCTTGGCAATAGGAATTCTCGATATAACCTTTACGGGTTATTCCGCTGCGTACTAAGCTTTTTTTATGACTAGACGTTTCACTCTTCCTACTGAGCATTTCGTCAGGAGCTGACCCGAGAGTACGTTTTATTTGTCGCCCTTCTGTCTCTCTTAACGCCGAGGTTTTGAATTGCGTGGGCGAAGAGAGGAAGTTAATGAGACAATCCGAAAGAGTCAGAGAGAATGGTTGGAGGAAATATTGAAAGGTAGTGAGAAGTAGAAGGCCATGTTAGAAGGGAAAACGTTTGGTAGAAGTTGGATGATAGGAGGTTTTTTGAACAGCATGAGGTCAAGTAGAAATCACGAAGAAATTAAGAGAAAAATAATCCATGGTAAGGTAAGAGGAAATTCTGGCAATAATTGAAGAAAGTAGTCGTTAGTTACCGTCCGAAACTTACTTAAATAGAATACCTTGAATTAATATGTCTCTAGCAGAGACGGCCGTTGACCATTGCTGACCATTATGAGAAAAACAATTTTTCCCAGATTTATTTGTAACGCACAACGCGTTTCAATTCATCGAACCGTCTTCAGATACAAGATTAAAATTGTGATATATCACAATATATATATATATATATATATATTATTAGGTAATCTACCGGTCAAGGTAGGTTTTTGGATGGACACAACTATCAAATAAACATTTTGTGACTCCCCACCTAGCAAACTAATCTATATCAGGTCCCTCTTCATCTCGGTGTACTTCTTTCCTCCCTTCATCCCGTCCAACATCCCTATCCTGTTCCTACCCTTACCTCGCTTGCCCAACATTCTCCCCTCTATTACCCTCTTCAACATTCCACTACCGCTCAATACGCCTTTCATCCATTTTTCCTGCCTCCATAGGATTTCTCTCAACAAACCCCTCTCCTCCCCCACCATTTCTAGTACTTCTTCATTTGTTTTCCTTTCGATCCATTTCACCTTCTCCATTCTTCTCCACACCCACATTTCAAAAGCCTCCAATCTACGTCTATCCTCCTGCTTCAGCGACCACGTTTCCGCGCCGCACATAGCTACGCTCCATATCAGAGTTTTTACGAGTCTTGTCTTAACATCCCTACTCAACGTCCCCGTCATCAACTCCCTCCTTCTTGAGAAAGCCTCCTTGCCTAGCGCAATTCTTCTCCTTACGTCCCTGCCACTTTGACCGTATTGGTCCAAAACACTTCCGAGATATGTAAACTGTTCTACCTGCTCTATTTTTTCCCCACCTATTTTAATATTTAGCTTAGCCTTTTTCTTTCTGGAAAATCGCATAACCTTTGTTTTATTAATACTGATTATATATATATATATATATATATATATATATATATATATATATATATATATATATTTATAGCTGTTTCAGGTGGGGGGGAGAAAAGATTGAGGAGTTAGGTGGGCGGGGACAAAGAGTGGAAACATGGAAAACTCAAAGAAACAGAGAAACTAAAGAAATGAAGAGTTAAAAAGAGGAGGGGAAGATAAGCACTTGTGGTTATTATTTGAGAGGACGGTGGCAGGTAGCTGGTATCCTGGCGGTAGGAAGGAGGGAAGAATGAAGAAGGGTTAAGCGGGAAAGAGACATGGAAGGGATAGAGGCAGGTTGAGGCATAGATGAGGTATTCTAAGTGGTGCTAAGAAGCACATTATCAGAGAGGGGGAACAGGGGGTTGTTCGACACATACTGAGAGTTGAGGGTAGGGGGTGGTTGGATGGGAAAATACGCGAAAGGTGGAGTCAGTTGGAGAGAGGGAGTTTCACTGTTTGTTGTGGAAAAGAGATTCTGAGGAGAGGAGAGAGGTTTATAAAAATGTTGTCGTTTAAAATAACATTAATATTTTATTTTACAATTGCAAGTTGCTCTAAAATACCCAGTCTATTGCCCTTATTTTCTTAGCAAAGAATTACAGGATAAATTTACGTGAGTGGGATGATCATATTAGATGCTTAGATAGGAGTGATGTTTCAGCAAAAGTCCTTCAGCATCTTTCGTTTTCTTTTATTCCAGTCTTGAAACTTCTAACGGTCTGGCCTTTGTAGTACATGTCACAGGAATCACATTTCACTGTGTAAATGCCGGATCGCTAGAGGGGTTCTATTTCGTCATTGTTGCGGCAAAGAATTTTTCCCAGAGTACGTAGATTATGAAATTATATATTATATTAAACTTTCTTTTATTACATTTTCGGGCAATATTATTGGAAAGTTCACCTACAAAAAATTGACGACACAACTTTTTGGGCTTTTCTTGTCTAGGGGTAAGGGAACATACCGTGAAATAGCTTTCAATTTAAATTTTTTCTTTAAGAGATTGGCAAAAATGTTTACACTATAGCCATTGGATACTGCTATTGATTTTATGGTGCCCAGCTCATGGCTGAAATTTTTTATAGTTAGCGATAAATTAACAAGTCGGTGCATTATTGAATGGAAGACTAACAGATTCTGATTCGTAGGGTGACAGAAATCGGTTGGGATATTACTGATCATATTTATTGTTTTTATATCAAGCGGTCCGTTTTTACTTTTCAGTGATTAAGCGCCTATTCTGCACTGTACTGAGGCAATAACCATCTTCCTTAGTGAAAATAGACGGTTCTCTAACTATCTCGATGGCATCTCTAATCAGACGAGGATAATATAACCTAATTTTTGCCCAAAAATGTAACCTTTTCGAAGAGGATCTCTCTCCCTGGTTCTGACAGGATATGCTCAACGACGGCTGAAGTCATCCACGGCTTATTTTAAGCCACCCCAGCTTGATCTTGATTGGCCATTTGGTTTTCCCCTATGCAGTTTTATCCACGGGAACACGGAATCTCATATAAACCTTCCGTTGGGAGAAGTAAAAGAGAATCTTTCGCATGTCAACATATCTCCAATTTGAATCATAAAGAATACTCAATACGGGTTATTCCCCAAAATATTACACAGGGAAACGTCAATTAAAGATTAATTTGGAAACTCGTTGTATGCAGAAGAGCGTGTCCCGAACAACAAGTCATACTTGCAAGCGGCGAGAACTTCCACAGCGGCAAGTTCTCCCCACCCATCCAATCCAACATGCACCACATCGGCTCACTAGCACGTCTCTCCCCACTTGCACGTGTAGCTTAAACAAAAGCATCAATGGATCTCAGTTTTCAAAACCAATATTGAGTCGGTAAGAGTAATTAATACACATTTATGTTTTCATTTTAAGAAGGAAGGCAGGAAATTTATCGTTTGGAGAGTGAATTACTGATGGCAAATGTATTTTTTTGTGGTAAGCGCGTCAAGATACTCATTATATCATGATAATTTTGAAATAGACATCAGAGTGTACGTACCTCCGTAATACG
Organism: Hetaerina titia; assembly: GCA_037158775.1. Lineage (NCBI taxonomy): Eukaryota > Metazoa > Arthropoda > Insecta > Odonata > Calopterygidae > Hetaerina > Hetaerina titia. Next base: position 37,998,169 of record CM073776.1, on the reverse strand, counting down.
CTATCTCTGACCAGTAGATGTCCCCTAGTAATAATTTAGTAAATAACATCCCAATCTAAGAAGTTTCCAGAGTAGCGCAAAAGTCAACCTCAAGTAAAAACGATGGTATCTAACAACAGAGTTTCAGGCTGGCGACACCCCTTTTTACGATTCATGGCACATAAAACAGAGAAATTATTATTTTATAAATCTATATAACTGTGGAAGTTCAAAGGTCACTCCCTGTCACTAACATGTCCTTTTTGATTGTAATTCTCGACACTCTGTCATTCTGAAAAAGAAACCTCATGTAATTCTATTTCTCCGTTCCATCCGTAACTTTTTCCTAAACTTAATCTAGAAAAATGAACGTAGTGATACCGATTTCGCGGTCTGCCGAACTTTTGTTTTCTCTTAAACTTGTTTATCTTGCTTAAATTATGCATCACATTTGACCTTTTTGACGCTAAAATTATTATTTTGATAAATTAAAGACACAGTTAATGAATGTGTTAAAGCACAACAGTTCAATAATAAAATAGGTATTTAGGTACATAGCTTTACGTGATTTAGCAGCATATTTCCGTGAGTATATTGGTTATTTTTATCCAGAAGACACGATTGAAAGTGATAAAATGAGGATAACGCATTGAAACGCATTTATCAACCTAAAGGAGACATTTTTCCAGTTTTAACTCCATGTTTTACTCTCAATAGGTCAATAGATGAGCAAAATTTTCCCTCTATCGTCCAAATATGTATGTTTTAGCCAAATGTACAAGTGTATAAGAAATACGTTAGGAACTTTCCATTACATGAAATCAATTTGAGAGAAAGAAATATATTTGAAATTAAATACGTTTGTAATGCATAAATAAAAGACGCGTGGATTAAGGGAAAACGAGGCAGGAGTGCTCATTGTAGTTTTATTTATTAAATATTTTCTTGCAGCGAATGAGTCCGAGAGGAAGTGAGCGAGAAGATGGTGCTTACATCGGATAAAGTTCGCCAACGATGTAATCATTATCACAGATACATAAAGAGACGTAGATATTACTTACGTTACATTAAACGAGAATTTGGACAAGTGGAAGCACCTAACAATAAACACAAAAATGTCTGAGGTTATTTTGGCAGAGAAAAAAAGGAAGGCCTCTCGAAAAATGATAGGAAAACGCAATTAGACTAATTTAACGAGTTCTGCTACCTTGGAAGAGTCATTAACGAAAATGGATCTGCGACTAATGTGGAAAGGTGGAGAGTGTCAGAAAAAAATCTTTTAAAAACAAGAAAACCCTATTAATCAACAAAAACTGCAGTCAAAGGAAAGAAGAAAATTTTTTAAAAATTTCTATTTTGGAGCATCTGGGGCAAAACGTGAACCTTGAGCTTGCACAAGAAAAGAAAACGTTAGAAGCAGCAGAAACGCAATTTTTGAGGAAGCAAAATAGCTAATTTGTAAAGAAAATAATGAAGATGTATTGAAGAAAATACTATACGAGAAACGTTACATCAGAAATTGGATACATGACGCAGATAAAAATCAAAATTTAATGGTCAAATTATGAGACAACATTTTTATAGCTATAGTATGCTTTAAAAAAAGGTTCCTGCAGGAAGATTTGGGAGATATAAATATCCTGTGGGTAACAAAAAATATTATGAAGAATTTGAGCTACGGCTCGTTTGAAAAAATAAATATTCCGGCTATGAAAATAAGAACAATGATGGGTCTTTAGAAACTGCTGATACTTGTAATTATCTGCCATTACTTAACAGGTATTGGAAGTGTAAATAATAGTCGGTGGGGTAAAAACAACCATATCAAAATAAAGGTGCTATTTAAGCTCATCTGGCGCGTTTTTTAGCTAAAAATACCAGAGAAATAAATGTAATTAAACGCCCTCTATCCCCTGCATTAATAATTTAATTTCTCTATTGTTCCGAAGTTTCATCAAAGTAAATAATTCCGCGCTACGACATAGCGACGTCACCAGACATTTCCACTGTATTAGAATTAGCGGAAGAAACCTTAGTTTTTAATGAATGAATCACGGGGTCTTGCGGGGGAGGGAGGGAAGGGGCGACGTGTGGTGACGGATAGGGGCAGGAAGTGATGCCCCCGGGAATGAGGGAACTCCCTCAAGGATGAGTATTAATCCCATCGGAAATATTTTTTCAGAGACGCTGTCGCTTAAGCTCATCCTATTCCTCTTCCCAAACCGTCCCACCCGCTCTATCCCTCCCTCTCTCTTTTCCTTCCCAAATCCTCGGCGTAAGAAACTGGATTAGGAAATGGCATCCGCGAGATAGAATCAGGGGATCGCATTAAGAGGGAATTGGATCGGGATCTTGTAGGGGGATTTCGTCGAAGGAGGTTTTGTGGAATGGGTTGGGGTTGGAAGTTGAGACATATTTTTGCTTTTTGGTGAAGAGGGGACACGGGGGGAAATCAACGAGGGGCGAGTGGATAGTTGGCGGAGAAAATAAATCAGGGTGCGTGAATAGAATGAGTAGAGGAGATGGAAAAAGTGAAAAAAATTAAGTAAAACTTTTCAAGCCATAAATTAAGCAAAGTACTTTAAGTCAAGGACATATCCCTTTCCTTGTAATTTTTTCTGATCTGTGTTCACAATTTTTTTGGGGAAGCTCAAAAAAAACAAAAACTAATATCTCTGTTTGGAACAAATACTAAAATATGTATATTATTAATTTATACGAAAAAATATGCAGGGAATTAGTTACAAATATGGCTTCCCTCGTTACCAAAAGGAGGATAATTTTAATTTCTCGGTATTTTAATTGATAAAAACTAAATTTTTAACAGTTACACCCAGAAAAATGCTACATCAAGAAAACTAACTACCAGTTTATAAAATTAAAGAATTTGCTGCCATTAAATGTTAAGTTTATTGTTTATTATAGCTTAGCTGAAAGCATTGTTAAGAATTTTTATCACCACATCAAGTCATCATACTTTTATAAATCGTTAATATTTAATTTCAGTTTTTGATTTTTATTAATGATACCAATATTTTTACGTGAATACACAGTCACTCAGTTACTCGGGGGTGTTAGACCTTTGTGAATTTTACACACTCACTCAGTCAGGGGTTACAAGGATCCCTCCTATGCCATTGACCCGTCAATCACACAGATTAATATAAAACTATAACACGGATCCGTAAGTCGTTTCTGATTCATTACATCCTTTTATAATTTTCATTTGTTTGTGTGATTGACGGGTCACTGACATAGGAGGGATCCTTGTAAATCCTGAGTGTGTGCGTGAATGTGATTCACGTGAGTGACAGTTATTTCGTAACACACCCTAGTGATCGAGTGGTTGTAAGTTTGTTTTATTATTTATTTTGGCTTTTGTGTGTGTGTTTTTCCCCTTTTCTTTCTCATCACTTAGTGCCAATCAAGTTTACGGTCTCGGCATTTTTCTGTTCACATTGATTCACGACCGTAACTACGTTACTGTGTATTTAAACTAATATACGTATTTTACTATTTGTCCCAAACATACGGATGGAGATGAAATAAGGTAAACGTTAAAGAACATTTAACTTTTTTGGAATAAAACCTTACGGTACTCTACTTATACATGATCATCATTGAAAGTTACTTTAACAAATAATTCTTAATAGTAAATGATAACACATATATTACAAAAAGTTACAAAATAAAAATTATCTTGTCCCTATTTACAACACTTACAAGTTTATATACATATTTTTATAAATGTAAAAACCACCAAAAAGTGATCATGCTTACAGAATTTAATAATTTATCTCAATAAATGCTAGACTTGAAAACTATTTGTCATATGAAGTCCAAAGGTAAACAGTAGTTTCTCCCTACTATCCAAGGTTTGACTGATTAATCATATGCTGTTCAAGTGAAACTTTTACGTGAATATGACTGTGAGTGTCAATTTTTGGCGTTTTTCAAACTGGAACCCATTATTTTATTTCATCGTTGATATTCAATCATTTCCCATCGTTGATGTTGTAATGCTCAACATTTTTTTGTTAATTTCAACGCGATTTTCTCTTGTCCTTTATCATTTATTTTAAGCAAAAGAAAGTATATGTTGGATTTAAAATTAAAAATATATTTATAATATGTTGTAAATAGTATATGTAAATATATGGGTGTGTGTGTGTATGGTGTGCGATTTTTAATCCATCAGGACTCTCATAAATAGAAAGGAGATCTCTTTCAATATTTCGACTTCAGAGAGTAATGGGAAACATTTTCCGCGATCGTTTACAACAATATTTAGCCCAGTTTTTGCCAAATTATTCGAATTGACATAAATCTCTAAAACAGATTTTTTTCATCATTTGTTTTCAACATCCCCATACCCAAAGAGACGATGGAATCCAGCTAAATGTGTGAAATGGAAAGGTGAAAACTATCAGAGGAGTAACCTCGCCTATGTAACACAATTAACTCACGAATGACAGATAAAATGAGACGAATATGAAATGAATTTTAGTTCATTTGCAACGGGAACACGAAGAATAATTGACGACAAGATTGAAATTGAATTATCAAATTAAAATTCGAGAGGTTTTGCAAAGATAAAGAGACAGGATGGTAATAGGTGTCCATTATATCCCGACGATACAAATGACTTCGGTCGTCGAGGCACCAAAAAGTTTTAATTACTACTTAAATATTCAAATGGAAGGGAGAAAACCTAGTATTACGGAGTCGCGACAGACAAAAAAGTCGCATAATCAAGTTAAGTAAATCAAGGACAGCCCCTGAGGATGAAGACCCAGGGCGACAGAGATATTTCCAAATATTTCAGGGATTAAAAGGGTTTTTTGGCATTTTTCCTTCCAGCAGCGCAAATTAAAGTTTGGGGGTGAGTTTGCACAACTCATGTTGACAACAACACCTCCAAATCCATTAAAAATAAAACAATTCCACCCAGAATACTTACAACAGAGATGAATTAGCATTTTGTTGAATCATCCCTGATAATCGGAGCTATGCTAAAAATATTGGTCTTGGACTGATTTATTTTCAATTATTATATTTTATTTTAACAGTTTATGATAAATTTCCTAAAACTGCGGGATGAGGAGGTATTTAAAATTGCATGGATTTCGAACTGCAGATTATATTTTCCAGCAATCAATTTGCATTGCATAATGTTTTACCCTGATTTTTATATGAGAAATTGTACCTGTATTTCTAAATATAATTAAAGAATTTTTTATTTAATACTTTGATCACGACATATGAAAACACTTCTCTGATGACGAGTTGACCTTCCCATCGTGAAATATTACTATACACAGCCACAACCTTCAACCCGATGGTCGGTTTGATAAGGAACCCTACGGCGTATGAAATGCAGATATTCATGATCTAATTTGTTAAAAATGAAAAATGTCTTTCTATTACATAAGGTAGGTAATTCATGTAGGTAAGAACTAAAAAGCGGTAAGTAGTAAACCAAATAAGAAGGACATAAAATATATAAATATATTATTATATATAAAATATATAAACGTGGGGATATAGAATGGCATTAGAAATAGAAGATAAGACGATAACAGTCAATAATTGAAATTCGGATGAAGATTGCCCGAAAACCTTTACCCAGATTCAAACCCAGACCCCTCCGGTCAATTACCGAACGCTTTACCCATTATTTTGCAATATGGAGTTTGAAATCAACTCCATTGATTGGCTATTAAGCTATGTGAATTTTTTTCGTAAAATTTACTTCATGACTTTAAAAAGTCCACTTCCGTTCTGCTGGTCTCACTAATTAACTCGACAACTGTTTTATGAAAGATTCCAATTTCTCCACGGTCAGAAAAATATAATTGAAACAAATGACCCATCTCATAAGATGCAGCGTGAAAGAGGCAAAAATATCTAAGCCTAGAGCATGGGCAAACGTGAAGCTTCATTATACTTAAACTGAAACCATTGTCCGAGCCAATAAAAAAAAGACATGCAGAATTATAACGTTGGCGGTAACTGAGGTTTAAGATAAGCAACCTGCTTAGCGACTTGACCAGCGAATCTGCAAAGCAAGTGTATATACTTTATTTATGCCACAGAGACGTCTATTTCAATTTCATACTAAACGGTAGGATGCGCCGCAGCGCACTCCCACTGAACGCTTCTTTCCGAGTTGCGCCATAACAACGTAAGTATAGTGTAGCAGTTTACAACAGAAAATACGGAATTGTGTTCACCTTTATTAAAACAATATATGGTCATGCAACATCAACATATTCCCCGGATTCACTCAGTAATTGCATGTATACAAAGAATATGCTTCAATATTTAGACTTCCAATTGAGAGGAAGTATGTCTTTTCGTTGTCCAACTATGGCAATATTTTATTCAACTGAATGTTAACCAAATGAAAAAACTAATGGGGTGTTCCGAGAAAAAAATATATATATTATTTATTATTACTATCATTAAGTAACCTACCGGTCAAGGTAGGTTTTGGATAGACACAACTACCAAGTAAATAGTATGTGACTCCTAACAAAATACAATCTAGCAACCTACTCTACATCAGTTCCCTCTTCATCTCCGGGTACTTCCTTCCTCCCTTCATCCCGTACAACATCCCTATCATATTCCTGCCCCTTCCTCGTTTGCCTAACATTCTCCCCTCTATTACAGTCTTCAGCAACCCACTGCCGATCAATACGCCCTTCATCCATCTTTCCTGCCTCCATAGGATTTCTCCCAACAAACCCTTCTTCTGGTCCACCATACCTAGTACTTCTTCATTTGTTTTCCTTTCGGTCCATTTCCCCTTTTCTATTCTTCTCCACACCCACATTTCAAAAGCCTCCAATCTACGTCTAACACATGAACAAAGACTTGAAAGAATATGCAATACAAATGCTTTAGCAAACGAATCGCGCTCCTGAAAAAAGCAGATCGATTCCAATTTTTAATTCTCGTGGAATGTTTCGTGAATTTTATCAAATGTGTCGAATAATCAAATTATCAAAGGTGTAGAATATTTACGTTGTAAAAATGTTCTTAAGGCATTAAAAAATTTATGCTTATGTCTCCCAATACGACATTTCATAAAAATAGTTCTTTTCGTTTTGTTTTCCGCACCGGATAAACGGAATGATGGTGACCCTTGAGGAGACCCTTAAAAAAAGATATGTTTAAGGCGTTCTCGATAATCTTCCCCGGGGCAATATTCCGGAGAAAACTGCAGAGCAAAGGCGAAATTTTCGCCATAGATTATCCCGAAGTCTCTCGTCATATCACCTTGAGTCCCATATTCTAGGTTAAAAATGTTCTCCTTCATGTTGACACCATTCTTCTGGAACCCTTTGTAGAGGAGATCATATGTGCCTAAGGGTTTTCCTTCACTTCTACCGAAAAATCTTAACGCGAAGACTCAATGATGTAATTTCACCTCTGGCAACTGTTTGCGCACCATTAACGTAAATATTTTTTATACGTGAAAATTTTATCTTCTTGCGTCGTATATTCCACTTTTACGGAAACACTGTGACAGGTGCATTGTTAATATTGCAACTACTTGAATAATGGCGAATAAATTAGGAAAACTCCATCCCTTTGTTTTAAAAATGCATGCAAAGCAATTGAAAATGCACAATGGCCATTTATTCATGTAATCATGTGCCTTTATGAGTGAGTGCTATTGTTCACCCGACAAGCAGAATGGTCTGTATTATAGATAGGGACAATTTTTGTACACAAAACGTATCAAAAACATGTCTATCTGTGAGATGACGTGACTGTGTCCAAGAAAGTATATAAATTATTTGCTATGGACGAAGTAAAAACGTTACACATAAAACAAAAACCTCGCATAGTATATGGAGGGAATTACTACAGAACAGAAATTTCCAGAACGAGACCGAGACTAACACACGAAATAAACATTCGCTAATTTGACTAAAGCGGTGGAATAGAAGTTCCATTATTTTATCAACTTGAATTTTATATGAGTTAGTATTGTTTTATTTCGTTTTTCCACAGGTTTGGTCATTCCCCGATTCCCCGCATTTTTGTCACCGCATCACGGTTTTCCCACTCTATATCATTTATTGAACACGATTCCTTATTTTTATGCGTTTCTACGAAGCCACAAAGAGACAACGGCGTATAAATAATTCTCCCTGGCTTTGTGGAATGACATGAGTGGTCCATTGCTGGTAATTAGACGCTTGGCAGTTTACCGTACAGTTTATTTTTACAGTCGATTTCAACGTCATATCGTCATTTTCAAATTACAACTAACCAAGTATATGCGAATGCATTTTTGGGTTAACATTTTAATAACAGGGTGGAACACTGCAAAAACTACAAATTGTTCTACTATTAAAATGACAAAACGTGTTTTTATCGACAACTGAAACATGATGCTCGAGCAACAAAATAAACTGCCTCAAATATCATTTGCTTCTGAAGTTATCATTACTGTTTTCCTCCCACGTGTACTACTGAATGAGCATAGGGTGAGTGGGTATAAAGATTTTTAGTGCGGATTTCATTTATGGTTCCGAATCTGCTTTTTCTCCGGAAGTATTCAACTTACTCAAATCAATATTATTTTCCTTAGACTGTTAGTACTATGCTATGATCTTTTTATGCACTTTTAATTCAATTCAGCGTTGAAGCAAGCAAGAAGTGTCTTCATAATATCACCAATCGTAAAAGTGATGACAAGATCTCTCAGGAGGAAACGTTTAAAGATTATGAGAAGAAAACATCGAAAAAATCAGGGCGACGTTTTATAAACGGCCTCTATTTTTGGTCGGCTGCCAGATACATTTTTACTGCTTTTGGTACATGAATCCGGTAGGTTTTTTACGGTGTAAGTATAGGTTTGACAAACGCCAATGAAAAGCGAGGCAACTCAAAGTGCTATAACGCTTGCAAGAGTACTTTAAAACATTTGGCCAGTGCGCTTTTTCTCAACTTTTATTCATTGTATTTGGGGCAAAGTAAAGTACAAAAAACGATGACATAGAATCCTGTGAATTTGTTTCATGAGAGCTACAAAACGTGATCGCCCTCAAAACGAAACAATGACTTAATTTAGGGTTCTCCAAAAAACTATGTAATTTGCACTGCCTGGCGCTATATTTAGTGATTTTCACCTGATATTCTACACTTCCCAATCTTCGCTGAATCTCATCAAATGGCTTTCCCTTGAATCCCAAAATTAACTCAATAACAGCTCTAGGAATCTGTAAAAGTGTCTGCAGCTGAGTCGCCAGTTTTCGCCGGTTGATACCCAGTCACTACTATTGTTTGTGCCAGAACTGTAATTTTGTGCAGAGACAATATTTCGGAATCCATGGTATTCGTACTAATCAACTTGAAAGCCACAAATACGAGGGCCGTCCAGAAAGTAACCTCCGTCATGCTATTGAAAATACACTGGAATAGATGCAGAACATTTATTGTTTTCGTCAAAACACTACGAATCTCTACTAATTTTATACATATTGACCAATCATTTCAACATTTTTCATATCACTGCGCTAATTCGCAATTTTTTTCTGCCGCATGAGATCGCAGCCGATTACGGCATCTTGAAGTTTCTCGTCGAGACGAGCACAAGACATGTAGTAGCCTAAATTTCCAGTCGTTTTTCCATGCGACAGAGTCGCAGAAATCTGTGGAAATTGTTCTTAAGGACTCAGATGTCGTAAAACATCGGTTTTGACGAACAATTTTTTATCAATTTTCAGGTGCAGTTCATTTTTCACCACAGACAGGCGGCCAATTCTCATATCAGCGTGAACATTTGTATTCACTCTTAAACTAACGACAACACTGACGTAAAACTCTTGTCATTCATCACATGCTTTCCATACAGAGCACCAATTTTCCGATGAATATCAGCAGCTTTGAAGTTTTTTTATCAGTAAAAACCTTATTACTGGACGGACTTCATATTTGGTGGGAATTTCAACAGTATTGTTCATTTTTACTCGCTATTGTAAAAAAAACGACAAGTAGTGTGACCTTCCAACCAATGCAGTTCGAGGTGTATTGACCTACAGTGTGCGTCAATACAGCGGCCATTCGGCTCCCTCCATTACTTCTTACTCAACGCAAAAACGGAGGTTGCTTTCTGGACAGCATTCGTATGTTCATCAATTATCTAATACTTTCTCATTCATAACGTCATAAACACTATTTTAAACAATTATTATCAAAAAATAGTCCATCGAATATGGTCGGCTTTCGATGGATCCTATATCGATGGACACCTCTAAGCACTGCAACATTTCTGAGCTCTACACAACTAAAACTAAACTTGTATCACAACAAATCAATCCTCAACCCTACGTTCTTTTTTATTCCAAATTAGTGCGTCCAACATGGCTACTCCTTCTCTTCCTCCCTTTCAAAACATTCTCCCCTCTACCAAGGTCTCCGAAATTTCCCTGCCACCAAATGTGCCCATCATGGTTTTTCCGGCTCTCATTGAATTTCTTCCAGTAATTGGGTTGCCCTCCCTTACCGTGCCTAGTATATCTCCGTTTTCCTTTCTGTCTATTTCACCTTTTTATCCTCCTACACACCTCAAAAGAGTACTCCACGCTTTTACTCTTTTTTCAACGACTGAGCTTCCGAGTCTAACAATCGTAAATTCCTTATTAAAATTTCCACAATCCCTACTGTTTTCAAATGCTTCTTGGCTAAAAAAATTATTTTTGTATAGCCTCCGCTACTTTGTCCTCCTAAAACCCTTTCACTTTTAGTTTATACCCCCAAACTTAACTATTATCTTCTCCTTCCGGCATAGTCTAAACACGTTTTACAAAATGAACCGAATGACAATAAAATTCCGAATTATGACGCTTCACTATATTGTCTCTTTCAAAATTTCACTTCTCTTACACCACCATTATAATCCATCCTATTGGCATTTATCTCAGCAATATCTGTGAGCATGGTCGGGAAAAGGTACTTGTGTTTCGGCCTTTTTTTCTCTAAACTCAATGGAAGGGGTCTGAGGGTCAATTGCTTAGCGTCCAATACAAAGTGCAATGAGCGTTACTCCCTATGACCTACCCCGAAACCCAATGAAATTACACTGAAATGCCCTAACGTGGCGTCCCTAGTGTGAATTTGAGAACCTGGAGACCCTGTACCGAAGACCAATGCTCGAGGACTCGTTCCGCAGTCTCGCCATAGTCTTACAAAATCTCTTTCTTACTAGGTCCTAATTCCACCAATTCCCCTTCGCCGTCATCCCTTTTATCCCCGCCACCCCCGGGAATCGTCCCTTTTCTTCTCCCGAGGGAATGCGCATTCTACCGCCTTCGCTATTACCCCTTCCACGTCCTTCCAAATCTCTACAAACAACGCACGCCCACCCACCCAAGTCACGCTAAAGGTGGGGACGCTATCGCCATGAACGTAGTCGTAAAGTAGTACTAAAATAACACGTAACCAAACAACATATTGGTGAGCAAAAACGTAATTTATTTTTTCCTATTGTTTTAATTATTTGGTGAAATCAGAGTGTCTGCATCTTCAAGATCAGGAAGTGTTTTCAGTGCCAGCTTGAAAATTCATAGATAACTGATCTTTTACACACCTTAGGCATAATCATTGAAACTAAACTCCCTTACTTCATCCTACCTTCTACCTTTCTCATCTACATTTCTTCCGCACTGAATGGTTGAGGCCTTAACTTTGTAGAAATCCATGTTTAACTTAAGAAATTAAATATTATCTTTGCTTTCTACGGGAATAAAACTTTATTTGTCGACTAGTTTCGTTTACACTGTAACATCCTGTCCCACTAGTCCTGAGGATGTTACAGTGTAAACGAAACTAGTCGACAAATAAAGTTTTATTCCCGTAGAAAGCAAAGATAATATTTAATTTCTTAAGTGTACATTTCTTCCGTTGAAATCAGATAATGAAACGCTGTATGCATTTTACCGAAATGTCAAAATCATAAAATATATATTAAATTTGTTATTATTATTTTTAAATAATGTACCTCACACATCTAAATTTTCATTTCTTTTAATTCGATTGCTATAAAATATTCAATAATTTCCTAGTATTTTCAACCATGAGATCATTTTTCAAGAAACTGTGACAGATGCCGCAACAGTAACTTTTGACGGAGTCATCCGCTAAATGTACATTACAATGCAACAATATCAGAGAGTAAAAATCATTCGCCTTGACCGGGATTCGAACCCGGATCCCTCGATGTCCGGCGGAATGTTTAAGCCAGTTAAACTACCGAGGCTTCCCCTTACTCTCAGACATTTTGGGGATTTTAAAGGAACAAGATATTGTGTTTTTCAACCAGTATCGCTAGTAAGAAACCATTATTACTTGCTTACTAGTGATACTGACACTTGAGCTAACAGCGAACCCCCAACGGTCGACACTACTGATCATCATTCAATCGATGCCAAAACAATCGAATATCAATTCGATACCATCCATCATCGATGGCCACGCTTGGAACTTGGACGCCGCACGCCTTTCCACTTAACATTCCACCAAACTCTAGACTATTCCCCATTCCGAATACCCTCGCCCTCACCCTATTCAAATGCAAGAAGTCCCTTTGTATAAAGAGAACAGAATTGAAATTCACGCGGACATTTCAGGTCGAGAGGGTCCACGCAAACGTTGCCATCCGTTCCTAAATTACCTACACACCCTCAGACCAGAGGTAACTGGAGAGTCCCCCTCCCGGGATGAGGGAAATAGGGTTTGGTCCCATTGTCCACTACACTTAGATATTCTCGAGACGCGCTGTAGACTCGTGCAGGTCTCATTCAACTGAGTGCCGCGGCCACTTCAAATCGGTACTTATCATGCAGAGGTGCAGTACAACACGGACAACGCGGCAGGTACTTTCCCGAGACCACTGTACATGTAAATTGGCGAACTTTTAATCTCTTCTGCATATTGGCCAGCTACATCCGGCCAAGCATAGGAAATTGTAGTAGGGTACCATTTGTGCATATGGGATGACGCGTAAAAGACAAACTTGCTAAGAATAAGATAACGTCTTTTTCTTTTAGGCAAATATTCTGGAGTTGTTGAATTCATTAGCTTACAACGTCAGTAAAATTTAGAAAGAAAATTTAATCTTAGATATAAATCTGGATCTTCAAGGTCAGGAAGTGTCTTCAGTGTTGACTGCAAAAATTATAAGATTATTTAATGCTCCCAAAAGGTTTTAATGATTTTTTAATCCCCTGTACACATTTAATGCCGTTAATACAAGTTTATACGAATGGTATGGTAATTGCAGTACATGAAATGAATTTAGGTGCCGGTTAAAATGCAAATTAATTAGAAAAGCAATTCTGAAAATTTAACTAATAATTTCAACCACCGCTATATACGGTTTTTGTGAAAATAATTTCGGATAAAAACGGATACATAGCACGCAGCATTAGTTATGATGCTCTTCCCAACATTATTTTGAGGTTTCTTGATAAAATATGAAAAATGTTGGAGAAGAAAGAATGACACAACCATTTAGGTATGTACATCAACGGTTTAGGATGTGCATATGTTCCACGTCAATGTTGCTAGCCCACATCCCCAATAGGACAAGTCGGTTACCTTTTATCGGCATTTAGTTAAAAGTTTAAAAAAATAGAAGTATTTTCCTGCTCTAACATCTGTCGACGGAGGGTTACAGCATTAAATAAATATTTTTCCGAAGAATAAAGGTTATCATTCATGATATATTGACACTTTCGTTTGGTAGTCTGTTAGGCCAAACTTGGTCTAAAGTTTACTCTTAAGGCAATTTACGAATAGGCCCGAATTTAATTGCTTAAATTAGTTGTTTCCCATGCCCTGAGTTTATTTATTTTAATCTATTCTTTAAATATGAATAATTCAAACTGCATAAACTCACAACACAACTCATCCCTTAACGCTCTCGCGATCAAGAGGGTTTAATTCGTGAACCACTGGCATTGGATTTTCGAAGTACTCAGCCTTACGATATTAAATTAATCTCCTCTCAGTGAGCAGAAACTCTTCAGCATTTTAATTATAAAATTATAAGTAAAGAGATAACGTGATTTGCACCCACCCATCTACCAACTGAATTCATCCACCCTCAATGATAAGAGCACCTTCCTCGCACACAATCCCTTTTCAAGGGAGCTAGTCTCGATAGAACCAATCCTGGCGAAGAGAGAGCATTCTCAGTAAAGGAGCGTTACTTTCAAAACCTTGTTTTCTCTTCACTACTTAGTAATCCCCACAAGCCTTCTTACTTTTCCAGAAGTTCTATTCCCTTATCCCCTACTTTGCCTACGAAATGAACTACAACTTTCGCATTACAACGTACAAAGCGTTTTAGGAAGCCGTAATTTTTTTCTAAAAGGGATACCGAGGCTTAAGAGTCAATTAAAAGGATCAAATAAATCAACATTTTTACCTCATCAACTCCTAAAAAAATAGACTCCTCGATAGAGTAGAATCAGACTCCATTTCAATTATACTTTTTTTCTAAACACGGAGATGATGTCATCCCTTAAAAATATTTGCACGCACAATTATTATTCCTGCTTATTGGGTGTGTCTTGCTAACTTTTTATTTCATGTACAAAATTTTTAGAATCCTCGGTTTGGTTGACCACTGAAACTTCTTCCTGTCATACTAGCCGACAGTACGTCAAAGCTTTCGAAAAAGTGAATTGCTTAGTCTATTCGATGTTGTCATGCACCCATAGGAATTGTGAACTGAAAGCTGATATACTTGTATTTCTATTGCAGTTATAAGGATCGTAAAACAATGGAATATTTTCAAAATATAGCTTAAAAAATATATTATCATATCAAGCCAGACATAAAAAGTGAATTCTTTAACGTCGTGCCGTCTGGCTAAATATAGGTAAGCTTCACTTAAGAATTCAAGTTCAGGTTACTAAATCAATGCGATTATGTATACATCTTGGCATGGATCGCAATTTTTTTTCTGATGTTTTAAGTAATGTATCACTGATTTCATAAGGGACTAAATTTAATCTTGAAAGAAAATAATCCTTCTTAGAAAAAATACTTTTCGACAAATTTGAGCACATACGTACTACCTATACAAGGACAGAAGGTTTACAGCTTCTGTTCACTGCTTTTTTGTCGCCTTGCTCTCAATTTCACATTTTTTTTCAGTGCCCCCTTCTCAAAACACCTTCCTTATACGGTGCCGTTCTTCTTCTTCGAGAACGCTAAGATGTGGCTAGGAGAAAGGCTCAGGAATCGATCAAGGAACGTCTCGGCTAAGGCCTCCAACAGGATCCTTCTGGGATGCATCTTTAAGGCAGTTCATTAATATCGGAACTAATTAACAATAACGGGGATGGATATCAGGGTTGGTCGGGATTTATTCATGACAAATTAAATTAACACGGAGGATCGCAGATAGCATACGCCTGGAGGCGTAAGAGATAAATATCCGTTCTCCCCTGACGCCTTCCCTATATTTCGGTCTTTCAAATGTCAAGGAAATGGGGGGCACTTTATTAAGAATAACTGTCACTCAGCGAATCACTCGTCATTTGAGGCAAGAAAATTGACGACATCATTAATACAATTTTCATTTTTGTCAGACATTTTTTCCTTTTATGAATCGCCAGCGTTCGAAGAAAACTCTCAACTATCACTCCACTCAGAATTAATACTTTGTCTCCGATATAATACTTTAGTAATTCAATTACAGCCCAGTCTTTATGTTAACTTATAACAATTTAGCATGTTGGACGCAATGAATTCATATAGAATGTATGCGGAATTGAAAAAGTTTCTCGTAGTGTGTGATGTCAGGATGATGTCTTCTTAAATAAGGCGAAGGAATTCAGGCGCGTTCAGTGTGTGCCATCAAAAAACCTACCTTAATAGGTCGACTGCCAAGTAATAACTATTTTATTGGTGTTCTACCGTAAAATGTAGGTTTTTGATACTGAACAACAATACATTTCCTTACCACTCCTAACAAAACGAACCTGATATCCGACTCTAGGTAAAATTAACTCTTGGCTAATTCCGCATACTTCCTCCCTCCCTTCATTCCATGCAATATGCCTATCCTTCTCCTACCTCTTCCTCACTTATTTTCTCCCATCTATCACAGGTCTCAATACTCCATCGCCTATAAAAATCCCCTGCATACATCTTTTCACCCTCCATTGGATTTCCCCTATCCTTCACCGCCATACTTAGCATTTCCTTCTTTGTTTTCCGTACTGCCCATTTCACCTTTTCCAACCGTCGCCACACCCACATTTCATAAGCCTCCATTAAGCAGATTCTCCAGGTAAATACGATATTTTTTCCGTTAATTATGTATGTATTATGTTGCAGATAAACATTTTCTTTCAATTAAATAGCTCATGTTTTTCAAATTACCCATAATTTTTACTGAATATCGTCATACACATAAAATCACGTATTTGTAAATCGAATAGTTAATTAAGCTAATTCGTTCCAGCTGAGGCCAACCGTAAAAATATCGTACGTCCCTTTAACCATAGTTACAAACATAAATGGTGGTTTTGGTGGAAATAAGGGAAATTTCTACCCGAAATAAGAGGAAAATCCCAAACTGAAAAATTTGGTTGAATTTCACCAGAATGAAACCATATGTATTATCCAAAATATTTTTCCGTTTATACATTTAGCACTTATTAATGCGATGCCAGTGTACACAATAGTGATAATTAAATAAAATATGTAAAGTAAATAAAATAAGAATATCCTGATCAATGTAACAATTTTGGGAGTGTACTCCAGTTTTTTAATACCAAGGCAAGAATTGATATGGCATTACTCCTGGTTGAGCTGAACGGCGAAACACTAGAAGAGCACGAGGAAATTCGGGGACTTCATCTTAGGGAAATAAGGGGCGCGTCTTTGAAATATAAAACATTTTGTAAGCCAAATATTCCATCATTAACATCGGTCCATTAGCTAAATGGCACAATACGTAATTCGAGCTCTGTGAGATCAAGATGGGGAGATGACTATTGTTCTGTATTCCCCCCATGAGGGTCCTGGTTCGACTCCTGGTAATATCGGGATTTGTCAGAAGTATCCTTGAGGTCCTTTGTGGATAACATTTTAAGGAAAGTACGCGCCGTCTGTTGGACGAGACGCTAAATTGTAGAACCCTTTGGAGCCCATCTTTAAAATTTGGCCAATACCAACGCTGGGTTTCTCTCCACTCTTACCCCATTCCCTGTCAAACTATATACCTACCCCTAATTGGTCAAATAACCTTAGTTGTAGATCGCCTCCCTTATTTACTATAACTTAATTCGAACTCTGCTATAGTTTTCTATTAACAATTTTGTGCATTAAAATGACGGTCACCAAATTTTCTAATAATCTTTTTTATGAACACTAGGCTTCGTTATAATATATGAACTTTTTTCTTTTCAATGAGACCCATTTGCTCATCAGTCACTATTGTTCCAATTACATTCGTGGATATTCCATCTTGCGAGACGCTAATTTTCTCTTTATAAATTGGTCCTTTTCATACAGATTATTGCAGTACACTATGATAGGTTAATGCGCCATGGTGAACTGGAAGGACACATTGAACAGACGGATTTTATCCGAAGCACATCGTATTCCTGGAATAGATGAACAAATGCAAAGGAGGCTGGCAAAAAGTAGACAAAGGGGGGATAAAGGGAGGATTAAGTATACTGTGAGCGCGTTATCCCATTATAATTAATTTAATAAGGAGTAGGAAAACTTAAAACGTCAGAGTAAAAAAATTCCGTTGGAAAATGCATATCCCGCTGAGCAGATTATAAAGAAATTTTCTATGAAAGAAGCAAGAACATTTGAAGGAAAGGGGGAAATAATTAATTCAATAAGTGGATGCATCCTCGTCGCTAAGCTTTGGCGGCGAAATATTCTTGTCTAAAGGATTTTATCAAGCTACTTTTGAGGTGGTCGATCTCACTCATTCCTGTCATCCTTAATCTAATGCAACGAAGTATGGTGGAGATGGAATTACTCGCGCTATATGATACCTTTGACGTGAACCTGAAAACCGCAGCGCGTCATTCTTTCTACTGGTATTCTTCCGAGCCTCTCTTCAAATTGACTCGAGCTTCCGACTTCTATCAAAGGGGTTTTTTCACGAATCGTGGGGAAATTCTCCTCCCTTTTATCTCACTCAATTCTCCAATCAATGTTTCCCGTGATGATGATATCGTTCCTTGACGTGGATCGCTATCCATCCCTTTCCCGCTCAGCTCCTCGCGATTGTCGAACGGTCCGATAACCAAGGTAGAAGACGACTTCGTAGAAGGGAAGGGAAAGGTTATACGGTATTGAGTGTAAGGATTCCTCGGGGGTTGGGGGAGAGGGCAAGCGTGGAAGAGGGGAGGCGTTCGCGCTCCCAGAAGACCACGTTCTCTTCCGCCGCTTCCGAAGGAGCAATCAATCTCTCCAACCCACCCCTCGCCTCCTCCTCCTCACCCTTTGACTCCCGCCGCCTCCCCTCATCCCTCAATCCCCTTACCCTAAAAACCCACGGCGCACCCTGAAAGCACTCGATCACTAGCAAACCAATCCATCCATCCATCCATTTCTCTCCTCTCGCCTTAACCTCCGGACCACTCCGCCTACCCCCTGCGGTCTTTCGCGTCCCGTTTGCTAATGATGGGGATCTCAACGCGCCTTGCGGGGACTTCAGCCGCGCCTCCCCCCATCCCTCCCATCACAGCAACTACATGCATCCGGGTGTAAAGGAGGGTTGGGAAGGGGGCGGAAGTTGATTTCTCGCAGGGGATCAACGTAGGGTTTTTAATGTATACCCATACTTAACGTAGCCTGCCCCAGACGGTAATCTTTTCCGCCTTCATGATAATTTATATCAACTTTCGAGTTTATTTTGGAAGGCTCGATCTTTCGCAAATTATCCTAAGTTGGGCATAATTTCAAGCATTCCATGACACCCAGATGCCGCTTCATAGCACAATGATCCCCTGATTTTTGCCTCGGCAGTGGAATGAATGTACCGAAAAAAGTATTTACCCATTAAATCTTAAAAGTTTGCTTGAAATATTAATAAATATCATATCAAGACTGAATCTGTAAACGAAATTAATAAGTATACAGTGGTATTAACATCTCGCTTCCATGAAAGACAACGCTGTGATCTCGGTAAGCTATCATCTCGGCTTTGTAAAAAACTTGATTCATTGATTATTACATTCAGTAGCATTATGTCTTCCTGATAGCTTCTTGTAAGAAATAGTTATGCCAACAATATTTCTCCAACTATACTGTCGGTATCTTCAAGTCAGCACAGTCGTAGGATAATTGATCTAAATATTTTCTACTTAGTTTTACCCGAAATCAAATATTAATGATGATTATTATTCGCATTCGAAGAAAATAATCTTTGTTGTGTGGGAACTGAGTCATACTGATTAAGGTGTAGTAAGATCAGAAAAACCAAAACCATTCTGCCTTTTCGGTAATTATCTTTTTTCGTCTTGGTATTCATTATCAATACTGATCTTTGAGGTGTACAATGAGAAGACCATGAATGAAAATGGATGCAAAGGTACGAAAAGACGTAATAAATACACGGAAAAAGGATAAACTAGCTGCGATTCGCGAATAATATCACTGTGATTTGTAAAGAAGAAAAAAGATCCGACAAGGGCTCAAACCTACGAGAGATTAGGATTAAAATGTACGACCTAGAGAGAAATAAAATTAAAGCAATGGCATTGGTCTCCAAAGGAAATAGCACAAATAAAATATCGAAATAGGGAGAGACATGAAGAAAGACGAATTTTTCGTCCCGTTCGAAATCCACTTCCTATTCTTGCAAGTCGCCCGAGCGACTAAGATTGAGACGTACGTCTTCCGAAAAACTAAGTCGTCAAAGTCGGCAAGAATATTTTCTGGGGAGGCGCGGTCGTTGGACTCCTGTGTTCTTGAGACAAGTTAAATTACATCATCTTGTCCAGCCAGGGGGTCCAGAAAGAGGAGCTAAGAGCGCTCCAAAATAAATATGCTATTCTCCGATAGGATGATCGATGGACATAAACCGTAAGCATATGACATAAAGGCTACAAGTTATGTTGTTGATTCTTTTTTCAGTGTAAATATTATATTTTGGTGTTGGATTATTTATGTCCTGTATCTATGTCTGCAGACTTAATATTTGGAAGACTGTAGGAATCCATCCCTTTGCCTCGGGAAATTGAAGGTGTCAATGCATCAAGTGGGCAGAGAGGAAATCCTACGTATTTCGATGTAATTTTCTAAGATGAGAAATACCACAGGCGACGAAAGAAGTAAGTGAGATGCAGACATACATGAGTCTTTCACCTTTAATAAAACAATTATTAGCTTAGTATCACCAGTTATGCAGAAGCGGTACATTAAAAGTATTCATGTAGTTTACTTTTCCACAACTGCGAGACATTGCCTACTTGGGCAGCACGCGAGAAGAATATCAGAAGTAACGGAAAAGGTGATGCTACGGAATAATTATTAAATTAACATGCATTGAGTAAAAAACGAATAATACTTTGAAAAGGGAGTAAAGAGAGAAGCTTATGAAGAGGAATGTGAAACCAATTTGGACACTCTGTGGCAAGGGAGTTTACTGAAGACCACAATTTAAGGAGCCAAAGAGACAAGCAATTATGGATTATGGTCAGGAACTAATACAAGGAATCAGGTGAGGGGAGTTTTTAGAACGAAAGAATAAAATATTGAATGAGATAAATAATAAAACAGGACAAAGAGGCACTCCCTATCAATTAAATGTTGCAGGTGTAAACCTGCAGCATTCAATTAAGAGGTAGTTTCACAGCAACAATTCTCTTTACAGCTAAGAATAATAGTTATTGTTAGGGTATGTGACTGATAGCTGAGGTCATTTCCGCCATTACATTTTGGTGGGTATTTGGTGGAGGTAGGATTTTCAGGAAAGGAGTAAAAATGGGTGGAGAGGAATCCAGCGCCATCATTAGCTTGCTCTTTAAAAAAAGCCACCTAGGGATCCACCATTTAACGGCCCATCCGACGGACAGCGTACTGCACTTGAAGTGCACTCCAAATAGCATCCAAGATGGGATCAGGATACGACTGAAAAAAACAGGCCCTCACCAGGATTTAAACCCAGGACCTCCAGGTGAGAAGCCAGTATCCTAACCACCGCATTACCTCAATCGCCTCTTTGCTTTCATAGGTTTCCAAATTGTTTATCGATTATTTCCTCATTTTATAGTGTGGTGTCAAAATATTCGTATACCATTACAATAGTTGAATTTCCTGTTGAAACATCATTTTTTTAGCCAAAACTCGTTTTCATTTGATTAAAATAACCGATTCTCCTCGAACAATTAGTAAGCTTCCCAAAATGAGGTAAAATCATGCAAAAATTTGAGCTTAAAATTTTAAAATAAGTTAATACCCGGGATCATTTAAAATGGACTGGTCTTAAAAAAGCGATGGATTCAACCTGTAAGGGTGCGAGAGGAGCTTCCCTTTTCCTATGGAAAGGCTTCCAACTGCGCCCCTTTAATCACTCTCCCACTGGACATAACTTCTATTCCATTTTGACGAGCGAAATGTTTGGAAGTTCACAGAGAGCAACTTTTTTAGTTATTTCCTAAAACAAACACTTCACAGAAACAGGTAATACATATTCGTTGACGAAAATGATGTACCAAGGCATATACAATACATATACAATCGAAACGACAAAATTATCCAAATTTAATCCTGCCAATATTATTTATTCATCACTAAGGAGTGCAAAGGATTAGATAGAAGGAGTGTTTAATTCGTTAAAAATTCACCTGATGTTCGACAAAATTCGATAATGTCCAAATTACTATTAATAAATGAACCTCGACTTATGGTCAAAAAATGTCTCCTGAAAATGGTTAATTTATGAGAGTACGAAAATGATTTAACACAATTTTAGAGATCAGGAACTGATTTAAGGTCTCATGACCTTATCTAGATTTACCTTGTAGGCGTAACTTCTATAAATTGTGATAATTTATGGGGTATGAACTTAAAGAATTAGAAAACCCCATAGCTTACACTCAAGTATCACTTATAAATTACGAGTCTATTTTGTGAAAAAGTAGCTACACGTGCTTTAAGTCTCTTATTGTGGTTTTCACTAAATGACTACACGATCATTTTTTGGTATCACCGTACCTCCTGGAAAGATCGATAGATTTTCATTAAATCAATGCATCACATATCGATATTGCTCCTAACTCAAAGTTCCCTTGACTACGTTTCACTCAACAAAAAATTATTTAAAAAAATTTATATGGGATGAGATAATGCATACACGACAATTCAATTAATGCCCGCAATGCACTAGCAAAAGTAGAACACCATGTGGAGAGAATTCGATAATTCATCCATCCATATCATACCTTCAATTCACATATTTGTGTTCCTAGTTCTGGGTATTGACAGCATCGAATAAATTGAAAGAGGACTCGATTCACTGCAAAATATTCTCCAATTTGAGATATTTTATATCTCACCGACCATTTTCCCCAGTCATTTTAACGGGACCCATGGCGTCAAAAACCCGTAAATCCGAAAGGATTTGACTTATACCTCACCGCAGAGAAATACAAACAGTGAGACAAAAACGAGTCGAAGATCCCATACCTTTTTTTTTAGTTTCGGTAGCTAATAATAAGCGAGGCATCCATTCGAACTCTCGGCAACACATTTATTGCGATCATGATACATGGGTCTTGCAGAAGACGTCTATAGCCTACGCTGTCGCAACGTACACTTACATCTCACGCACTATAATACACAAAGGTTTTGCAGATCAAATCACTGTCAGTTACATTAAAAGTTGTAATACCTATTAAGAATCATAAAAAAGTTTCCACGCCAATAATATTATATTATTATTAGGTAATCTACCGGTTAAGGTAGGTTTTTGGATGGACACAACTATCAAATACATATTTTGTAACTCCAAACAAAACCCAATCCAGCAACCTAAACTACATCAGGTCCCTCTTCATCTCGGTGTACTTCTTTCCTCCCTTCATCCCGTCCAACATCCCTATCCTGTTCCTACCCTTTCCTCGCTTGCCCAACATTCTCCCCTCTATTACCTTCTTCAACATTCCACTACCGCTCAATACGCCTTTCATCCATTTTTCCTGCCTCCATAGTAATATTATATACATATATATATATATATATATATATGTACACAAAACATATACATATATATATTCATTCACATGGAAATAGATATACCATAGTGTCATCAATGATGAAATAATTTCTTATGGTATAAGAGTCGGAGAGTTTATATAACAGATATTTGGTCGGTACTTTATTTCTACTTAGTATTCTAACATTCCATTACGTGGTACCTTAGAACGTTTGTTTTTTAAATCTCTTAATTTTTTCTTGACGATTTCACTAATAAGAACCACACAATTCTTTTTCTTTTCATTTTTTTACGCTTCGGAAGACATAATAGTGCAACGGCCTTTTTAAAAACCGTAAATATGTTCACATTAGCGCATTTAATAAGAACTAACAAACTTCTGTGATGGCCAACACATGTACTCTTAAGGATTAAAGGAGTTTAAGCTGAAGCTAATTAAGTTCAAAACCAACCATCAAACAGACCAATAACTGATAAACGGTGTAACTACGGTTACAGTTTTTACATTCACTATTGAAAAATATTATTCCTTTATAAAATCGGATTTGTCGGTATTCCCCAAGTTAATTTAACGTCCACGTTAAATAACGATTGGATTTTACGAGGCATTTTAAAACCGGGCCCGAATAAAAAAATTTCCTATTGATCATTTCAGGTCATTTTTCAACTTTCAAAGCAATGGAAACCTACCGCTACAGAATAATGGTGAAAATAAAATAAACAGACCTAGTGACAAATTAAATCCCTCGAAGAGTGATATTGTATGAGACCTATGGGAGACACCAAAAAGAAGAAGATAAAAATGATTGGGCACCCGGTGAGAGAAAATAGTTTAACCAAGGTCTAAACGAAAGAAACCGCAGTTATGAAGAAACAAGGAAGAAGATCTAGGGTGATATACGAGCATCACGTGAAGGATGACGCCAGCGCAAGGAAAATTATAAAAAAAGTAGCTAGATAAAAGGAGAGCTTATAGTGCTGCTTCAAATCATACGAAGGTGATTTGACGACGTATTAGTTATTTATAGGATTTTAGACCGTGAGAAGAAACCACGAAAATTTCAATGGTTCCAAACAATAAATACGGAAACCTTTACTTTTATCCTTTTGCCTCTTTACTTCTCATTACGTAAGAAATATTGAGCAAACCATAATGAATCTTGGGGAACAATTGGATTTATTTTAATTTGATTCTTCATAAGAAGGGCAATAATGAATTGTGCCTACATTCACTTCCAGCGTAATATGTCGTGAATTATTTACTTTGAGCTGAGGTCGGGTTTACCAGCGTCTATTCCAAATTAAGGAATAACCAGGGAGAATATTTTTGGTTTTTAGAAAAAGTGGCATTGGAATAAGATGCGGATGACAGCCCGCAGAGCATTTCATTCCTCGGTCCCCACTCTTGAAGGAGCGAAGCAATAGTTTTCGCCCCCAATGAACATTAAATGAAAGAGTCCAGAAAAGATAGGTTTGAAATATTTTAGCATAAAATAATATAGGAGCACGATGACTAGTCTTTTGCCCATCATTGCCAACGGTCGATTCAGTTCATGCGCAGAAAGGCTAATTACATTAGGGGTGACATTTAGCGATTAATAAGCTATTCACGTTTTCGACCATCTCAGGTGAGGTAGCTGTAAGTTCTCCCATTTACCATAAATAGGCAATCATTCTTAGAATTCTACAAGGTCTAACCCAAAAGTAATAGGAGTGAGTCGATTAAAAAAATGTATTTCCAGAATTGATATATTCACCCTAAAGTTTCAAAGTAGCACCCTTGTGCATCCACACCGCTGCCAGCGGGTTTCCCAAGTCTCGTATGCTTTCTGGAAGGCTGCTAAGCTCCATCGTCAACGCCCGTTTAACGCTTGCTTTGAGCCGCACTGAAGTTCTTTGCAGGCTCTGAAGCACGGATTGCAGGGGGGGGGGAGAGGAAGACATCTGGTGGGGCAACGTCAGGGCTGTGGGGTGGCTGAGGTATGGTCGAGAAGCTCTTGGCAGATCCGTGTGCGAGCTTCCATTAGTTCGTCCGAGAGCACTCATGGCACCAACTTCGCACACACCTTTCGTATGCCCATATTTTCGATCATAAGTCGATGGACATCACTCTTAACCTAGGGATGGCAAGTTCATCAGAAACCATGCGAACACGTAATCTGCTATTCCTTTTTGAGGTCGAAGGGCGTCCTGAGAGTTCGGCGTCTTCAACATCTTTCTGGTACAGTCAGCAATATTACATCATCGGCATTTACGTAGAATGACGTGCATCTTTACAACCCCAGCCTTTAAGTCTGTCTTATCCAAGCATTCATGCCTCACATACTTATCCACAGATACACTCTACAGCCACTTAGACTTAAAATGTTGAATAATATCTACAACTGACATAAAAACTACGTTAAAACCTGCGTCTAGGCATGTAAATGTAATTATTTATTTACAAAATCAAATTATGCAAATAATGTTAAATAATTATTTATAAATCACCTCTCTGGCAGTTTAACGAAGTGCAGCTTACGAATTTGCGGTTTCATACTTTTAACTACACTGATGAAGAGAGTTATCTAAAAGACAGAGCGAACTGGAAGAATAACAAAGGAAGACATCGAATGAGATAGATAGAGCAAATAATCAAACTGAAGCCCGTGCATTTACGTGTATCTTATGAAAATTTGGGCGTGAAGAACTCAGTCGATGGGACTTTTGAATGGAGAAATCCAGCCTCCAATCGAACTTTAATTGATGCCCAGTGATGATGATCAATTTCCACTTAAACGAGAAATACAATAAAGAGAAATTAAAACTAATTTTTTGTTCAAAATAAAACCAACGTCGACTCCAACCTGAAGTTACTACGACCATTAAATTCGGGTTTGGTTTTAAAACATTATTTAAGGAAATTTTCGATTTAGGAACCATAAAGTGCTCAATAAATCGTTATCGTTTAACTATTAGCGTTCAATTCGACAAAATGTTTGAAATAACAACACCTGAGAACAACACTATATAAATCGTCATAACCGGTCACGGTCTCTGCAGCATCCCAACCGATATCATAACCGAAACATATCACCGCCGTACCGTATTTTTAACAAAGGCATAAAGGCCATTTATTTATAGAATATTTGGTTTCACAAGTTTCATTACCTCTTAAAACTATCGTTGGCAAAAAAATCGGCCTTAGAATGGGTTGAAAGAAGAAGTGGGCTTATGAAAAACCCAGCTCGATGATGAACGATAAATCAAGATAGGAACGACTACAGAACTCATCTTTGCGTTCTTATCCTGCTGATCAAAGGCTTACCAAGAGCCTGGCCTACCAATAACATTTTGATTCCAATTAAGAAAATAACATTCCCTACATGAAGTGCTAATGCACGGATTCCGCCATACGCATGTACTTATTCGTATTTGTCTCATTTTCCAAAATATAAAGACGAATACAAGAGTACGCATTCACAAATCAGTGATTATATTAACTGAATGGATCGTTTATGGATGGTTTTGAATCAACGAGGATAGTGCTTGATTTTGAACAGGTGATAAAAATCACAGACAGATGGGAGATAAAAATGATCCTTGGAATGTGGCCAAAGGAAACACGGTGGCACTAATATCAACGAGAAGGACAAAGTGCACGATGATGGTCAATCACCATTCCGTGCGTAAGAGAATCTTAAATTATACTTTTAAAAGATTTTAAAGAAACCTATTTGATTTTTCAACTTAAAAAAACGCTCCTGTAAGTTAATAGCCTAAAATGAAGCGTTTTCTTAACGCTTGACGTCAAACGATCAAAATTTGTTCTTGTAAAACACTTGAATGAGGTGCAAAAATAAACTTCAAAGGCAAAACTGCTTCACCGGTCAACTGTAACTTTCAGTATCTACACCATTCTCCGTAACAGCCAACGCTTCGGTCTTACTCTATTCGATTCCAAAAGCCTCGGAGTATTACCCATTAGAATGAAAACAAGATAACTAAAGATAATACATCTAAATTTCTTTTACTCATAGATGAATAAAATTATTAAATGGTACAAGTACAAGTAATGAGCATTGGACTTAAATATAGGCAACGAATGAAGACATAGATTGCGTAAACCGTGAATTTGTGCTTAAATTTCCATTGGGATCGAAGAAAGTCCCATATTTATTTCTTCTAAATTCTCTCGTTTTTTGATTGATGAGGGTTTTCCTCCATACGGCTTCTTAAATACAATATAAATTAAGTCTAAAAGACCACCAAAGTCGTAAGGAAATCCGACGAGATAGCGCTTAGTCAAAGTGGTTACTTCTTACCTTTACGACCGGAATCCGCAGTTTGGTCCATAACGTCTTTCTTGAGCGAGCACTATTCAGCTTGTCCGGTGAGCATCCACCAAAACCACCATCACTGAAGGGCCAAGAAAAGGTCGTCTTTTCTGCCACAAACGCACTATTTCACTCAGCGCAACACCAAAAGACACGCTCACTTATTGCGTGACGTGCCTCTCTTCTGGATAACGAAGGTGATTTTACGGCAGCTAAAATTCGAATAAAGCAGAACTGAAGGTCGGGAATAAAAACCACTAGGGAGAGGAGAAATGAAGACGGAGAGCAGGTAGGGGGAACAACAACTACCTATACATACTCCCCTTGCGAGGAAGACGTCCATCTAAGTCAAAGGAGACTTTGAAGTTAAGCCATTTAATTGAACACGAGAGAATACTGTCTTAGGGACAAGTTGATGTTGATTTTTGGAGGGTTTAAGTGGAATATCGTAGAGAGGGGAGGCAATGTATTCAGTTTTAGGTAGACGAGAATGAAGAAGGGGAGGGCGAGGTCAAAGGAGGACGGACTTCACTGAAACTTGGCAGTCTGTGGAATCAGCAAAGTTTTGTATTTATCCTTTCTAAATTGAGATTCGAAGAAGTGGATCCCTATGTCGTCCGTCGAATACGTACATGAAGGACACAACTAGGTAAGCTTACGCATGGTCGGTAAATACTTACGTAAGATAAGTTATTAACGAGATAAAAATTTTTAATGTGATCGATGGGCATGAATTAAAAGAATATGAATCATAACCAAAAACACAAAAAAAAACATAAAAACAAAAAATGAGATAATTTTGAGCAGTACAGCTCCAAACGAAATAAGCTCGGCCTGTATGAGACTGGTCAGTGCATTACATCCAAAATGCATACCATCCTCTTTCGGAAATTCGTAATTACCCCCCTTTCTGACATGCGCCGTTCAACTACACGTTTTTAGAGTGGAATAGAGACATAGCACGGGTTGCAAGACCATTATACTTTAAGAAATTTCTCAAAACTTTTGATATTTTTTTCCTTTGTCTACTACTTGTCACCTATGGGAATTCGAGACCGATCATGGTAATTTAAATCACTCTTCCATTCAAGAAAAAAGAATACTTCTCTAAAGTGTTGCTTTAGACTAAAGGCGGACGTCATTTGCCATTCCAATAAGCAGAGCCTATTAGATGTGGTTCTCAAACTGTGAGCTTCCCATTATGCATTTATAACATTATCTATAAAAAGAAAAAAACAACCATCTATATCCGTGAAAAAATACATAATTTAAAACGAAACTACTGCCAGATAATGCAAGCCGAGTTATACAGAACCTGTGCGTCAAGAAAAATGCTTAGCATTTAATAACAGTGTACTCGTTGGGACCTGGAATACTTTATATGTTCCACCTTTTTAATTTGACAAATTCCCCTGTCATTCTCGTGTACATATGACACAGAGTAGACGACCGACGCGTCACTTGCACGAGTTCCATTTTCGTCAGCCAGCTGATTAATTTTTTTAAAAATGCCTATTGCGTTTGCACTCGATCGTTTGAGTTCTGCATGTTATTTACTCGATGGTTAAATTTAGAGATTAAATTCGAAATACAACCGCATTACTGTCCTGAATAAATACTAAAACATGCATAAGGAATAATATAGAAAAATCAGTTTAATGTCATTTCACCTAGCCGCCTATGAAAGATTCAAGTATCGAAAAGTTGAGACTGAATGGCATTTGGTATACATACTTGACGTACTTTATAATACTTATTGGACATATTTAATGCATAATTATAGACAGAAGGGTCAATCTAAGCTAACAGAAGTTGAGCTAATTTGGCCAGATGCTTGAACTTCAGTAAGACTGGAAGAATGGTCATTGATGGAAACTGATTTTCCTACATGTCCGCAATGGCAGGCATTCCTACCATTCGCCCAAATAGATAGTTGTATTCGTAATTACAAGGTTTGAAAAATCAAAATGGAAAAATATATCTAGTGACACCGCACCATTGATTCCCTAGGCAGAATTGGAAACCCTTGTTTAAATAAGCGACCAATTTTATAAAACCAAGGGGTTTATCAAATGCATTGACGCCAAAAGTGGTTTAAGAGGTTGAAAAGAATTTTGGGTCAAACTTAGACTGGTATGTAGTCACCCCCTGCCACACACCTTAGGGGTGGCTCGCAGAACTAAGAGGTCCTAAGAACTAAGAGGTTATGAAACGCATTATGGAAGATTTAGTGCATGGGATCCGGTCGATAAAAGCTACATTCGAGAATTTGGGTCAACATACAACTACCACCTCTGTTAAAAACTGCTAAACCGAAATGAAAAGTGCCAAAGCGATGATTTTAGACTTTCAAAAATAAGTAAGGATACAAAGTTTAATGTTATATTAAAAATTGAGTTTGTTTAGAACTTAGGTGAGGCTATATTCCAGCTTAGGTAGGTTCATTTCGTAAGAACTATCAATTATTACTCAATAAGTGTATATACCTAATCGTACTATGATTATAAAATTAGACCATTAACTCTTGGAAATGCTATACTCAGATAGACTTTCTTCCCGCGAATCACACGAATAAGCACCAACCTAAAGACTCCACTCTTAATTTAAACCAATCTCTTAAATGTTCTTGCCATTGCCCATTTATTCCTTAAGAATTTGTACCTCCGAGAAAAATCCTAGGATGACTTACAGTGCAAAAATTTACTTGCATCAACAACCTTCAGGTAAGTCGTTAGCTACGTTTTCACACGTCCGCTTTTTCTTCGCCGCAGCCAATCATGACGCCGGCAATATGTGGCCACACAGGAATCCCTAGAGTTTCAACGCAGGCTGCAGCGCCGCACTTGCGACAGCAAATACACAATTATAAGTTGCATACAAAATGAGTACCGAAGATTGAAAAGGCCGTGAAATCCATTGAGGGTATCACAACTAAACAAAAACTAGGAAAACTATTACCGAATGAATGATTCGCCATTTTTTATCTCAACTAAAAAAACTATTTTTTCCTCCTCACTAACACAGTACACCAGGATACAGACACACGTCCCGACATATGTTGTAACTACTTAGAGCACTTTTTCATAGAATTGTAATGATTGTTACAACGCGTTTCACTATCACACGGTATCATCAGGTATCGTTTTACAGTGGCTGTTGACACCGTATCACTATGTAACGCGTTGTACAAATTAGTAAAACTACGTGTTGTTCCTTCTGTTATTATGGATGCATACAGCTTCGTCGACGTGAATCCGAAAACCATAAAGTTTATTTGTGCCTTATATTTCAAATCAAAAACGGAAAGCTTTAATTTATTTGGCCACCTAAAGTTTGTATAATAGCGTATGTGAAATTAAGTTCAGACCAAACTGTAATTTCGTATACTTAAGTCCATTCCTAACATATTGACAATCTCCTTTTTTCATCGAGTACTCAAAAACGGTTTCTTACACGTTCAAAACATTTCTCAGAGGAATTAAAGAAATATTTTATTTTAAAACAATGCCAATGGTTACCAAATTAAAGAATATATCCACACATTTTTGATGAATAAATCTCAATGGCTAGTATTTTAATGACATATAATTTAACCGTGAACTGGATTAAATAGGACAAACTACGCCATGACGCCATTTTGTCAAGTTTGTCTTAAGTTCAACAGAAAATATTCCACACTAATAGGATTTACTAATAAGTTATTAAGGAAAATGAATTATGCAATTAACCTTTTTTAAATCCCAATCGCAATCGGACACATTCATATCAGACGACAGCTCTACCAAAGGCCTTCAAGTCCAAATGTCGGTCAATGAGTCCGGTTGATGCTAATAATCCTCGGCACTTGCAATTATTCCTTCAAATATATTGCATTAATCACTGCACCGCACAAATAAATGTACTGTTTCAAATAAAATCTTTTCAAGGAGTCAAATAGAAATGAAAAATTCACTACGTCGAACTTCAGTAAGCTCACTTCACAGACACTTTCAAATGACTGCCCGCAACTGACTACTGTAGCAATGCTAACTTTTCCGATGCTCACTCGTTTTCATTCCTAGCCTCCTACGAGGACCCAGTAGATGCACCCATCTCTCATTGGGCTTACATTCCCGCGGTGAACAAAAAATAGCCGGATTGTTGAGGCTAGCACGTTAGAGCCGGTAGATGTCCTCACGTGCAGAGGTAACTGATACGGAGCCCGAGGATGTTGGTGTACATTACGCCAGGGAGTAAAAAACTGATCAACTGCCACAAGTTTAGATTTCCGATTTGGGGGAGGGGGTCGGAGTGATATTTTGGTGGAATAAAATAATATTAGATAATCCAAATATGCTTAACTTCATACATTATTTTATTGTGATATATTATTATGCAAAGCTTCTCGGGTAGAAGAAAAAATTGTTTTTGTTAACCATGGAAATTCGCTTATGAGTCAATGTCAGTAAAAGTATAATGGTCTCGCGTCATCACGAATTAGCATTGCTGTAATCGCGTAGTTCCAGTTTAGGTGTATGTTTTTCACATTTGAAATTTTGATGGAATATTTTTTCAAAGAGATTTTCTGGAGATTATAACCCTGTTGTCCTCTCTGAATCTACCAATAAGCTAATGCTTTGATGATCGGAAAAAAACATGGAGGATAGAAGACTACGTTAATTCTATGTCAATAGATATTTTTGAGAAATGGCTTCTGAAAATATGGAGCAAGATATTTGGAAATAAGAGAAAAACTTGAAGGCATGTTAGATATTATCATGGGTATTAAAAACTAGTTCTCCGGGTGAAAGAAGGAAAAAATTAGACGAGGGTTATACGTTACGATATAAGAAACAGGACAGAAATATTAGAAAGGAGGAAGGGCACAAATGTTTCTGGGCATAAGGAAAAAATAACCTGATCTTCTGTAAAATGAAGATTAAAGATATTCCAAGATATTGAGCTGGATGATTAATGGTGTAAAGATCTTAAAAGACACATATTCACATATCTCCTTGGTAAATGCGAGTGATAATGTCGTGGAGTGAATTTTTATTATTTTGACAAACGGTGCTGTACGACCTTTCGTTAATTCAACTACATCAAGCCGTTCTAAAAGGTGAAGTTTCGCGGTCTTTCCCAAACTCACGATTATGGTTCACAAATCGCATAGGACATTCTTCAGAATTATGCAAGGCTCAGGATGTGAAGATGGACAAAAAAATACATAGTTGAAGACTTACAGTGAATCGGGCGTCGTGCTCCAGAGAGTACGTATAATTCAACTGGGAGAATGATCAGTCTGGCGCTGGCAAAAACTCCATCCTTCTAGGAAAAAAAACACTTCGCTAATGTAACTTTTCACCCGCCTTACATACAGGAGAACATTTTGAAATTTCGACCCTTCGAAGTGAGCTAAATTATTGCCATGGAGCGAAATCCATTTGCGTAAATAACTAGGTACTATCCTTTGCTAATAAAATTCGTATACTTCGTGCAAACTGGAATACAATGGACATTTTTACGGAATCACTCACTGCGCAACGATGCGTTATAGTGTGCGCGTGTGGAATTTTAAACCTAAGAAGGTTGCTTTTGGACCTTTAAAGTGGCATCTGGTAAAATAAATCTCGGAAAAATTCATCGGATGACTAAAAGAGAACAATGAATACCAAATGAACGAAACTCACTACTTAAGCAGTTTAATACGTCAAATATTATACTGTGTTTTTTGGTGGTGCAGGTAAATGTCAAACTTTTGTTTGTTTTGTTTGCTTTTGTAAAACTATAGATATTCGAAGGATTATTTTTTAAGCATTTACTTTCCATAGCTGTTCGATAACCAATAATAATAATTCTTAAGTTAAGAAGCGTCTAAGAGATAAAAAATTATAAATTACAAATAATGTTAAAATGCAGCTGTATAGCCTCGTTATCAGTGAATTCTCGATTATGGATGATCAATTGTATGTTGAGCCAAGTCAACACTGGTTGGCAATAAACTGGAAGCATACTTGAACAGGTATCGATTTTTTATCAATGATTTTTCCCCGCAAGCCGCCATTTTCAATCAATTATTTTGTATAAATCTTGGAAAACAGTTCATCTCCTTCATAAATTATCGTCTAAATGGAAACTACTAGGCGCCAAATAAGCCGTTTTCGTCGGCATTTAAAAAATATTCCATTAGTTCAGCATAATGGGTAATCGATTCTTTCCATCTTTTCAAAAGTGAAAATTCAGTTTTGCATACATGATGCAAATATTTTTTTTAATTTGGTCCAGTAATATTCGTTATGTTATCAAACTCGAGATAAAAACAACATAATAACTTTCCTGGAAATGTATAAGTTATTATGGTAGTGAATGAAAAGATAACTGCTGTGTTCAAAGAAGATAAGACTACAGACGAGAAAACAATGTATGAAAATACTCGTATGGAGTAAAAATAGACGTTTCAGGCGTGATATGGTGGAATTATTATTATTAGGTAATCTACCGGTTAAGGTAGGTTTTTGGATGGACACAACTATCAAATACATATTTTGTAACTCCAAACAATGCCCAATCCAGCAACCTAAACTACATCAGGTCCCTCTTCATCTCGGTGTACTTCTTTCCTCCCTTCATCCCGTCCAACATCCCTATCCTGTTCCTACCCTTTCCTCGCTTGCCCAACATTCTCCCCTCTATTACCTTCTTCAACATTCCACTACCGCTCAATACGCCTTTCATCCATTTTTCCTGCCTCCATGGGATTTCTCTCAACAAACCCCTCTCCTCACCCACCATCTCCAGTACTTCCTCATTTGTTTTCCTTTCGGTCCATTTCACCTTCTCCATTCTTCTCCACATGGTGGAATATCATGATTAATTAAAATTGACAATTTTCCAAAAAAATAAAATTTTTAATACGACCGGTTTCCATATAACTACATCATCTTCAGGTAACAGTCATAACTATATACTAGACATCGAGTTATGACTACTACCTGAAGATGATGTAGTTACATCGAAACCGGTCGTGTTAAAAATTGTATTTTGTGGAAAATTTCCAATTTTAATTATTCGTATGGAGCGTGGCACTCTATGGATCAGAAGTATGGACCATCGGAAAAGTAGACCAGAAAAGACTGGAAGTCTTCCAAACCTGGTGCTGGAGGAGGATGCTTAAGATCAAATGGACGGATAAAATAAGAAATGAAGAAGTATGCAGAAGAATAGACGAAAAGCGGATCTTATGGAGCACCATAGAGAAAAGAAGAACCAGGTGGAATTGGCCACACCCTGAGGCACAATGGATTCGTGAAGAATATAATAGAAGGAAATATAAAGGGAAAAGTCCCAAGAGGAAGGCCCAGGAATAAACACATGGGATAAATAAAGAAGAAAGTATATTGCAAAAAATACCGGGAAATAATCCAATTAGCATCAGATGAGGTAGGGATGAGGGTTGCAGTCAACCAATCTTAGGATTGAACGGCCAATGATTATGAACTTACAAAATCCTACTCAAAAACAAACTTGTCCAATTCCGATTCCATCATTTTCGCTTTCCTTTAGAAATGGTTCTTCCGTTAAACTTTGGCCGAAATCCTAAACTCACGCGAAATTTTAAAATTCATGAATTCCGGGCAATTGTTGGCCAAGAGTGAGCAAGAGGGTGCATTTTAGCGGAATAATGGCTCGTCACGAGCTTACGGCTTCTTACGATTGCAAGCAACACAATGTGCTTTATAAATGGGCTCGTTCACCTCTTCAATAATTCATCGCCTCGTTCTCTCATTTCAGCTGAGACGTGTTTCTGCAAGAGAGCACCGGGAGACGTGAATACACCCTTCCTTTAATATGCCCAACGGGGGAAATACCCCGAGGCATGCAAAAGATGCAGTGGGGATCTAGGCAGGAAAACTAGGGTTTTGAATTTTGAAGGAGAGCAAAGGAGCAATTTGTATGGCGCATAAACATTCCGCCAGTTCGCTACGTATCATTGCATTTAAGTATAGTAACCTGGATATCGTACCCAAAGATATAAAGGGGTCGCTATCAAGGAAACCCCAAGTTAAATCGATCGATAAAGCGTGTAATATCAAAGCGTTTGGTAATCACAGTAGTAATATGAAGTTCCGACTATCCATCGTCATGCTTTTGATCATACATTTTATGGCTCTGTCGTTAAAAGCGAGAATAGCCTAAATATAATAGTTTTATCAATTATACATGCCAATGAATCCGGAAACGTGAGTCCTTATTAAACTGGTTGAAACGTCTATATTTGTAATTCAACTAGACCGATAAGCTCATTCCTTCACCACTTCAAAATTTTTTGCTTCAAAACGATTTTTATTGATGATTAAATACTAATAATTCACGTTGATATACATTATATATTCAAGATATTACCCAACAATCCTAAGAATGTTTTCAGGATAATTAATAAGGACTTTGAGAGCAACATTTATTACTGAGCAACTTTGTCTCAACTTTAGTATTTACGTGACACTTTTGCATCTCGGTACTTAAGGGTCATGGTGACCTAGTGTGCGAAATACTCTGCCTTAGACCCGGAGGTCACAAATTCATATGGGTGTGACGCCTCAGTGGACGCATTCGGAAGAACATCGGCGTAGAGAATAGGGCTAGCAGGTTCTCCCTTCCATTTATGCAGTTGATTCCCGAGACCTGGGACTTATCCACCATAAGCGGAAGTGCCTTTCTGAGTTTCGTCCTTGGTAACACTCACCCCAAAGAAGCTTAGAATTCGGTGAGACACCTCAAGAAAAAACTACACTGGAAACGGAAAGAAAAATAAACTAATGTTGCCTACTGTCACAAAAATAAAAATTTCCGTTAGAAGTATTAACAGCTAGAGGAAGATTGCCCTTGAACCACCAACCCATTAATTCAGTTAATATTTTGACCTTAAGAAAGTTCGCGGCACACCGCATGTCGTTATGCTTTATCCTAGTACCACCAATTCGTTTGGGAAAATGTCCAAATGCATCAAACCGATCCCAGAGTGAAGTAATAGAATTCAGTGGTCCTTAACAAGATCTCCATTAGGGATTATTTCGAATTACTTTACCCTTGGATGCGTATTGAGTCTCCAAGTGAAAATATGTTTGAAAGAATTATCCATTAAATATAACTCGTTAGTATCTTCATTAGTATACTACGGCGATAATGCATGCCACCTGAGTCTTGCAATGTAGACTAGACGGATATCGCAGATTAAAAACGAGAAATATTATGTTTAAAACCGTTTCAATTTTGATTATAATAATTACGACTTCATTAGATAGAATATTGGAACGACAAAATGATTTCCCGAGATAATTATTAATTTATGAAGTATTTTTTTGTAGTTCACTCAAGTTTGAGTATTAGTCAATTGGCGGCACTCGATGCGAAGTCTAATGGTTATAATGCAACCATTTCAGAGAATAAAAATCATTCGCCTTGACCGGGATTCGAACCCGGATCCCTCGATATCCGGCCGAGTGCTTTAACCAATTAAGCTACCGAGACGTCCTCTTACACTCTGAAATTTGTCTAATGGTTATGTATTTTTTTACAGCTTTCCATACATTCCACATTTTATTCATTTCTTTTTTTTCCTAGTCCTCATGAATATTTTCGAGACCTTAATGTAAGTTAAGTAGCTCTCAAGACCTAAGTAAAAAAATGAAAAATCAACCCTTTTTCACGTTGGTTAAAGTATGAGTCAGACAACTTTCAAGAAACGGGAAAGCGGATGGCCTGGCGACGTGGCGTATTCCCTTCAATAATAGATATGCATACCCTAATGATAAATGAGACAGCGATTTTCCGCCTTGTCCCTAAAATCGGTTATATTCCATCATGAGCAGATGTCTCTGATTAGGGGTCCCTGCGGAATGTTTGCGAAAACTATGCCGTATCTTTAGCCTAAATATATTTATTACTAAGCAATAATAAAAATTTGGAATCCAGATAAAGCATTATCGATTGGTTTTCCATCTCGAAAATCAATCACTCGTTTGTCAACTAAACTGTCTACACCTAAGACCGCAGTATCGCTAATTTAAGAGTTTCCGCTGATAACAAGACTTATACCGCTCGCCTTAAATGACCATCTGACATGTGGTGTTCTCTTTAATGACTCTCTTAAATTTAATTCATAAATTTATTTCGGAGGATCCGGGGTACAATTGTAGGCATAGTGGATTTGGCCCCTTCCTACGTTTTACTCTCGACTCAACTCTTTTTTTCTCTTCTGTTGGAATTTACTGGACTAGAAGAATCACTGGCTCTTTTCCTTAGATTTACATAGTACCCTGCAAGCCAACGCTAGGGTGGGTGGCAGGGAGTGATTGCACACCAACCGTTGACCCACAACACCTTTCCTTCCCAGCGCGGTCAGACGATGTTACTCGTATTCTGTTCCCTTCCCGTTCGTGGGAAAAATAATATCTTAAATCTATCTTTTCTGCTCTTAATATCTCTCATTTTATTGAAATTATCTCTCCTACCGAAGTACGTACCATGGGGGTAATAATACATTTTCAACATCATTGTTAAAGAGAATTCTATTCTTGCCTCTCCCTTTCCACCATTTTCCTAAAGCATTCCTCTCACTCTTCTTCCTTGCCCGCCTTTCTGAATTTCTCTTCGTTCGCGTGCGGACATGAGGAAGGACGAAGTGGGTGTAAGGAAGTCCGCGAGCAAGGACTACAATTTATATTAGGCAAAGAACAGAAGAAGAGGCAGACCAAGGAAGAGATGGCTACAGGATGTGGAGGATGACTTGAAGGCAATGGGAGTTACAAGATGGAAGGAAGAACAAGAACTGAATGGAGGCGTATCATAGAGGAAGCCAAGGCCCACACTGGGCTGTAGAGCTGCAGATGATGATGATAATGAAAGGACAAAAATTTTGGGACAAGAAAGAAGTCGATCTTGAATCAATTTTCCACCACAACTTAAAAACTATTAACAGCGACACCTCTCACTATAATCGTGTGGTTGATATCAACGGCATTACTGGTTGTGAGAAATAAGAGAGCAGGGGATCCCTACAACGAGTTTCATTCGGTGAAGTGAATACATCAATGACTCTCCGGTTTGTATACTGATGTATAGAATGTGATATTCCATTAGTTAGAACATTTGGCTATTGTCCGGGGGGTTTGGGTTCTCTTCTGGGACTTCTCTGGGGACCCTCAGCTCTACCCAGTCTGATATTCCACGTGCAAGAACTTCCTGAGAAACCATAGGAGTCACGAGGAAAAGAAACCGCACTCTGATACCCGAATTTCACACTTAGTATTAGGTGAGCTTTAATCTCGCAAACCAAACCAACCCTAGAGTTGATTATTGTGTTTTTACTGATGGTATCACACATTCCCTGCGAGAGAGTGGAGGGACTGTTCTCTGCGAGGGACTTCCTGGAGAAGTTTAAAGGGTATTCTCACAGACACCCTCATATCCCCCACATACGAGAGATGAAGTGGCAGAAATTCTTTTCCTTAGCAAAAATATCTACTGCTGCACTACCACGAAAACGATAGGCATCATTATGCCAACAAGAATACCAAACGAAACAAGTTCCCGATTCCCGTCTGTATACGAGACACTTAAAACAAATTGCTTCTAAAAACTGACACTTCTACTTTCAGCACTTAAACATTCTATCACTTCTCTAATATAAGG
This sequence comes from Hetaerina titia, assembly GCA_037158775.1. NCBI lineage: Eukaryota > Metazoa > Arthropoda > Insecta > Odonata > Calopterygidae > Hetaerina > Hetaerina titia. Next base: position 37,958,980 of record CM073776.1, on the reverse strand, counting down.
AAACTGCTACTTTTTCAATTAAGTTGGCCGATTACAATAAACGATTACCCCAATTTTTCGGATCGGAGGTTTTTTTTCGGTGAGTGACCAATTTCTTATTCAACTGATAATTTGCAGGAAATTTATCTAGTATCTACAGATCAAATGTCTTATATTTCCAGTGAAAAATTCAAATGGCAACTCTATGTAGACATAAAACGTTTTACCTTCTTTTCCCGTAAAAAAATTTATCAAATCAATAATATGCGATGTCAACAATCTTTCACGATTCCCGTCAATAACAGAAACACCTGGCAGTAAATATCATTCACAAAGAATTCACCAACTCACCAATCAAATTCACCGTCATAGCTGGTGGCCTCTTGCTGCTACCCCTCGCGATGCATGCATAGAGAATACTCAAAACGTGTATGGGCTGTAAAACCTTGGATATGAGTACTAATCAATAGACTGCCGCCTCGAGACCAACTCCTCGTTTTCTTTCCACAAACTGCTTCTTTCATTTCTATCCTTGCATCGCCGTACCTTTCACTATACCTCAAGTGACATCAAGCCATAGAGGAAGTGGGCCACCCTCAAAATTTAAAAATAAAATGAAGAACTAGCGGGAGTTAGCGTGAAGCTATATGGCGACCATTGTCATTCATTGTTCCGCACGACATTTTTTCCAGCCTTACGAGCCGCAATAGGAAATCTTTTGGTTAATGTAGAAAATGCTTCATGCATTTGAATTAGTTTCTTACATCAGTACGAACATACAGTTAGTAGAGAACAGGTACTTTAAAAACAAAACTATTGAAATTATTGGAAAATAAGGATTGTATTATGCGTTTCAAATTACGTTTGATCATAAAAAAATGTGACGATCGTGAGCTGCATTAAAAGCAGCGACAGGCCGCAGGTTGTGCACCACCACCATGTTCCATCATTCGCCATGAGTGCCAAAAGGTACGGCAAAACAATTCCAGTTTTGACGTTTAAAACAAACACACAGAGTTAGTGGAAGAGTAGGAGCCGATAAAATTAAGACTACGACACCAGTTCTATATGCATAGTAGGTCAGTGCAAGACACGGACTCTTTTTGACCTAGTGTGAGGAGAGAGACAAGAGAGAGAGGAGGGGCAAGTGTCGGATCGACCGTCTCCGCCTCTGATAACGTCACCAACAATGAAATTAAAGACTAGGATGGCAGGGCTGCCAACACAAATTTATAATTGATCTAAATATTTTCTTCTTCCTCCAATTTCCAGATAAAACGAGGTATGCAGGGGATTACACGCTCGGGAACAGTGAAGTCTCACTTGAGAGAATTCGCTCACCACCACCAGGGACGGGTCGAGGGTGAACTTTATGGGTTAGGGGTAATATGGGCCGCAATGTTAAGTGAAATTAGGTAGAAGAGGGCAATGGAACTTCACTGCTTCCACAAATGAGGAAACTGCTTAAAATATTCAGCATTTCTGTGGTCAACAGGGTGTGCAGAGCCCAATGGTCAAGGACTTAGGTCTGGATGATGTCTCATGACACACGCGGATATAAACCCAAGCTATGTCACTTCCTGGGGACTCAATCTTGCTGGGAATCTGCAGGGATTCCAAAGAAGGAGCTGGCTCCCCTACCATGAATTTATTTCACCATTTCATGCACCATTGGACTTGGCCTTCTTGAGATGAGTTATGATTTACAGCATTGCAGGGTCAACATGGAACCATAAATTCTCATCTAAATTGGTAGTATTAACACATGCAAATATAGAAATAAAAGGGTTGTGCAATGTTTTACATAGGAATCAAGAAAACAAATAAGGAAAATAATAATAAATAATTGGGAACAGAATATTTAAGCACTCTCATATTATGTATATCAGTAAATAAATATCATCTAATACCTAAAGTATATTGCAGAAAATAGGAATAGATTGGGGAGACAGGGGACTAATCCGCAACCTGTACCTGTCTCAAAATGTTCAGGTGTGAGTGGGGGTCAGAAAGTCCGGATGGGAAGTGTTCGGAAGAGGTATAAGGCAGGGTTGTCCATTATCACCAGAGCTGTTCAAATTATGTGTGGAGGAAATGATTAAGGAGGGAAAACCTACCTTGACCGGTAGATTACCTAATAACAATATCTAAAGCACAGAATAAATATCAATACCTCAAATAATGCAATCCTTAGTAAATAAATGGCAAAAAAAACTTCATAAAGAAACTGCATTATGATGAGGTATCCCATCATATACAAGGTCCATCCCCAAAGTAGTATGACTTATTGTTCCTGGATAAATGGATGGAAGGGGCAGACCAGAAGGCATACAAGGTGTGGAAAACCTTTGGCAGTGGAGTGTGGATGGACAACAGTGCTACTTTGAAGATTTTTGAGTGAATGTATGAATTCTGGCTATAACTTTTTTTTTAATTGATTCAGTCTTTCTACTTTCGGGACAGACCTTATATTCATAGGGCAGTAATACTTTTGATTATACTACTTATATCTCATGTGCTTCTCTTACTTATATCTTATACACTCATCATCAAAGTGAATAAATTCCTTCATTTTAATATGCATGTATTAAATATGTAACACATGTAAGTTGTACTACTCCCATTAAGGAAATACGACTAGTCCTATAGAAACATCAAATACAGAGCAGTTTATGCTAATAGACACAATGAACACATTTTGTTTTAAGTAGCAGCAAGAATATTATCTTTTTGCCACTTGATTATTTCTTTACACATGGCCTGTTAAAATGTTCATTAAATAAAACTTGGAAACTTCAAAGCAATTTCCATTCCTACTATTTACCTAGAGTAATTACTGATCAAATAATTATTATAGTTATCTTATTTGAACGCAATTGCTATAAATGTATATGTTCCAGAAGATTACAATATTAGCATTTGATGTGCATGGCAAATTTAGGCTAATGACAGGGGATCAAAATTTTACTAATTGACAGCAAAATTAAAATACTGACAAAAATTAATTTCTGGGGCATTGAAGAACAACCACCTCCTGCACTGTACAATCACCTCAATAATTCACCTTAGATTCAATTGATTAAGTGGGTAAAACCAAATGGCTTTTCATATATTCATGCAGGAGTGTCAGGTCCTATCCTGCATTAGATATAATATCTCATAAAGTACTGTAAAAAACCATAAACACAGTAATCAATCCAGAATATTTCAATGCTTGGATTTTTATTCCAGTTGAAATTGATATGGAGATATCATCTGGATAGGAGAGATTAGGTAACCCAAAAATACATAACTCTGCAGAGAATCATTTTGAACAGACGGTGGTTACCACCAGATAGATACTACTAAAATGTCATGAATAAAATAATTTCTTCATAGTAGCACAGTATTTTACAACAAGAAGCACTAATATTGCATTAAGCTCACAACTTCAGTGCCATATAGCAGTGTAAACATTTATAGGATAGGAGTAAGGATAAATTACAAGAATGGTGGGAACAACATCTCAATAAAGGGATATCAAAAGTCACATGTGAAATGATATTAATAGTAAATAGAAAAATATGGACTACAGATGAGATGACAACACAAAAGATGGAAATAAAATAGTGTAAAGATAATTAAATACAAAGAGTTAAATAATAAACTAATGCTAGAAACTACTATGGCAAAAGGAGCATGGTGTAGAATCCAGTACGAGAATACAAAAGAGATTACAGAAGTTGAGTGAAAATGAAGTGATTAATAGGAAGGTAAAAGAGCTAAAAGGAAGTAAGATGGGAAAATCTGTTCAAAAAATCAAATTTGAGAGAGGAAAATTATTTTTTGCTCCAGGAAAGATAGGATGTAATGAGAATCCATACAGTAAGGACAAGCAAGTTTAGACAGAGAGAGTATATGATGTATATGAGGATACCATAGGTCTAGATGTACCTGTTTGTGACATATAGTATAAAGGACATTGGAGAAAGTGACATAGTAAAAGGCTACTGGAATTGATAACATTCCTGCTGTACTACTTTAAGGTTTAAGGTGAAATAAGAGTTTTTTGGACTACTTCATACCATTAATGAGGGAGGAATACGGTCAGAAGAGTTCCTCAGATCAGTATTAGTACCTATCCCAAAAAGTGGAAAGGCAGCCATGTGTGAAGACTATAAGAACAATGATTTTAATTCACATGCATCTAAAGTGGTGCTTAGGATCATCGTTAAAAATGATGGAGAGGAGGACAATTACTTGGGGATGACCAGTTTGTGTTATAGAAGGAGAAAGATATGCGTGAAGTCAGAACTGTAATGAGGTCACTACTAGGAAGTAGCAGAGTACAATCAGGTGTTTCTTTGTTTTGTGGATTTCATGAAGATATTTGTCTGAGCCAATTGAGTAGAATAAATTAATGTATCTAATACAGAAGAGAGGATTAAATTGGAGGGATAGGCAACTTACAACCTGTACATTTCTCAGACTGCTCAGGAGCTTGTAGCAGATGGATAGCTGGAAATGGCAGTTCTAGGCATGGGAATGAGAAAGGGATCCTCAATATCACCTGATATTTTCAATAAATATGTGGACATGATGGGAAGAGAGGCATCTGGAGACAAAGAGTAAAAGCTTGGGAAATCTATACAATCAGTTACTGTTATGGATGATCAAGCTTTAGTTAGCCAGTCAGCCAAAAGATTATAATCATTGATGAACTCACATTGAAGTCAAAAGATTATAATCAACTTAAGAAATTAAATATTATCTTTGCTTTCTACGGAAATAAAACTTTATTTGTCGACTAGTTTCGTTTACACTGTAACATCCTCAGGACTAGTGATACAATGTACATTTTGTTTGAGTTATATACTCGGTCGGGTAGGGGTAGCGGATGGGAGGGTGTAAAAAAAAGGGGGGGGAAGAGGTGTAAGAGGGGGGGGAAGAGGGAGGGAAGAGCGTGGGTCTGTGTCATGGGGTTTCCGCGTGTAGAATAGGAATGTCCAGGAGGGGTGAGTGGAAAGGGAAAAGGTGGTCATTAGTTATCCTTTCCTTCTTCTTAACCATTTTTAGAATTTCTAACTGCTCACGGATGTCCAGCTGCATTCCTTTCTTCAACCCCTGCAGTAATGTGGGGGTGAAATCCGCACGGTGGCCTTCCTTCAAGAGGTGGGTTGTGAATTGGGACATCCCAGTGTTCTTCATGAAATCCCTCCGGTGTTCTTCCGCTCGAACCGTTATGCTCCTGCCTGTCTGACCGATGTATTTAGCGTCACAGTCGCCACATTGCAAATGGTAAACCCCGCTCCGGAGAGTTGGTTTTATGGGGTCTTTGACTGTAGGTAGCAAGCTCCTTAGGTTCCTATTATTGTAGAAGGCAGGTTTTATGTTCATATCCTTGAGTACACTGCCTATTTTAATGGAGGGTTTTCCTACATATTTAATGCGTCGCCATGCGTCTCTAGGTCTCTGGGTGGGGGGCAGTAAAATTGTCTGAGTAAACATTTTTTCTTTTTGTTTTCTAACAAATCGTCAATCAATTTTTCTGTGTAGCCATTGGCCATAGCAATCCTTTTAATATTGGAAATTTCCAACGTGAAGGCTGAAGGGTCAAAAGGGATAGCTAGTGCCCTGTGTAGTAAGCTTTGAAAAGCTGCAAGTTTTTTTTTTAATAGGAACCTAAGGAGCTTGCTACCTACAGTCAAAGACCCCATAAAACCAACTCTCCGGAGCGGGGTTTACCATTTGCAATGTGGCGACTGTGACGCTAAATACATCGGTCAGACAGGCAGGAGCATAACGGTTCGAGCGGAAGAACACCGGAGGGATTTCATGAAGAACACTGGGATGTCCCAATTCACAACCCACCTCTTGAAGGAAGGCCACCGTGCGGATTTCACCCCCACATTACTGCAGGGGTTGAAGAAAGGAATGCAGCTGGACATCCGTGAGCAGTTAGAAATTCTAAAAATGGTTAAGAAGAAGGAAAGGATAACTAATGACCACCTTTTCCCTTTCCACTCACCCCTCCTGGACATTCCTATTCTACACGCGGAAACCCCATGACACAGACCCACGCTCTTCCCTCCCTCTTCCCCCCCCCCTCTTACACCTCTTCCCCCCCCCCCTTTTTTTTACACCCTCCCATCCGCTACCCCTACCCGACCGAGTATATAACTCAAACAAAATGTACATTGTATCACTAGTCCTGAGGATGTTACAGTGTAAATGAAACTAGTCGACAAATAAAGTTTTATTTCCGTAGAAAGCAAAGATAATATTTAATTTCTTAAGTTAAACATGGATTTCTACAAAGTTAAGGCCTCAACCATTCAGAGATTATAATCACATGAACTTAGAAAATCACTGTGATAGGCATGGGATGAAAATTAATATAAACAAAACAAATGTTATGATGCTTTAGAGAAGGAAGAAGGCTAAGTTAAAAATTAGCATTGGATGCAAAAACCAGAATAGGTAGAATGCATCTTGGAAATGTTTTGGATCTAGATAGTCAAAGTGGTAAGTACATCAAATGAAGAATTGTGTTAGGTAAAGAAACCTTCAAAAAAAGTAAGGAGTTCATGGCAGGGAGTTTGAGATAGGACACTGAACAGGCTAGTGAATGCTTTAAAATGGAACATGGTTTGGTATGGCATGGAAACATGGTCATTGAAGCATGATTGGCATAGATTGGAGGCTTTTGAGATTCAAGTGAGGAGAAAGATAAAAAAGGTAAAATGTTCCCATCAGATATCAAATGAATAAGGACCTGCCATGGTGGAGGAGGAGAGAGCATTTTTGGAAGAAATACAAAGAAGGCAGGAATGGTGAATGCAGAGCATTTTGATTGTAGATAGAAAGCTGACCTTGACAGATGGATGGATGTTAGGCAGGTGAGGTAGAGGGAGAAAAAGGATAAGCATTCTGAATCCAATGAAGGGAGATAGAAAATATGCAGAATTGAAGAACAGTTTAATGCAGTGAGCATTGTCAGGTTGTGTCCTGTTTGGCAAGGCTAAAAAATATAGGAGAGTAGAGTGTGTGTCCATTAAAAATGTGCCTTAAATGGTAGACTAGCAAATGACAGTGATGAATTAACACATATGCAGTGAGCTGGAAGAGAGTCTACGAAAGAATAAAAATCTTGAATTGAACAAAGAATAAAAATGATTACTATATTATAAGAAAAACCAGAAGCACAGTAATCAAACCCAAAGTCGGTTTGATAGTAGGTGAGGTTTGAATTAATCCAATACTAAGCCCAACAGCATGTGAAATTCACACATCAGGATAGGGAGGAGAGTCCCTTTCTCTATGCTATCTATGGTTTCCCAGAAGGTTCTGGTACCTGAAAATTCATACAGTTTAGGTCAAGCTAAGGGTGCACAGAGACATACCTGGGAATCAAACCCGGGCTCTATGATCAGTAGTCCAAAACGCTACCCTTAGACTACCACTTCCCATATTATTGCAAAGTAGGAAATAAAATGTCACATTCTATGGAAAATGGCTCTGTATACATTCTAGACCAATTTTAAAAAATGGGTTCACCAAATGGGTACAGTATTAGTAGCATTACAAAGTTTTAACAAGTTTTAACATGATGATATGAAATATGTTTTATAAGGATGTGTAGATTGTAAGATGAATTAATTTCAAGTGGAAACATAATTGGGACTAGTTGCCCTATATATATCCGCCCTATAATATCAACTCAGAAAAAAAGCACAGCATTCAACACAACAAGCCCTGGACTAGGGGGTTTTAAAACATGTGTTCTTACAACACACCTGGCTAGGCAGGCACTAGGTTCATCAGATATGAACACCCTGAAAATGGATAGGTAAGATAGTAATTCATGTGCAATTTAAAAGCATGATATTTTTCCTATAAGCAAAAGGAAAGCAATAATAGGAATCTGGAAAGGATGAGACAAGTGAAATTCAAAAGTGTTTTACCTTATTTGAGCTGTAACTAGTATTGATGGTCAAGAGATTATAGTATATGCCAATTTTAGATTGTGCCAGAAAACAATTACACATGACTGACATCATTTTCTCACAACTAAATTCCATTTATTCCATAGGAACTATTATTTCAGTAGTAAAAATGTTCTACTATCATCCAAAACACCCAAAATGCCAAATATGTCATCTTTTCCTTCCTCTTCCCCATTTAAACAACATGTTCACATTTATTATAGTTTGATGCATCTTAATACTACCTCAACATCTCCTATATACACTTTTTCTGCCCTCTTTTTATCTTCTTATGTCAACTGATACCATATAAATTGAAGGTTATGAGTCAGGAGGAGTAGCCCACTAAGGGTCTGTTATTCAATGAGATGGTACAAAGGGCCTTTGAACTGTAGCAGCCTGATCATTTACTTGTGCCTCAGTGAGGGAGAAAGGTGATGGAGTGCATCCCTCTCTTCCACAGATAAAGGCAAAGCAGGTGTAAGACCCTTGTAATCCCCTTATCTTACCTTGCATCCTAAAGGGCAGCCTCTAGATAGATGATTCTCAATGACCAATTGGTGAAGATTTTAAATTCTAGAAAGTAACTTTAAATTTTTTTAAACCTGTAGAAAATGTATCAAATATTTATTTCCCTTGTAATTTTCTGATCAATTTGACACCAAATAACATGTGAATTCATTAGTTTTCAGCCATGTTATATTACTCACTGAGAGTAGCAAGCAGTAATCACTATTACAGAATAACAAATAGGATTCAGCCCACTATGCAGATAACAGTTGGTAAAAGGAGTCTCCGTGGCCATCACCTCACAAAATTCTTGCACAACTGAGTTGACACCAGTGAAAAAGGTGAAAAATTAGAGTCACCACTGTTAGAATGGGGTTGTGTAGGGGTAGGGTGTGTTGGGAATAGGGAAGTGTAAGAAGGAAGACGGAAAAATAGTTGGGTTTATTAGATCAATAATTACAGCACGATTAATAGTAACTGGGACAAGTGACAAGGTTACAAGGTACATTTTCATAATAATAATGATTTATTTGATCAAGGACCATAGTAGTGATTAATATATATGCTATAAGGCACAGAAATAATTAGAACAGAAAATTAAGAAAAGGGATAAAGAGTATAGAGATCAGTGATAGAATACTTATTTTAGCACATACAAGTAGATCCAATAAATTAAGCCATTAACCAGACTTTAAGTTGGAAAGTATTCATGCTGAGGAATTCTATGAAAGCATAAGGTCAATTAGCATGCATGCCTGGATATACTCTGGAAGGAATACCTAAATAGTGACATAAATCAGATGCAGTATTACACAAAGGGAGAGATGAATGTATAAAGATAGAGGAGTATAGTTTATGAACAAGAACAAAATAAATGTTTTCAAAGTAAGTTGGTGGTCATGAGAACCATTCTGCAACAGAAAGATCAATTAGCAAACATGCCTAGACACACTCTGGAAGGAATACCTAGAGGGTGACAGAGAATTATATGCAGTAGTGCACAAAGGGAGAGATAGAAGGATAAAGTTAAAAGAGGAGTATGGTTGATGAACAAGAACAAAATATGTGTTTCAAAAGTAAGTTGGTGGTCAAGAGAACCATTCTGCAGCAGAAAAATCAGTAAAAAGTTGTCAAGAAAGAGGAGAGAAAAAAGTGAAAATATGTACTAGGGGATATGGAGAAAATCCAATTCAATCATATTATGATAAAACAGATTTACGAGTGAGATATTCTCAAAGATTTGGGTCAGAGATGCAAAACCAAATCATAATTTATTTCCAATGAAATTTAACTTAAATCCCATTCATCAAGATTTTTAGTATAGGAGTGGGATTTAGAAGTTGTAAATAGGGCTGAAGGAAGGAATAAGTATATACTAAGAATCAGTAAATGAAGCCATGAGGATAATTGAATAATAATGTTGATAATTTATTGATCCAAAGGTGTACCTACAATCAGTATAACAGACAAAGTAATATAATCATAACTCTAAAATGTATTCCATAACTTAAATCATGTAAGTATAACTGATAAGATGTGTGTGTTAGGTGAAAGCTATGTTTGTGCCCCTTTTGGGTTCAGTATGACAGGAACTAAAGGAAAATCACATACAAACAAAGGCAAAATATTGAGTAAAAGTTGTTAGAACTATTAATAAAATTTTCAACATGGAGTGCAGCAAGACTGGATTTATGTCAAGTCATGCTGTAACTCAAGATGAATAATGTCATGTCAAGTCAAGCTGATGGTATAAGTTGGAACATGAAAAAGTATTACCTCCACCAAAGTATTATTTTAATTTAGGCATGAGTGGATAACTACAGCACTCTAAACTAATTAAATTCCAGAATAACACAATGGTCATATTTTAAATGGTTAATAGTATTAATGCCCAAATTATCAGCATCAAACTAAGACAGCACAACATCATAAAAAGACTGAGAATTCTGAGTAGGAACTCTAGCCAAGTTACTCACCAATCGCTTCAGATTACATGAGTCCATGAGGCTATATAGTTTATTCTGCTTTAGGTACTTTGATAATTAACATGTTCAGTTAAGATCTCTCATGGTAATTCTGTTGACCTATTCTCTTCAGCAGTGTCCAAGTAACACAAAATTCAACCTCTTTAGGAGACTACCAAAGCATCAAGATAGGCAATGTACACAGAACTGTCATAAAATTCATCAAAATTATGGGTAATTAAGTACAATGAAAACATTTCTCATCTACATGGTGTGAAAGGTAAACAATGAGTTCATGAAACTCGACTCAAAGACCTTAGAAACCCTGCCATTTGTATGCATGGATGTACAGTCACAATATACATATAAATATCCTGGAATAAAAATACACTTATCTCTCGTTTAGTGTTCACCAAGGAATCTGGTTTCTGGACAATTGATAATCATTCTGAATTTATAAGAGGTTGAATATTGGTGAATATTATTTTAAAGCATGCATACATACTGAGGTAAATTGCCCTTGACACTGAGTAACCTTCCTCATAAGTTGTTACATCAGCCCTAATGTTATCTTGCAGAAGAATTAAAATGTCTTATATCAATATCACCTACCCATAGGTCACTGCCATGGAATACTCAATCTGAAGCTGGAGTGAGTGCCCTGACATTGTATTTAACTGACTAAAATCTGAAATCATGTGGAATTCCTGGAGATGAAACTTCCCATTTCTTTCACTATAGTACCTCCATATATCTAAGGGGTAACCCAGCTTCTTAACACACTTTAAGTCTCTAGCAATCACATTTTTTCACACTACAATTTTGTGGAGTTTTTTGATTATTAATGTCCAAAATTTCCTTATGAGGCTTCAATACATTTACAATAATACTGGAGGAGTTTGCATTCAGAGCTACATAGTATTTCTCAAAAGTACAAGTCAGTTTACAAGTCCTTGAAGTTTACAAACACAAGTTCCTTTCATTTAATGTTGGCAATAAATGTTTCAAAGTTTGCTACTAACCTACACTACACATTACTTGGATTTTAAAGCATTATATTATATTGAAGACTGCATTTAGAGGAATTGTAACTTGACTTGTACCTAAGAGAAATGGGTCCCAGGTCATGTTAAACTTTGTCTTTGTCTGCATTAATTATACCACGAAAATCATCCTTAGAAATCATTGGTCTGGTGATCTAATAGAGTTCCATGAGTACTTTCAGAGGTACCAGAACAATTTATGAATGTCTCATCAGTGGTTTCACTTACTAACATGACAGTTTCTTGGGAAAGGAATGTTTGGGGATGGCTACACAATCCTGCTGCTCCCTTCCAGAATCCATTATAACTCACTTTATATCAGCATCATTTGATGAGAATATTTACTGGTGTCAGCATGAATTATACAAACATCTTGATTTTATACAGTGTCCAAAAAACAAGCAGGTTTCATATCTTTCAATTCAAGAGTATTATCTTTGAAAATTTTTCCCCAGGGAAGTTCATTCAACTAAAAGAAATGTAGGAAAGGTGGGAGAAATATGAAAAATCTTCATGGCAAGAAACCAGGCGAGGATGCTTAGATTAATTAGTATATTCAATTTAGGTAGTTTAATTTTTTCCAAATGTACCGTTTGCACTTCTAGAATGTTTACTTAAATCATCGCAGTATTAACAAAGGATTTAACTTATTGAATGATTTATTTATGTTTTAATGAATTCCTTTATTCACAAAAAGAAAATGTTACTTCAGCTAAAATTACTGTTTTAATGTAATTTCTATCCTATCATCATCCCATTACAATTTTGAACAAGTCAGTTGCAATATGAGAATAGGATAAATCGGTTTTTGAGTATGTCAGGCAAAAGTTTCAGCTATCACATGTAAAGCAGAGTAGTAATTTTAACAGAGAGTACATAAATGATGGAATACTATAAGGAAAATATAAGCAGATATTTTTAATTTTTATATTTATCATGAAATAAAATAAAGTGATACCTTTTCTCATTATTGTTTACATATCCTAGCTCTATTTTTCTTAATAATTATTATTTGGTAGGCTACCATTTAAGGCATATTTTGGATAGACACCAACTGAACATCATTACACTTCTTAGCTTCATCTAACAAAATACAACTGCAACACCCCACCCAACAAAAAATTGTAATTCATATTGACGTTTTTCAATTAAACAACTTTGCTTTTCCACATAAAATTTTATGCTCACGACCCAGGTTTCGTTACAGTATAGCATCATCAGGTCCTGATGGAAAAGCAAAGTTGTTTAATTGAAAAACGTCAATATGAAGATTTTCCACCAAGTTACACCAGAAACTGTTTTATTTAATTGTAATTCATTTTCACATACATTCTACTTCACTTCATTCCATCCAAAATGCCTATCCTTTTCCCATACCCTATCTCACAACCTATCATCCTCCTATTTATCACAGTAACCAACATTCCATCTATAATCAAAATACTCCACATCCACCATTCCTGCCTTCTTTATTTTTCTTCCAAGAATGCTCTCTCCTTCCCCACCATGACCTTCATTTGTTTGATATTTGATGGGTTACATTTTACCTTTTTTAACTTTCTGCTCACCTGCATCTCAAAAGTCTACAATCTATGCCAATTTTGCTTCAATGACCATGTTTCCGTTCCATACAAAACCATGTTCCATTTTAAATCAATCACTAGTCTGTTAAGTGTCCTATCTCAAACTCCCTGTCATGAACTCCTTCCTTTTTTGGAAGGTTCTTTGCCTAACACAATTCTTCATTTGATGTCCTTACTACTTTGACCATCTCGGTTCAAAACACTTCCCAGAAGGGTAAACAGTTCTATCTGCTCTGGTTTTTGCCATTCAATGCTAATTTTTAACTTAGCCTTCTTACTCCTCTAAAGCATCATAACTTTTGTTTTGTTGACATTTATTCTCACCCCATACCTATCACACTGATTTTCTAGTGTGTTCATCAACAATTGCAATCTTTTGGCTGACTGGCTAACTAAAGCTTGATCATCCATAAAAGTAACTGATTATATAGATTTCCCAAACTTTTACTCCTGTCTCCACCACTTTCCATGCCTCTCTTACTCCACCTACACATATTTATTGTAAATGATGGGTGATAGTGGACACCCTTTACTCACATCCTAGCACTGTTCATCCTGACTCTTTATCCACCACACACATCTGAGCATTCTGATGCATGAACAGGTTTTTTAACAATATTTATACATAGAATATACTAAAAATAAAACAGTTTCTGACGTAACTTGGTGGAAAATCTTCATACTGACTTTTAATAATCAAATCACTTTACTTATCCACATAAACTTTTTAATTTTTACAACCCAGGTTTCATTATAGCATAACATCATCAGGTCCATCTGATGATCTAGGATCATCTGATGATGTTATGCTATAACGAAACCTGGGTTGTAAAAATTAAAAAGTTTATGTGGAAAAGTAAAGTGGTTTGATTATTAAAAGTCATAGAATATACTATTATACTGAGAATGTAGAGCAATCTACAACTTTCTACTAAACTATAATACTTTATCAAAAATATGCCATTTTGTTAGTTAATATTAACCAAATCTAAGATAACCATGTCCAAAAAATTGTTATCACCAGATGAAACGCTTGCCTTTAACTTTTTGGTGATTGGCAGAGTGCCCAAAGAGAAAGTTTCTGAAAGTGCTGCATCAATTGCAAAAGACTCCGGGTAACATTCCCTGAAACTGCTCCTTCATATGAGTGCCCATTTAGGGAGCAGGAGGCCACAAAAGGAGAAGACTAAAATGCTGGCCACTCTGACCCAATTAGAGAGTGGAATAGCACCAAAATCCTTTCCCAAAATTTTAATTTAGTCTCTGCTTATAATGCATGCACTTTGTCTCTTGGGCCAATTTATCCAGTAGATACTTCAAAATGTCCTCGTTACAGAAATTAAATCTAAACCAAATAAGAGAAGTGCACAAACTTCTTAGCCTAAAAGTGGAGAAAACAACACCAATGAGAGGGATCACAATGGTCACAGTAACTTAAGTACTGCACAATAGGTGTCTCCTCATTCTGGTGATTCCTGATCCAACCAAAAAGTATCAGTGCATAAAAATAGAGAGGAAATTAATGTATGATGTTGAAGAATGTAGTTAGAAATTCTAATTCCACCACAAAAACTAGGTCAACTATACATGGATATAAATTTGATCACAAGAAGAGAACAGATAAAAGGTGTTCTCTATTGCAGAACTTTATCCTTTGGTTACTGGTATATACAAATTTCAGTCTGAAAATATCCATCACACTAAAAGATATTGGCATTTGCTTCTACTTCCTCCAAATTAGCCAAATTCATTAAGTTTCATCAAATCATTCATAAAATCTAAATTGACAGAATGATACATTATTTGATTTTAATTAACCACCTATTGTTATTAAGAGAATGATTATAACTTCTCATGTATTGTTCAAGAATATAGCTCTTAAATAATTAATATAGTATAAACACGCCAAAGAGATCTCTAAAATTAACAAAAATTATGAGGTTATAGATGTAGTATAAATAATGCTCCATTCCATATACCCCATATAGATTGGATGGGGTCAAGTTGGCTCAGAAAACAATAGGGACAAAGTTAATCTCCAAGGTACTCAGAGATGCAGTAAAATTTCTGTTAAACAAGATATACCTTTAATTGGGATTTTTAAATGTTTACTGAAGAAATAAATTTCAGTTTTGTATGTTGATGATTGTCAATATTGTGGAATTTCCATTTTGGAAGATGCATTTAGATTTAGAGATTAGCACCTGTGGTATTATTACCCCATTATAGTAAGAAATTAAAATGCTCTGGGAGTACATGAATTAACTTAAATAATAAATCACGCCATTTAAAGTGCATTCAGTTGAGAACTAGCTATCATCTCTCCGAATATATTCGTTCGAATTCATTTGATTGACAAACGGTGTATCGTATTTACGTTAAGATAAACAGGAGAGAGTTTAGCAACAGCTTTTTCGAGTAATTCGGTAAGGCAGGTATTTAAACTAAAAATATTTCACGTCTTACAAAACCGCACATTAAACAGCAGCGATAACAATACCTTCGAGGAAAACAACAGCTTTCCGACGACGCATGCGAGAATAGCATTTCTTTCGGATTATGAAAACACGTCTCGAAGATTGAAAATGATCACCTTCCCTGCAGACGACGAAGTCTGGACGAATGAGGTTGGTTGTGGGTGGGGGTGGTGATTGGAGAGTAGGGGGAGGGGGGGGGGAAGGGGAACGCGGTAATCACCGTAAATAGGGGTCGAAAAGTGGTGGGTGGGAAATGGCCTTGGGAGGGTGGAGCAGCAGCTGAATGTGAAAGTAAATGGTGAAAGAACAAAAAGGTAGATATAAGTTGGGAGGGTAAACGAGTTGGAAGTGGATGGAGAGGAACTTCAGACTCTTTAAAATGGAGGGATAACGTTTGCCTCTGCTTTTTAAATGCAATATGACCTTCCCTTTTCCTCCTCCCCCAAAACCCTCATCCAAATGAAGACTTTGCAGGTAGTTCTAAGATCTGGGGACCTTGAAAGAGGCTGGACAAAATAAAACGGCAGTTAATAGGGAAAACTAATGGTTTTAGGGCACTCTAACGGCCGAAATTAATATCTTACTAACTTCTTCAATGAAAAACCCAGCATCAATGACAGACAGGTAAGACACAATGTCTCAGCAAATTCATCAATGACTCATCCACGGAAAATCCCGTGGGTGAAATCAAAACATCTTTATGCCCAAGTGGGGGTTAGAACCGGTTCGGTTCGCAAGGAGGTTTTTCACGAGTGCGTGAAGAGGTCATTCGACCAATTGGCAGAAAGGATTCCGATACAAGCGTGTAATGCGGTGAAAATCACCGCTCCCGATTGGACGGAAGTCCTTCGCACCGCACCGCCGGTATCCATGAAAAAATCAACCGGTGGGAGCAAGACTGACTCATTTCACCATCTGGGACAACAATAAACTGCAGTTGAATGAGATATGTAAAACAAACGAACACAATTGGCAAGGTGGTGATGTCTGTTCTATCACTTAGCCAACTTCGACAGCATCTTCATATGATATCCTCTAAAAAGCCTTTTCTTACTAATCTCCTTTTCATTCAACCCGTCGCTATCATAACCCGAAAGTTCTTGAACAATCAATGTTTACACTGATAAATTTACAGAAATGATCTTGATTTATAGGTCCAACTATTTCTTCAAAGAACTGCCGGACATGCCACGACAGTAAGGTATTTCGCCTATAAGGTATTTCGCTGACATGCATCGATTACAGGAATTTCACATCCTGGAAAGAATTCGCATTGATTGTATTTCGAACCAGGTCACATTGTCCTTATTTAAAAAATATTCATAAACTAAATTTTATATCTTGTGATAGTAAAAACATACTTTTATACGTGTTAGTGCAATTCAATATCACCTACAATCGACACCTATACGTAGATAAGTTAAAAAATAATTTCATGGATCAATACGTCTTTTCCAGGCCCTAATTAAATCTCTGTGGGAAAATGAATAATACGTACGTAATTGTTGGAACTGTGGGCGTGGAAAAGAAAAAAACACTGAAAAAATAAATTTATAAATATAACGGAAAGAAAGGAAAACAAAAGATAAAGTTCTCGGCATTATAAGGGAAGAAGGGATGTTTTTGGGAGACATTCAAAGAAGCCAGGGTAAGTGGATGAAGAATGCATTTAAAAGACAATGGGATATACAAAGACCGTAATAGACGGGAAAATCCAGGAAAAGTAATGTTGAAAAGGATAAGAACAGCCATTTTGGATTAAATTAAGGGGGGTTATAAATATGCGGAGCTAAGGACTGAGCTATTGTAATATTTAGTACCAGGTTTAAGAAATGTTTGTGTTGTGTTAGTTAGGGTTTACGAGTTGAGTGGTGTGTATTCCAAGGCCCAATGAAAACCTAATCTGAGCGGGTTGGCGAACCAAGACTGTAATGCTTTTTTTAAGCCCAAGAATGTCTCAAACAACAAGATAGACGCATAATCCGCTTTATATATTACTCCGTATTCCACATGTTCACGCTATTGTACGCATATGAAGTGCAGAGTCGGAGAGATTTTCAGTTGATTCGAACCCAGCAGTTCGTGGGAGACGTAAGAGCATAAATATTCCGGCATTAATGATAGGTGCGAATGAGTAAGATGTAACATTTTAGAAACTGAAAAAAGAACATTAAGACGCCAGCATTAGTTGACGCTAAGCAAAAGCGTCAAGCATTTTGATGTAGTGCGTGCACATGGTACAAAAGCAACGGAATACCATGGAGAAGTTCGCTACAGTCATGATTCGAACAAGGAATGGTATCTTAACCAGTACACATTACACTGAACTTATAAAATCCCGTCAGGGTCTTATCCTAGGTCTCAGATTTCATTTACAAATCCATCAAACTGTCATTGGCCATGCTCGCCAATACACGTCATCATTATTTGACAGTACAATGATATGTTTGCTTTTCATAGACATATTTTTAGATTCTTTCCATGGTCAACAAAAATGGCCGTTATTAGTCAACAATCGAATGACTTCAAATAGATCCATCCAAAATATCATCATGTCAATTTAAGCGATTTTTTAATGTATTCTGATATCACAAATTTGAAGGACAACGACTTCTATGCTAATCGGTAAGACGTTCTGACTAATTGGGGTCCATTTTCTCCCGGTTTCAACCGATTCCAGGAGTCGCCTGCGCGGAAAGAGGAGACAAATACCTTTCGCACACTGAAGAGTTAGATTTTATCCACGTTTCGTGGGGGATATAATCAACCGTTTAAATTCCAGAGGGCGTGGTATGGGGTCAAATTGTTCCGGGGAGATGGACCGGTCGACGGATTGGAGAGTTAGCATCACAGCATGCAGATTAATGGTAATCCTTTCGTGATGACGAAAAGCATAATGCCAGCGGTTCACTGATTTTATTTGCGCTGATTAATACGAGAGAGGCGCGGTGGTTTTATGGGAAGATCACCAAGCCACAGGTACCTCGGATTCCCGTGAAGAACACCATAGGTAGCATTCAAGCTGTGTAGCTCTCTGACTTTCAGAACTTTGCGGGAAGCCGCAGGTGTCTAAGGGAAAAGGACAGGTCTCCCTAACCTGAATTAGTGAACTTCACATCCCATAGGACGAGGTCAACTATCAACCATTAAACCAGCCTTCGGATTGTTTGCTGCTGTGGTGGTTGTTGAAACACAATACGGCATTCCGGCAGTTCAAGAGCCGGTCGATTGGACGGAAAGAACCTCAGCGTGTAAGGGGTTCAAATATCACATGTACGAGTATATTAAAACGGAAAGTGTAAACGGATGTGGGAAGCAAAAGCTACAACTCTCGCATTTAAGTACTGCACATAGAAAAATCAAAGGAATTCGCAAGAGGATGATAACTTCAAATGACCGAAACCTAAGACTGGTTTTCAAAGTGGGTTACGCCTACCCCTAAGGGTATCACCGAAGTCAATACTTGGAGGGTGGACTAAGTGACAGAAATAAATTCTAGAAGAAAATATATTATTTTTCTTTCTTTTCTTTGTACTAATTAAAATGTTACGAATGCATTAGCGTATATGTTTGTATGTACACATTTATATACACACACATATGTAATATTTTCGTATATATATATATTATGTGGTCTGCCTGATTCCGCCTTCCCCACCTCACCACCTCTCCTGTGTTCATCCTTTATGTGTGTTCCTTTCCCCTTTCCTTATATCTATTTCTATGTGAATGAATATTTGTTCGCCGTATGGTGGGATTTTGAATATATATATATATATATATATATATATATATATATATATATATATATATATATATATAGTATATTGGTTATAATTATATTTTTTAAAATACACACACACGGTGTCACCACTATAAACCTGCTATCTATTTTAGGGGTACGCGATCAAATATGTTTTGGACCATTCCTCTAGTGCATAGGTATGAACAATAAAACTATTCCCAAAACTCATGAGCCTGTGTTCCTTAATCGTTAAAGAGTTTTTTTACAACTCCCAATGGTGCTTATTCGATGTCAATGATACCCTATTTGGATGTCAATGGGAAGGAAATGTACGAGGTACTCGTGTATGTGCTCGTACTCGTATGTGTCTATAATCTAATGTACTCGTACGATCGGTAGACAACTGGAATTTTCCAGCATGCGGAAGTTAATCTAGATTAAAAGTTTGCATTTTATAGATAAATATTCTGATAATTTTTTAATCAGTCGGTGATGTAAGACAGCTTAGGCCACCCCTGTCCGACTGGAAATAATCCTGAATGAATTAGCGTGGCCATACAATGAACCGACTCTGAACAGTTTTTCTTGAAGCTCCTTCGTGTCTCACAACAAATGTCAATATTCAGCATTTCTGTATTAAATTATAATGAGTCCAACTTAATACGAGGTGAAGATTCGCAGTTGAAGACTTTATCAATTTATTTATTGGACGATCAGAGAAAAAATAAAATATCGAGCGTCTAAATTAAAACCTTCCTCGAGCATGATTATCGCCACAGGAGTTTTGAAGGAAGCAAAGTTTTCAGGAAATATTTTTTCAGCTTTTGAATAGCAAATTGAACCAAACGAAAACCTTCTCCTAATTTCAAATTGTCTCTATTTTATTTCCAATAATTTATATGGAGGCACACAAGAGTCATTAAATTCCTCGAGGTGATTCACAATAAAAATTGAAGAGCTCCCCGAAACTAACAAATCCATTACTTTTCAGATCAATCGTTTAATCATCTTTTTTACGTATGTACATGTATGAAAAAGTGTAATGCCGTATCTCAGTGCAGGATAAATATCCCATTTAATCATATCAATGAGTAATAACGCTGAAGATGACATGATTAAGTAAGTCCAAGTTGACACGATGTTTATCAATATCTCACCTCAACACAATTTTATACATTTCTGACGGAAGCGTTCGCAACCTTGTTCTTTAAGTTCAAGGCTTACGTATATGTACCATAGCGTTTAAATGAAGACCCAACGCAGTGGAAAAACTCGAAAAACCCTAAATTGTGATCCTACTACAATATTATTTTGTCGTCTGCCGGCCAAGGTAGGTTTTGGATGAAAACACAGATTAACCACCGTTACTTTTCTAGGCCTCAACGAAAATGACACAACACGACACCCTACACTATAATAAACCATCTTTCAATTCGGCATACTTCCTGCCTCTCTTCACTTCGTTTTGTTCACTTCACTTGCCTCCTTCACTATTCTTTTCCTCCCGCTTTTTCCTTGCCTAAAATTTTCCCCTCTATCACAGTCTTCAACATCCCCTTACCGATCAAAATGCTCTGCGCCCATCTTTCCTGCTTCCCCTGGATTTCTTCCAATAACCATCTCTCCTCCCCCACAATGCTAAATACTTCTTCGTTTGTTTTCATTTCCATAAATTTTACCATTTCCATCCTCAACTCCCACACTCGAAAGCCTCCAGTCTACGGCTCTGATCTTGCGTCAAAGACCACTTTCCCTCGTCGAAAAAAATTACGCTTCATATCAGAGTTTTCACCAATCTTTTCTTCACTTAGTTACTCAAGGTCCTTGTGATCAACTTTCTTACTTTGCAAGAGTGTCTTTGGCTAACGCAATTTTTCTTCTAATATTCCCACCATTGTCACCATCTTCGTCCAAATCACACCCTAGGAAGCTATCTATGTCCTTGTGGTTCACAAAAAACTATAATCTGTGGATAATCAATGCTAGTGATGCGTGCTAAATCGCCCGAATTTGGCCTTACGAGTGTATGGACGAATTCCGTCCGGTTCAGGAGGCATTTGCCCCGGTGTGTCGAAATAGGCCGAGGAATTTGTTTATGATGTGCCTCTGACAACGATTCCTCTCCGAAAGTCTGGCACTAGTCAGTCCAGAGATGAGTGATGTAATCTTATCTCGATATTTCACATTTGTAATTATTTTAAGCCAATCGTGTTACACGTAGCGATAATTTAGTTCAGATCCATGATGGGCCGTCGTTTTACAGCCGTAGATGACATTAAAAGCGCATCGCTTAAAGAATTGAAGGCTATCTCAAAGATCGAGTTTGAGAAGTGTTTCGGGGATTGAAAGAAGCGCCGGCACAAGTGCATAATCTCCAATGTGGACTACTTTGAAGGTGACAACAGTATAAGAATAAACAGACAATGTATAAGAATAAATAAATATTATTGTCCGAAAAATTAAAATTCCCATTAATTTTTTAACACACCTCGTAATTCCTTTAGTGTCATCGTTAAACTCAATGGTTCTGAATCGTTCTCAAATTCTAAGTCTCGCTTGTTCTCTTCGTATTTCAAGTGGCTGCCAGCCTAAATCCTCTAAGAGACCCCTTTCCACTTGTGTTCTATTATAAATATATTCAACGAATCTGGCGGATTTTCTATGGACATTATTTAATTCTTTTCGCCAGATTTTCTCTCAAGGATCCCAAATACTTGCGGAATATTACAAATGTGGTCTAACTAGAGCAAAATAACTAGCATGTTCCGAATAAATGTGAGGAATTACAATTTAGAAAGTTAAGATTTTTTCAAAAAATTTAATATTACATTAAGAATAGGGAAATTTTCAGGGACCGTCAAAAACCTCCTTCATAGATATGTTAACTATACATATTTTTTTATATGAGCACTTCATATGCACATGGCCAAGCCACCCCTAGAGTGTGTCAAAAACATTTTTCAAATGCATTGATTTGTTTTCTAGAAAATATCTCCAAATATTTTTACTTTTTTTAACTTTTAGAAGATAGAGATTCGACAATTAAATTAAACTTTACAAAATAAATAAAAAAATGCAGAATTTATAGAAACCTTAAATAGAATTTGCACTGGTTGTCACGATACGAGTAAGCGGTCTTCATAAACTTGACATGGTAATAAATACTCATTTGCAACAAAACATATGTCTTGGGGATATCAAAACTCTTTTGATTAGTAATAATTCTAACCCTGATACTGCTACAGAGTAGTAACGAGAGAGAATTTCCCAAATCATTATTTTTATGCTATCAATGTACGTTCCACTTAAATAATATTCCTGCTTCAGGCATGGGTGTGCTTGTTTGGTTAAATCAGGTTTTTCACTGCGGCTTACAGAGAAGGAAAACAGAAAATGAATGGGAAAAACCAGTTTCAAACCCAAAAAAAAGTGTCGGAAATCTTTGGCTGGAGAGTACGAAGATATCAATTCAACGAAAGGTAAATTCTCTGCGGAACTTTTGGCATAGGCATGCAACTCAATATGACAATGAATAGATAATTTTGAAACAATAGATAATAGTCGACTCAAGCAAAATCATTGAAAGTAAGCAATCATTCCTTCCCTAGAATCCGAATGGAGTCCAGACTTTCGCCATTGGTAGTAAATACTCGAACAAAGGACCTAATCGATCGTGTAGTTCGGCAGCCCGAAAAAAATCACTGCTAATAGGGTACGGAAAACTATTTACCATGAGCAAAAAGTTTCCCGGTGAAAAAACACGTGACGAAGAAAAATCGAGTCGATCTTCATCCCCCACCAAACCTCTCTCTAAAAATTTATTTCCCAGAAACGAGGAAATAGCGCACATTATTCCAGCTTATAAAACACCAAAAATTTGCATATCTAAATTACTTGAAGTGAGTCTTTCACCAACTTTCCACGGGCAAGGATAAAATTAGGAAACTTTCTAGCTCCATCAATTTCACGAATCATCAAGCTAGAAAACCCCGTGTGCTATATTCCAGATGGAGTCAAGGAACATTAATTTCATCTGGTATTCTCAACTGGCCACCGCTCGATATTAAATTCCAAAACAATATTCTCTAGAATTCCGTGGCACCACTGAAATCTGTGTGAGCACTCAAATTTCGATTTTACGATACAGAGACCGGATGTAACAATTACACTAGTTGATTATCATTGGATGGGAGGATTAAAAGATATTTTATGGCCTCGGAATGTGCTATGTGACCTTCTGATACACCTTTAATTCATTGCTCCAAGTGGGCCCCAAAGAAAACAAAGAATATAATGTCGATTTGATAGATCCATCGCTATAAAACGTCGGATCTCCGCCCTGCGGAACTACGCTTTTGAATGCCTTGCGCGTGCTAAAATCACCAACTGCTTATGTCAGCCATATCACGACGGTTTATCTACTGGTGCTTCTTCATAAGGATCTGAGATTTGAAGCCATACAAGACAACTTAAGGAGACCATTCACGAAGACAATTAAAAAAGGTAGCATCATATTCGAACTAGGAAATGAGTAATTATAAATAATATTAAGCTCAGTTAGGAGCATTAAAAGCCACTATTAACAACGGACGCAAATACACTGAAATATTGGTTACCTGTTTACACTCAGCATATATATAAATATATATATATATATATATATATATATATATATATATATATATACACTTTTTTGGAAAACCCACAAACGTGCAATGTAAATTCACTGATAGTCATAACATACACAGAAACCAAAACACAAAAGAGGAAAAACTCACTGGTTCTCGAATTTTCGGTAGAACTTAGGCCGACAAGGTTAGACATAGAAAAGGAACATGACGTAGAAGAAGATAGCTTAGGTCCAGGCATACTCGACGATGAAATAGAAAGGGCATTAAAGGAGATGAAAGCAAATAAGGCTGTGGGGGTTGACAATATTCCTGTAGAAATGTTGAAATGGTTAGGGAAAGGTGGGAAAAAGGCCATATATGGACTGATTCGTAGTATCTATGAGGAAGGAATCTGGCCGGAAGATTTTGTGAGATCGGTGTTAGTTCCTATTCCAAAAAAGGCAAAGGCTTCGTCATGTGAGGATTACAGAACAATAAGTTTGATATCCCACGCAGCTAAAGTTATTCTCAGGATCATCAACAAAAGGATAGAGAGTAAGGCAAATGATTACTTAGGGGATGATCAGTTTGGGTTCAGGAAAGGAAGAGGTACGCGTGATGCCATTGCAGTAATGAGATCACTAATTGAGAGGAATATAGAATACAATCAGGACGTTTTTGCCTGTTTTGTAGATTTCGAAAAAGCGTTTGATAGAGTGAATTGGGAAAAATTAATGCGTGTATTGCAGAAAATAGGAATGGATTGGAGGGACAGGAGACTGATCCGCAACCTGTACATGTCTCAGACTGCTCAGGTGCGAGTGGGGAACGGAGAGTCTGGCTGGGCAGTGTTAGGAAGAGGTGTAAGGCAGGGTTGCCCATTGTCACCGGTACTGTTCAACGTATATGTAGAGGAAATGATTAAAGAGGCATGGGAAGAACTGGAGGTAGGAATGAAAGTCGGAGGGGAACTCGTAAAATCGGTTAGGTTTGCTGATGACCAAGCATTAGTTGCTCAGTCAGCCAAGGGGTTGCAAGCATTGTTGAGTGAATTGGAGGTTCAGTGCGATAAATATGGGATGAGAATAAATATTAATAAAACAAAGGTTATGCGGTTTTCAAGAAAGAAAAAGGCTAAGCTAAATATTAAAATAGGCGGGGAAAGAATAGAGCAGGTAGAGCAGTTTACATATCTCGGAAGTGTTTTGGACCAATACGGTCAAAGTGGTAGGGACGTAAGGAGAAGAATTGCGCTAGGCAAGGAGGCTTTCTCAAGGAGGAGGGAGTTGATGACGGGGACGTTGAGTAGGGATGTTAAGACAAGACTCGTAAAAACTCTGATATGGAGCGTAGCTATGTACGGCGCGGAAACGTGGTCGCTGAAGCAGGAGGATAGACGTAGATTGGAGGCTTTTGAAATGTGGGTGTGGAGAAGAATGGAGAAGGTGAAATGGACCGAAAGGAAAACAAATGAGGAAGTACTGGAAATGGTGGGTGAGGAGAGGGGTTTGTTGAGAGAAATCCTATGGAGGCAGGAAAAATGGATGAAAGGCGTATTGAGCGGTAGTGGAATGTTGAAGAGGGTAATAGAGGGGAGAATGTTGGGCAAGCGAGGTAAGGGTAGGAACAGGATAGGGATGTTGGACGGGATGAAGGGAGGAAAGAAGTACACCGAGATGAAGAGGGACCTGATATAGATTAGTTTGCTAGGTGGGGAGTCACAAAATGTTTATTTGATAGTTGTGTCCATCCAAAAACCTACCTTAACCGGTAGATTACCTAATAATAATAATATATATCATATATATATATATATATATCATATATATATATCATATATATATCATATATATATATATATATATATATATATATAACAGTTTTGCCACTTTTGTGGAAATCCCACGGACGTGCACAATAATGTAAATGGACTAGTCGACACAAACACAGTAATAGAAACACATAAAAAGGGGACTCACTGGGTCTCGAATTTTCGGTGGTGCAACAACCTTTCTCAAGAGGAGTTAGGAACAGAACTGAGAGACTGAGAGAAAGACAGAGTCAGAGTTCTGTTCCTAACTCCTCTTGAGAAAGGTGGTTGCACCACCGAAAATTCGAGACCCAGTGAGTCCCTCTTTTATGTGTTTCTATTTCTGTGCTTGTGTCGACTAGTCCATTTACATTATATATATATACATATAAATAAATAACTAATTTTATAGTATTTTTATAAATAGTTGTCTAAAGAACTGCGTCGTAATTCAAGTCTCCAAAAAGCCTATCCCTTCTGTCTAATGCAGCATAGACACAGTCAATAACGAGCTGCTAACTCCTCTATGCCTCCCCTTGAATGTGTACCTTCATAAGATTTACGTATCTGAAAAATAAATTCCCTAAAGCAAAAATTAATATTTATGAATGTAAATTAATTTTAGCAATGAAAGCGCATACAATGATAATCAATCGTATATACTTCAGTGTCTGGATCTTCGCAGCACAGCAAAGGTTTCCTACTTTCTATTGAGCTTCCAACACAAACACCATTAGTGCCATAGCTTCATTTGTGAATTCTTTCTCATCAATTTTCATGATTTTATAAGCGGCAATCTTAAATCATTCCAAATGGATGAAAGAAGGTTCACAGCCTCAAAAATATTGAGACCATATGGTGGAATTCAAGGAGAAATAATTGAGAGAATAAAAACCGTTCTACCCCAAAGAATACATCGAGCCAAGTCATTATAACTAGACAGGCCTTCTGAAATGTGTCGCATAAGTTTTCCGGTTTATTTACGCAGGTGTTGAACTTGTTTAGGGCTGGCTCTCTTGTTCATTGCGAGCAAACAACAGTTTCTAATCATTAACGGAAACCGAAAGAATTGATCGCGCAATTAACTCTGGATTATTTCCAGCTCTCTGTACCGTGCGTTACTAATTACTGTTGCCCTAAAAATTTCATCGGAGTAGGGTAGTTGGTAAATCTCTCCAAAAAAAAAAAGGCACTGAAAAAAGATGTTTCCAAGCGGAGTTAGTTTGGTTGCATTTCAATTTTCCAGGAACAGGTGCACGCAAAGTGCGCAAAAAGAAAGGAATTCCTATTACTCAACGTTAAGTGATGCTAGACACGATCTGCCTTCCGGCACACATCCAGCCAAGTATTCCAACGCACCTTCGAGCGTTAATATCAACGGAAGGCTAAATATGTCATACGCTTACACGTGTGATGAATTTTACTAACTACTGCTCCTGAAGGAAGGTTTCTGCAGTTACTGCAACGTCAGTTTCCATTCATTACCCTAAATACGTGAAAATTTGGTCGTCGAAATATGTTTGCCATATTACTCAGGGAATATCCGTATTGGGTACAGCAGAAAAGTAACAACAGATGAGCTCTTATGAATGTGAGTCAATTTTTGTATCATTTTCATCTTTAGGTCGTCATAAGCTTCTTTCATTAAACGCCTCGCACTTACTAGACATTGTGGCATTTGCATTTTTATAATCAGTTCATATTGAATAAGGGTTATTAAACTTTAGCATTCCCTCTGCAAGCGCAATCCATATAATACATCCTCCCTCGACCCTGATGCATCATTGATTTAAAATTTAATTTTTTTTTTGCTTTCTACCTCCTGCGATGGTATTTGAAAAATAATTCTAAATTTAATTATCGAAATTAAATTATTCGTTAAGTGTCTCCTTCGCGCTCATGGAAAACACTTCAGCCCACTTAAAAAGTGAATAAGTTGACGCATTACTTCAAGTTCTTCACCGACAAGGTTAATGAAATGAGATAATGCTTGTTGTGGAATAATTAAGGAGGCCAATTTTAGCGAGGCAAGCACTAGATGTAGGGGCGATAGAGTCGTTGGACCTACGTGCATATACGTACACCTGTATAAATATCCTCGGGAACGTCAAAGCTGCAGAAGAGTGGGAAGAAGCGGTTTCTGTGTGACATCTTTAAGACTTAGGAAAAGCCTTTTAATGGAAAAATCAGGAATAGATTATGGTTACCTCACACTTTTGTTGACAGATTTTTTGAGAGATTCTTCTCACCAATTCAATCCGCACACTCTTTCATCTCGCAAGGCAATACGTTAACTTAGCTAATCACTATTAAGTGAAATTATGACAAACCAGGTATTAGAAAGAAACTCTCGCGACTGATAATTTTGCAATAGCAAATTTCAATCTTACCTTCGTCATCCAAGAAATGCCAATCCAAATTTCCTAATCATTTCGAGACAGAAATTCATTCTACTGAATCAATTTCTGCGGATCGAGCAGGTTTCTTACATATTTTTATTTAGGCACATTACGTATTGCAGTCGATTAAGGGTGCTCAAAGCGTATTCAGTGAGCCCAAACATCAGGGCCCAGAGACATGTGATTGTCGCGAGATGCAAATTGTGTGCAGAAAACATCAGGGAACATGAAAAAACCTCTGTATTTCGCAAATTTCCCATTCAAGCATTTCCGAAAGTCGCCTTTTCTTCCCATATGAATGTCATTCTGGCATTTTTTTAATTAAATTTCACAACCTTCATTGGAAGTTATGAGCATGAAATTCTGTAAGACCATTGAGTATCGGTGTCTCTTGCTCACGAGGGTCATCAGTTCAACTACGTCTACCAAAATTTCCCATATCGCAACGCATGTAATTTGATTTCGCTTACACAAAGTTAATACAAATCGGAAAAATGAAATTACCGAATTTCGGAGACCCCATACGAACAATCCTCTGGAAGTCGAGATATCTCTTCCTAGCGCCTTGGCTTTTTTTTCATAATCGTATCTCATCCAAGAGAAACTTTTAGCCATTTTATGATGCACAACTATAAAATATTATCGTTATCGTTTTAATATTGAACAATATTTTATATCCATTTCATCTTAACTCCAGGTTGTAAATATAACTCATGAAAAATCTCGATTTTACAAAGAAAATTAAGTATCTAAGACTCAGTAACTGGTTTCGATTCGACCAATATAGGAGCATCTAATATAAAACTAGACAAATCGACTTATTTACAATTCCCATTGCCATCTAACCCGATGCATATGGGGAGAGATTGTTGGTTTAGCAGGACGAACTTCTAAATTCCTATAAAAAGCCCCTTCAATCAAACCAAAGGCATGGCTATATTATGCACTTCGTCAATTCAGTACAGCTTTTCGCAGTTTACACCAACTGAATAATGCTTGAATTAAAATCTGTGTCCCCTACGATTTTCATCTGTGTAAGCAGAAAGTTTTTCCTTGCTATACTGCATGTTCCTCCGGGTAGTATAGCCATTGTTTACGCCGTTAATGTGAGATGACTGGGAAACAATGGTCGTCTAAAAAAATTGAAATTTAAGGCGTTGAACCTGTTTTTTTTTAAGAATTTGAATAGCCTTATCTCTGAGCCATCTTAATGCTCGGAAGTTTATAGTCGTTATCTTGTTTGATGTTATCCGGCCGCATATAGATAATCTCATAGCTCCTCAGAGGATTCTTGTGCAAAATTTTGTTTCCTTACGAGTACAAAAGACTTTTGTGTTCCCAACATGAATGACGCCGCCTTCTTTCATACAAGTGTGGTTGTCGACGGGATAGTGGCACCTATCCCTTTTAGCAATATCCCGCTGGTATTATTTTAATCTGATCCGAATGATCCTCATACAGGTAGTTTGGCATATGATACCATATAATACTTTCCACAGAAACCAAAAATATTTCGTATACAGCCTCAAACTTGATGGATGGTACATCTTCATCTTAAGGAAGTCTACGTCATGGCAGAACGAAGCTGTTGCCGCTTACGTAAAATAAAAAGTCGCCAAAATCCCAAAGTTAGTTCATATAATTTATACACACGAGTAATAACGTTTAATATATTACCAGGGGTGTCACTTTGCTCTTTGAAACTTCACGACTCGAAACCTTCTATATGAGATGCCTGTTGCTTTTATTTTAGTTCGTTTTACCTTTGAATTTGATTCTCAGAGAATGAGATTTAAAAGTTTTACAAACTTGAATGGTATTTAGCTATTGCGACTTTAAAATGTTCTTAAATCTTCTGGCTCTCTTAACCATGAGATAATCATAATTTTTTTCAATAATTTTGAGCTGTGCTGTATTTAGTGAAACTATTCGAACGGGAAAAAATTAAAAAGTATGATTCGAGTCGCAAAATAATTCACTACAGTGCCGCCATAGTGCGAAGCAGCTATCTCCAGATGGAAAAAGATTCAGCTCCTACCAACTGTCACTCTGTTTTAGTTATTTTACGAGGAATATAGGTCCTAAATATACGTTTAAGTGATTTATAATGAAAATTATAAACAAATTTCATATCGACAATTTCGCCCCGGTAAACAAGTGGCATTTTTTGCCACTGCACGGCGGAAAGAGAATAAATGGTGACCACTGCGGTCGGAGACGAAGCGCCACGATGGTGATACACGCCTCTGCTCTTTCCGTGAGGCGGTATCGTTTGCTGCGTGGACTCGCCCTCGACATAGTCTGTTGAAAGGGCGTGGAAGACTACGGAACCGGAGATAATGAGCGTTCTTTGTTTACAGATGAAGGCCAGTGTAGAAGCTTGGTCTTCCGAGGCATAGCGACGCCGGAAACTCACAACGGTAGCTCTCGAGTTGTTCCACCATTTCCCTAATCCATCGCTGAATGAAATGCAATCTAGACCTGATCTTGAGGATCTAAAGCGCGACTGAATCTACTGATTTTACTGCTGGGAAAGAGGGTGACTAACTGACCTCACAGACTTGGTAGGATAGAACACTATTTGCACATTTACGGGAAAATGAAGGATTGGTCACTTCAAATGGGAGAATTTAACAGTGTGAAAAGCTTTCGTCTTGAAAGGGATTTGAACTCGGATCCCTCAATATACGAAAGGGTGCTTCAGTAACAGATGCGACCTCTTGCATTACAATTTTTAAGGGGGATAAAGTAACAAGATCTTCTGATCAATTACCGTGCATACACTGTCACAAAGGAGTCGCAGACTCGAGAGTTGCGCAGTCCTCGAAGTTAAAGGCAACGTATAAAAATATAAGCTTAAACCTTGCCATTGAATGCCAACGCAAACCTTGGCAGATACAAAGAAAGTGAGGGGGATCCGCAACAGCTACTTTGATTTCTATTGTTAACAACAATTGATTGCTGCTTCTGATGTGATGTAGTCTAATTCTACAATGGAGGAAAATTAAATTATCAGTCAACTTTATTTATTTAGAAACAGGCTTAATTCTTATGCTGCGCTAAGCACGCATCGACTCACGTACGGAAGAAAAACACTTTCCATTTAGTCGCCACATACATGTACATGAACTCAGGATGGAAGGAAGGAATCCTTTCATCACTCCTTATCTCCCACACTTTCATCTGAGTATACGTATAAGGCACGAAACGGAAAGCGGTTTCCTATCTGATGATGACTTTAAGTGAGCGGAAACGCGCGTATCAATAGTTCCACTATACGTATCGTTGAAAAGGGTCAATTTTATTTGTCTGACCAAAATAACTGTACCTTCAATTACCCTCCAGCTATTTTGCTTCAACGGTAAGGTTTAGTGGAAACCGAGATTTAGTGAGAATTAAATCTGATAGTCAATGTATAAGGTGTATTGATTATAATCAATAATAATATAATAATAATTATTATTAGTCTTCATTTTGTAAAAAAATCCTAGTATTTCTATTATGTCATTGCTCGAATATCTTACTGCGGATGGACGTTTTATTGTCCTATGGTCAAGGGTGAGCCTTGAAACGAAGACTGGTAAGAGTTAACTTCTCCGCTTTGGGGAGGTATTTTTTTCATAATGCTTTAAACTTTGTCTATTAATTGTAATTCCCTATTTCTCATGGTCTCGCCATTAATCATAGTGTAAGGTAGCGGCACGAAGGCTTGCACACCGAACTTATTTGGTTAATACCAAGAATTCTACCGAGGTGGGTGAGCGATTAACCTCCTATATTTCTTGTAATCACGATTCATGACCCGAAATAAATCCAATCAAACCTGTACACAACCTATATTAAACACCAAATACGGTGATCATTATCTTTCACAGAAACTTCAAGTAATCCCTCAAAACTCCAAGTTAACAAAATAATCAACGACTTTCACAGCATGAGAAATCATTCAGAATCATTTTTTACCGAAAATGATTCTTGTAAATAAAAAAAGAGTTCAATCCGAGAAAATAAAGAGGAGCCGGCATAAAATTTTTTTAAGCAGCAAAAATCTCGGACCAAAGTACTGCCTTCCTAGGCATGGTCTCAGAATTAGAAATAAGGGTAAAATATTATGATATCCTAACACAACGACGGTCCTTTCATCGCCATCGGTCGTTGAACATTACTTCCATTCGACTTATTTTCCATCTCATGTCGAGCCTACTTCTGTAGCCTTTTTACTTCCAACACGCGCCCATTGACGCATTTAGGCATATGTATGCTAAGTGTGAAAGCTATAACTAGAGCAATACTATATATAGTCAAGCTTTTCGAAATTGTATGAAATAAGTAAGGTGGAAGAGATTTCAGAGAGTAAGTTATATACAAGTATAACCTAGATCAGAGCAATGGTAGAAGTATTCGGTTTTGAGTTCTCCAGCGGCTATAATCACATAAAAAGAGACGTTTCAGGCGTGATATGGTGGAATAACATGATTAATTAAAATTAGCAATTTTCCACAAAAATAAAATTTATTAATACGACCGGTGTCAATGCAACCACATCATCTTTCCCAGAAGATGATGTAGTTGCATTGAAACCGGTCGTATTAATAAATTTTATTTTTGTGGAAAATTGCTAATTTTAATTAAATAGGCTATAATCACATTGCATCTAAAAGATATCTATTCAATCCTGAAAGGCTACAGGAATTCTTTTAAAATACTGAAGAAGTGTCATTTTAATATCTAGCTTTTATGACCATTGGTCCACTATGAAACATTTGGTTGACACGACTGGAAAAAATGGCCATTTACTGAAGACACGTGTTAGCAACCGTGGGACTAGAGCACCCTTCCCTACCCCGTGATTTTACCCTAAATTATTATAGAAATAACGCATTTGCCAACACTATACTCATGTTTAGGGCTAGAATTGAACTTGAGGAGTGAGCGAAGGAAGCTATTTCTACCTGACCAGCTTTTAAGTCGGCCGAATAATTTACATGTCAAAGATATAACAGAGACTTATCATCATAGTTTATGTCCATCAATCGTAGGTTTTGAGTGCCCAACAACTATTTCGCATCACGTGCACGTCCTCTCGTTTACCCTTATTTCCTTCTTCACATCTTCGTACTACTGCCCATTCTCTGCCCACTACTTCCACCTGTCACTTCCATCTGATCCACTTTTATGCTCGCTGCTTCCTGAAGAGAAAATATAAAATGTTCCCTACGAATATGGTTACGCACAACAAACAACAGGGAGACTCCCTCAAGACGAAAGCTTGTCATGCATTTTCGTCAATCACCGTTTCACATTGCCACAGCGCCGAGGTGGTTCATCCCAGTAGGATTCCGCCCACGGAGGAAAGATTTCATTTATTTGAAAACAACGAAAAAAAACAAGACGAAGCCTCCTGCCGGTGAACCATCACCGCCTCGAGTTCTCCGAGGCGCCTGAAACTGTGACGTCACGCCCGCGAAAAGAGGCATTTTCGTGGGATGAGGGGAGCGAGATGTGTCGGCGGAGGGAGAGAGGATGGGGAAGGAAAGGTTTCCGATTGAGCGTGGGGTGGGGAGAGAGGGGCGGAAAGAAGGGGGCGGTGGATATTATGAAGTGAGCCAGCCTACGAAGGCTCGGGAGAGGGGAGTGGCGGCTCAGCACACCTGAGGGGCCTCGAGACGGAGGGGGAGGGCGAGAGGGGGAAGGCGAGAGGGTGAGGAAGAGGCAGGCGAGGGAGGGAGCTGGCCGCCCCTCGCCTCAAACCGCTCCAGTGCTAAGGAGGTCGCAGCATGGAGTGGTGATTTGAACGCTCGAGGCCCAAGCAGAGGGAAGCAATACGGGAGGATCTGCATCAAAAGGACGCCCCGGGTGCAGGGGAGAACCATGAGTACAATCCTGGTGAGTCTTTGACTACGCCCCCCGTGTGTGTGTGGTGTGCCACCGCTTGCTTTGAAGCAATCATGGCATTGTGTGCGTGCGCGCGAAGAAGGAACCGCGAGGATATCTATAGGCAGAACCTCTTTGTGGTGTTGAGTTCGTTCCGTCGGTCGTCGAGGTTTATCTTCTCCATTTTCTTACATCGTCGCATTAACCCTTTCCGACTCGATTCGGGCAGAAAGAAACGAAAACGAAATCACCTTCGCCGGGCATGTCAACGGAAAGTGTGTCTGCGACCGCCTCTGCTGCAGTCGGCCCCTCCCCCCCCTCCCCACACGTTCGTGGAACTCCCCACTTCCCAAATAGGAAGTGAAGGTCTTTCTCGTTCCAGGGAGAGAGAGAGAGAGTGAAGGAGTCGTGCTCGCTTGTGGGTGAAATGCTGGGCGATCGGGCGGAATGGAGTCGGTCGGGTTTGCAGGTGGCCCCGGGCGTCGACACAGGCGCCCGGGGCATCCGCGGATAGGCCAAGCGTGGGATTACCAACTTCTTGAAGCTGGATTCGGTTTCGAGTGCAACTGCTTTCGTTTACAAGACATCACAGACTTTTAAAATGCAGTGAAAGTTACACAATACAGATTTGCAGTCTTCTCGCAAGTTTCACTCAGTACACAAATTCACAAATATTGATAAGCATCAACAGGGAAACTTGATCCCATAGAACTTGGAACATATTCTTGAAAGTGAAAAAGGAAGCGATGTTTTCCGGAAGAAATGGAAAATATTTAATCGCCGCTGAATGCATATCGACTAAACAGTTGCCGCAACATCCTTGCGTGTGTGACTGAAATATGGTGGTGTACAGTCTATTACCTAAAATGCTGCATTAAATGAATTGCTCAGTTATGCTCCGGAGAGCTTGAAGAACCTAACTCGCCATCATTTTGCTTATAAGGCAAACAAAACAAGCTTAATATGCCACTCACAGTCTCTTTTCGGAGCTTTCTTTTCTTAGCCTCTTTCGATATAGACTCGTGATAAGATATACAGCATTCACTTTCAGATTGAGACTCGCTTTTCTCTTCGCTCACTTTGGCAACTCGTTAGATTTCCCCTAAAATATCTCCTCCAGACTTCAG
Source organism: Hetaerina titia (assembly GCA_037158775.1). Lineage (NCBI taxonomy): Eukaryota > Metazoa > Arthropoda > Insecta > Odonata > Calopterygidae > Hetaerina > Hetaerina titia. The sequence continues at coordinate 37,923,895 of CM073776.1, read as the reverse complement.
TCCTACGTGATATTTTATTTTACCTAATAGAGCTATTTGTAATGATGAGAGATCGATGATTTTTCCTGTTTTTCTAACTACTATATCATTTTAAAGTACTCAAACTGAAACAAAAACACAAAACATTATCATTGATGGTTGAACAGCAGCTTTCAAGTTTCTCTGAAAGTCACACTCATAAACAATGGCAGCATTACGCCTATGTTGGGCGTAATAGAAATTGTAAATGGCGAGAAGAGCGGGAATTGGTTTTGTATGCGTCAAGCGATGCGTGAAGAGTTGAGTCCGACAAGTACCTATGAACCGCGGACTCATTCCCAGCCACATCTTTGCCTGTGTAGCATACTGATGGTGCTCGATTCATCGCGAGCCGAAACAACACCGCGAATCCAGATCCAGGACGAGTGCCCCTTCCTTTTAAAGTCAAAGGGCCGCACCAAAGGCGGGCTCTCGTGAGAAGGAAACAAGGCACGCCTACCATCTTTGAAATTTTTGACCAGGTCAGAGAAAAAAACTCACTGTGGCCGAAACAAAAGAAAACCAAAATAAAAGCTGCTGCCAAATTTGGAGCGGTGTCAACACCCATCGCGTCTTGCATCGAGCGACAAAGGTCTGGCGTTACCCGATATTTTCTGAGGCGGCGAGCATGAGACGGCGCCGATAGTGTAGGATGCGTCCGTGTTTTTTTTTTATAATCTTATTTATTTTTTCTCTGTGGTGACCTTGAGGTGCAATGAGGGGTGGGGGGAATATGTCTTTCGCTTGACTACGTCCCTCTGGAGTTACAAAAGCCGTGGGTCGTCTCCGCAGCCACGCAACGCATAAATTAGCGACCGCATGAGATTTTTAATGGCATCTCCGAGCGGGTTCACCGAGGAAGGATGGCATTCCTCAACGATTACGGGCAAGGCTCTTTGGTCGGAGGGGGAGGGCAGATTGATGTCGTCAGAGCATCTTCACCGTATTCCACTCCCACCATTCGTCATTCTCACTTCATCCGCCCGTAAATAGGACTGTGCGATATTACATCGTGAACGACCAAGTCGATACGCATCGCACTGTGATGTTATCGACAAGTTGCGATATAAATTTTGGATGTGCGATAACTCTATTTCAAATATCGGACGTCTATCTTTTTTTTAAATAATGAGTATCATTAGGAAAAAGGTGTCGTGTACATCGAGAAATTGCGATGTGATACCGGATGCGATGTGCATGTCGAATACGTTATCTCATGGATACGTGGATGCGATTTAAACTTGACATACCTGATGTTCTATTTGAAATAACTTAGTAATAGTATAACTATTGGAGTTAGGTTTGTGGTGAACGCAGAAAACCTATTGGAAAAGGTTATTTAAGAATCGAAGACTCCAATGGTGATGGGGATAGTTAAATATCAGAGTTCGAGCAACACATTTAAAATACAGTTCATCGATAACCTCCAAACGGAGTCCAACTATAAGAATCCAACGCGTGGGTGGGCAGACCGCCCTGCCGTGCAAATACTTTAAATACCAAAGGTCATCAAGTCGAGAAGGATATGAATGCAACGGTCGACACTCTTTGTTGTTTTAATATACATAAGTAAGTAATATACATAAGTCTTACAGCCGTACCCGTTGCCCACCCATTCTTCCTGTGACCCTCCTCCTCCTCCTTTCATCCCTCACTTTCTTTTTCTCGTCTTCGTCCCACTCATTCTGATATACACTCCTTCGCAGCATCTCCTACGCAATTCACGCACAGCGGTCGCCCGTCCACACACACATAACCACTCTCCCTCCCGTCTCCACCTCCCGCCCCCCTCACACTCTCTCTCCGCTCCGACACACGCTATCGCCGTTAACGGTTGATACACCCAGTAGAGAGCGAAGAGGAAGATGGAGGGGGGGCGGAGGAAGCGGACGCCGGAGGGGAAGGAAAGATTTTTCCTCCTTCGACCCAACCCATCCCTCTCTCCCCCCCCCTCCCCGTGCTCTTCTTTCGCCTCCCATTTCACTCGGAGCTCGGTGAAGAATTCCTTAACCGCCTTAGGAATTCTTCCGCAGCCGTTAAAATGGGAGGAGGGGGGGTGGGGAAATCGCGGTGATTCGCTCTCAAAAATGCACTTTTTCTGCCCGTTCCCTCCTCCCCCCTTATTCTTCTTCCCCCTTTCTCCGGGCGCCCTTCCGAGGTATTCTCCGGAATTTTCGCGGAGAAGAGCGGGAAGGTGGATTCCTCCGAGTTCGCGGACTCCATGACGTTTAGGCAACAGGGACACGATACACGTGCAGAGTCCCGTCTATTTTTCTCTCACGTCCCGTGAGAGAAAAATAAAGGACTCCCGCACCTTGCATGCTTTAAATACTCTTGGACACTCGCCTTTCCCACGCGCGTTTCGCTACATGAACAATCCAAGGTTTAACATCACAGCAATTGATAAGAGCACATGGTGGTAGTTCATATTATCACAGATATCGGAACATCCGCTCTATCACATCCTAGGGAAAGCTAGCAGGGTGTAGTGCATGCGTTTTCAGAAGTGAAATCAACCATGGGGGGTGGAAAAGGGGATCCAGTGGGTATGGGGCCAGTGCACTTCCTTTCCACCCCGAAGGCCCGGGTTCGAATCCCGGCGGTGGTAGGATTTTTCACAAGTATCCCGATCCCTATTTGGGTGCCATGTGGAGAGCACTTCAAATGGAGTAAGCAGTCCGTCGGACGGGACGCAAAGTTGTGGACCTCTCGTAGTGCTCCTCTAAGAGAAGGCTCATTCCGAAGCCGGGTATATCTCCACCCTACTCCATTTCCTCAAAATCCTTCCTCTGTCAAGTCACCCGCCTAACCCTAATAGCGAAAATTACCCCAGATGTCGATCGCCTCTTCTCATAACTACGGAGTACTATTGCTAAAATTTGCTCGGTTGTTGTATTGTCGGTACGTTTCAACAATTTATTGGAACTTTATTTGGAAGTTTATACTTTATACTGGAAGATTATTATCTTCAGATAACAGACATCTCGATATGACTTGGCTCCCTTGATCATCCCTCCCTTCCTGGCTCCACCACTAGGGAAGATTCAAGGGCTCTTGAGTTACACGTAGCAAAAACATGAAACTAGGAAGTGTACTACATGAAGTATCAACCTAATCCATGACCACAAAAGTAAAGTATGTAAGTAGTAACGAATTTTCCACCTATTTCTGATTAGGCAAATTTCATTAGGTGTCGGTCGCCTTCTCTCCTAACTACTGGTGCTCAATCGCGAGTTCCCGTATTCGACGAGGATCTGGCTGAAAGTCGCACAGTAATTTCAGTTAGATAGACTTAAAAAAACGAAGTCATAACAAAAGGTTTTGCAAAGCTACAAGCAAGTTCTTTGATGTTATATAAAAATTTGAAATTCACATATTGGGTAATTTTGGCAAGTGCAATTTATTACCACAATAAGGCCCCGAAGTATGTGCGAATTACAAGAACTTGTGAACTTACTTATAGCTATGAGGCGTGGGCCCCAGAAGGAATGAGCACACATAAAAATGCTGATTACTTCCCGGTAAAGGTGGGTTCTGAACGAAATTTGAAAAGAATATGCACATTCTCGCGAACTACTGAAACATGTATAAGCCAATTTTCCCATGCGTAGAGAGTTTAAAAGCTTTTTTGACAGATTCCTCAAAATAAACAAATTCTTCACGCGATTACACAAAGTAGGCATCGTATTAGGAGGACGGGTAATTTTATGGAGAGAAAATTAGTAAAATCGAAAAGTCTTGATAACTATGAACATATATTTTCAGACCTATACACAATTACATTCCGTAAAAAAATAAAATAATAAAAAATTACTGGAAAGAAAAAGTTTCATAAATTGCTCGTGGAATACCATAAAATCAGCAAAATTAATTTCGCAATCGGAATTTAAAAACGAAACAACACCATTAATCAACCCGAATATTGGTTTGACACTCGAGTATAGAGCTCAACTAATATTAAGCCCTATGTGCAAGTGAAATTATACGCATCGCGGGTGTAAGGGGGATCAGTTCCCTTTCCTGTACCACCTGTGGTTCCCTAGTAAGATCTCTGGCATCCGAAAATCACAGTTTCGATAAAGCTGAGCGAGCTCACAGACATCACCGGGACTTGAACCCGGGTCCTCTGGTCAGTATCCCAGAGCTTTACTCTCTGATTCACCAACGAGATATCAAGCGTTTTCACGTTTAACATTTTCTGCTTTCTATCTAACTGACATCGATCCAGGGAGCTCACAACGAAGGGTTTGAGAACCATCGTCCTCCACTATTACCTACCAAATAAAATAATTCCAAATTCATAATGTATTGTATCACCCAACAGAGTATTAAAAAGAAGCCGGCAAGTGGAACACATTTTCTTCCAATGTTTCGTGTACATTAATAATTCTATTAATCAATGTGAATGATACGCAATCGACAGATTTCTTCGGAAAAGGTAAATGTAGAATTGCAATAAAATCAGTCTCCGAGTAGAAATTTGACGCGATCCAATGGATTAAAAACGGGAAAATTCCCTTCACAAACTGGCCTATGATAAAATGTGAAAAGTTTTAAATTATTGACGAGGATTTAAATCTTGGATGCCCTAATGACTTTGACTAAGTCGCACCGTAATACTCGCAAATCTCAATGTTACTGAACGACACGCCAACACAGCACTAAAGGTGAGATTCCAACCCGCGGCCTTCACGTTACCAGACGACTGCACTGTCCATCAAACTGGCTTCGTTTCAAATGAACTTCATTCCAATAATTTAAACGGTACTGGGCTAAGTTAACATTGTAGGGAATTGTATTATCCACAAAGATTAAATGTAGTACTAATTTTCCACAGAATTTATTAAAATTACGCTGGTAAATTCAGTGGAAAATAGAGTTTTTTCAAGATAATTTAATCATTGTGACATATTTCCAAAAACTGAGGTTGACCTCAAATATTTGTATATTATGTATTATCGCTTTACACATAGCCACTAATCCTGTGGTAGTGATGACAAACCTTGCCAGTTCGAATGAGAATCAAACACCAAAATAAAATCGTGCCGTATATTTCGATTGCACCTTAGAGTACTCAATATTGGACATAAAACACCAGTAAGCAACATAAAAATAGCTTGACCACCACTGATCGCCTATTGCAAATAAAATCTTAGCTTAATAGAACGTCATCATACGTTGGCAGTGTCGGATTCTCATTTGTGGGGACTTGGAAGTTGAATTGTCTCTGGAAACCCTTTGCGATTCGCAGAAAGGTCTGCGTAACCAATGTAGTCATCTTTAATGGGCTTGTTCCACGACATGCTGTTGGTATTTCCTCGCTCGCACGGAATACCCCCCATTGATGAAACTTCGTCGAAAAATATTTGCTATTTTCTTAGAAGACAGTTCTCCCTTTTTATTTTTTTGTTTTGCTATAAATTTATTTTGAACTACAGCACCATATTGTCAACTTCACTTTACATTAGAATCCCTTCTCATACAATATGCCTAATTATTTTAACAAAGAGAGACTAGAATTGCTTCTGGGGCCTTTCTGTAGTAATGCTCCTGTAGCTTAAGTTTAACACATTTCGTAGCTGATCCTACTCCCCGCAGGGAAGTAACCTTAATAAGTTTTGATTCAGTTTTATTAATATTATAAATAATAAAATATTGATCCATTCAGATATCTACTCCTAGATATACCTGAAGGGGACGAAAACTTACCAGTAAAAAAATATATTAAATTCAACATCTCCTTTGTTAGTCATAATATAAGATCTGCAGAAGTACGGCTGCGGAATGAGCAGAAAACTTTCAGGTCAAATATTACGCAATTAGCGACCGTCAGCGTATGTTGCACACAAAAATAAATATCTGTATAAATAGCCTATTTTAGTAAAGTTGTCAATCACGCCTATGGATGAATAATGGTTCAGCACAATCAAATTTATAAAGCCTCTCTTCCTCACCTTTTAGGAACTACTTAATAATGTTAGCCGCTTTCTTCTGTAGCTCATATCCCCCGAGGCAATCCTCATTGGAGGATAGGCACGCGAAACTGCTTGTGGAAAGAGCAGTGTTGGGTGTCGGATAGAGGGCATGGAGGAGTAGGGAGGGACAATCCATTCTTGGTTCCGCCGAGCAGCGACAGCGCTGCGTCACCGTATGGTGTCAAGGCAAAGAACGTTACCCGAGTGCATTGCTACGCGCCCGTAATTTTCTCCACTAGTCCGTCCGGCGAACACCAGAACAAAGAATCACTCCTGATCCGGTCTATCCACGGCATCTTTCCGCGTGGGTCCTGAATACCGCGGGTCTTGCATGTTTTCCACCATCTGCGACACGTCGCCATCACGCCCACACCACCCTAATGGCGCGAAGAGGCGGTGCACGGGTGTGGGAGGAGTGAAGGGAAAAATGGGGAGAGGAATGAAAGGAGAAAAGTGAAGATAAAAATAAAGAAGAAAGCTATGTGTGACGACTGCAGTGACATGACGGGTGAACCACGGGGAGAATGTGACCACACCCCTGAGCACCAAAGTGTAGGTCGGCGTCGACACCCTGATCCAATCGCATAAGAAATCTGTTATTTCCGGACATTCAACGATAATCGGAGGCGAGTAAGGGAGGTGTGGGAAGTCTTCTCCCGTGGAGACGAGAGAGCTGTGAAAATTCACCATTTTCACCGGCCTGCGAAAAAAAAAAACACGAGGAGATTTCAACGCGTGTATTTATCGTGACGATGAATCGATTGACGCGAAAAAAATTCACGCCGCCCGAACACAGTCGGGTGAAGTTTCCGAAATCTATGAGTTAAATCGGGTCTCAAAGATAGAGTAAAAATGTTTCACAATTCGTCCTCTTAAAAGTAGGAGATTTTCACCCGGGTGATCATTCGCAACCATTTTCTTTTTTTAAATGTTAAAATGCGATGGAAAGTGTCTCTGCAGCAGGTCAACTCGTTTGTGTAAAAGAGCAACATTTCGAGAAGCTTAAGAAATTTATTTAACGACGAAGGAGCGAAATGTCGTTGTATACATTTGAATTCTTTTGACGCGTTTTCTTTAATCGTGCTGCAGAAGGTGACAGGATATGAAACCCGTCGGGACGTTGACTTCCTACTTACGTAATCCGAGCGGACTTAACGAAGTTTCTTTTCATGCCTTTTCCTGAAAAAAATGACATCGAAAAGTCCCACCATGTTGAGCCTGACACACACACACACACACAACGTTGCTATCTCAAACATATGCCGGTAAACTATGAACCCAAGATGGATCCACTTTCACTTTTCCTCGCATTTTCCTAAGCCGTCGTGGATGGCGTGTTCAGGCACTCCGCGGAGCGCAACACGCCGCATCCGAGCAACGGAAGTTGATTAGCGCACCTTTCATCTTTCCCCATCCTTTTTTCTTGTTTTTTTCGGCAATCCCGAGAACGACAACACTTTTCGACCAAGAAACCGTACTCAAGCGCGCGATAAGCGAGAGTTTTCTCCCACGGGTGGCAGGTGAGTTAGGTACGGATTAATGCGCTCCAATTATTGGGGCGAGTTGGTTATTATATATATATATATATATATATATATATATATATATTCCTTTACGTCGTCCTCCCCTTCTTTAGGGGAGCGAGTGGGAGGCGTCCACTTGTGAAAGTTGTGGCCCAGAAAAGTTATGAAAACTGTGTGGGAGTGGGGAAAGGTGGGGGAGGAGGGAGTGCAGGCGGGGAATGGAAGGGAGGAAGGGCGGGTGAGTGGCTGAGATCACCTCCGTGAGTGCAGCGGGACGCTCGCGCCACTCTCCAATCCGGATTAAATAACAAAGGTGAGAAATTAACGCGCGAATCCCTTTTCTTTTGATCCTATTATTATCCTAACTCGGGAAACACCCGCGCCTTCCTCCTTAACATTTCGCTATTGTCTGTCCCTTAAGATTCTCAGGCTCGCCTATCTTCCTGCACCGGTTGTCACTTTCTGTGAAATAATTACATGTAGCACGATAATAGACATCCGCTTATATGCTAAGGTCAGTTATCTCCTGAAAGTAAACTGTAGTAGAGACGGGTTTCATTATTTTTTACCTCGCAATCATTGGCGTAAAATTAATATCGAATTAAGTTTCGTTTTACCAGAATGGTATGAATGCCTTCGGTCCACATTTAACATCGCATATTGTTTTAAGTAGCCAGTCATTCACTAATTGCATAAAATCAAGCGATCTGAAATATTGATGTGTGGCAAAGAGTGTAAGTACACCACTCTTTTAACTGCACATTTGTAAAGAATCATGACTTCATTATGAAAATAATATCATTTCACAAAGGGCTTTCTAAAAATATTAATAGGGACTTAAATTTGGTTTCTTTTTCCATTTACTATTCTGATCAAATACTAAGTGAGAAAAACAATATTTAAAATTTATCGGCACTGAAGTATGTTGGTTATTTTAACTCTGGGAGTTAATCTGGTGATAAATGGGTGGATAATATTAAAGATATTAATATCATACATGGTAAGCTGTACATCTTACAAGTGAAAATATTGAAAATCGCAGTCCAAATTAAAAGTAGAATATGATAGGAAATTGAAATACTGTAGAAAGGGAATTTGTGATTTGGGTACACTCTATCTTGGGGTCTAAAAGTATTTAGGGTCACAAAAATGAAAGATGACATTAGTGAGAAGCAAAAGTGTGACATTCTTGTGGAACTGATTATACGACAAATATATTTTTTAAACATATAGAAGTCGGGATCAGGTGGCTTAGATGGTATGATCAAAATTAAACCCTACTCCCACTATTTTTACAGTTGTGGGTTTAATTACCACCGTGGGATAGGTTGGGTGACTACAGTTTAAAACCTCAATGATGGACCACGTAAAAATTCAAATTCTTTGTAATAATTCCGATTCTCTTAAAAAATTACTAAGTGATTCGTTCAATGAGGATTTATTTCCCCAATGTAATTTCTGAACAATTTGGAGTGTATCTTCTCAATGCATTTTTTCAAACACATTCTCTACCCACCTGTGATGTGCAATTAGAGTGTGAATCCCTGGAGATCTGGAGCAATTCTTTTAGTGCCAATTTCATTAATGCTTGATCAGTCATAAATTATATTTTTATCGCACATTGGTTAAAACCCTTGCATTTGAAAGAGAGGAGCTGAAGGCAGACATCACACTTTGAGGAGTGAAACGGGAGCAAGTGGAATCCTTGATGTACCGGGGAAGCGGTATAGCTTGGGATGGAAGAAGTTTGACATCAAGCCACGAACAGCTCTCACAAAGAAGACATTCATGATGAAGAGGCAACTACTAAATTCAAAGGGTGCAAATAAGGAAGCAGGTCGATAAAATGTTCATATGGATCGGAGACATGGAACATTGGAAAAGAGGACCAGCAAAGAATGGAAGCCTAAAATATTGCTGGAGGATAATGCTGTAGATTAAATGGACAGACAAATTGAGGTACAAGAGAGAAAATAGAACAGCAAAACAGGAAAAGGACAATAAGAACTCTATGACACAGAAGAACTTTTGGATTGTACACACCTTGAGACACAATGGATTATCTCGAAACATAATAAAAGGGAAGATAGAGTGAGGAACACCAAGAGGCATAGGAGAAAATCAAGTATGTAAAACAGGAGAGATATCAGGGGGTGTGGGAATCAACACTAAAAAGAGAAGAATGGAGGCTGTAGGAAACCAATCTTAGAATTGAAATACAAAAGATGACGATAGGTTAATCATAGCCCAATTTGACGTCAACAGTTACCTTTTGATATAATAGAAAAAATAGAGATGGCTCCTCACGTTAAATGCAATAGTAAAAAAAATGTGGACCAGAGCTAGGCAAGGAAGGAGGGTAAGGTTATAAACCAAAATAGACTAGCATAAATTATGGGTGAGAATATATGAGAATTTTCTTTGGATAGGTTATGAACAAAAAAACCATAAACACAGTAATCAACCCGAAGGTCGGTTTAGTAAGTGATGGTAGAGCCCACCCATGTACCAAGCCCGATGGCGTGTGAATATTCACACATCAGGGTAGGAGGGCCAGTTCCTTTCCCTGTGCCGGTTATGGTTTCCCAGAAAGATCTGGCACCCAGCAATCAACTAGCTTGGGTGGAGCTGGGTGGGCGGGTGCCCAAAGTGGCTGCCTTGCCCGGGAATCGAACCTGGGACACTCCAGTCAGCAGTCCAACGCTCTACCCACTAGACCACTGCGACCCGCTGTTATGAACAAATAATAGAAATAATTTTAGGGGAGGCAACTGACAGCTAAGGTCAATTGCACCATTGGGGATGGATGGGAAAGGAGGAAGGGTGGAGAGTAACCTGGCATCAGTATTGGCCTACCCTTAACTAAAGGCACCAAGGGGTCTGCAGTTTAACGTCCCATCCGACGGACGGCGTATTCACTCAAAGTCCTCTCCACAAAGCACCGCATGTAGGGATCAGGATACCACTGAAAAATATCTGTCATCACCAGGATTCGAACCCAGGCTAAGGATCTTGGTGGGAAGGCAGTACATTGGCCACTACACCATCTCGATTCCCCTATGAACAAATACTAAAAAAAAAACAAACCCATTAAATCACTTCAAGATAAAAACCCCATTTCTATGAATGAATGCATTTCAATTTGTTTTATTACAGTAAACAAAAGTTATTGTAACTTTGGTTGAACACCCATGAATTTGTAATTATGTTGCAAGGAAATATCTTATAACTATGTGGTACTTCACCTCAAGAGAAGTGTTGATATTCTAAGTTTTTCTATCAACCTCCTCCCTAGATATTTGAAAGCCAAAGAAGTCCTCAAAACTGATAAAACGAAAATTAAAATTGAAATTAGGTACAATACTGGGTGTCACTTAAGTTTCAAACTCAACAAGCCAATTAATAGCCATTTCATAATTATCCAACCAATTTAATGATATAGCAATTAATTTTGAGAAAGTTCATAGGCATGCTTTTGTAATCAGTAGTGGATCTAGAAATCCTCAGAAAGGTTTGTGGAGGGGATGGGAAATTTCATACATGAAAAAAATACCTTTACAGCCTTTTTTTCACAAATAAAATTCAAATATCGCATTAAATTTTAAACTTATCACAGTAATTTTGAGACCCTCCAGTGGATAATTTTATGCTTTGGGTACAGTTTGTATTCAAGTGGGAGACCCTAGTTCCCCTCCCACTTTGGATTCACCCCTGTCTGCAAACAAAATTTTATTAATACTTTTCTCCCTTCTCTCTCAGTAGGTACCAGGTATGCTTCAGAGTGCAACTGCCATGACTTAACCAGCAAAGGATAAGATTCCGAAACCAGCTAGTGTGCACAGTACCTGACCCACCTCGCACCACAAGGAGCCAACCTCCCAGACAAAGATGGTTGTCGCTCCCCCGAGACGAAAGGGCCTCTCTCCCAGGGGTCCACCACTCGAGGATCACTACCCCACACCCGTCCATAGCCCTAGTGGCCAAGCAGGATACACTAACCGAGCCCGTCACCTCAGCGACTCGGACTATGATGACAATGGAAGCCAGCGTGCACCTTCAGACCGCACCATTTCCGAGTACATGATCGCCAATGAGAGGGTGGCGGGTAGGGACGCTTATAGGGCGAGGGGCTACACAGGAAACCGCAGGCATGAGCGCCTTGACGCAAGGGAGGAGTACGACGCAGAAGAGGAAGATGAAGAGTATGAGCGGAGGAGGGGGAAGCGGGCAGGCGGACAGAGGGACGTGGAGGCAGGCGGGAGGCGAGATGGAGGGGACTACTATGCCAATGGTGCTTACAGGGCTCCCTCCGAGATAAGGTGAGTCCCTGATGGCTTTTAAGGGTGCTTCAAGATAAGAAAAGTTAAAGAACAAATTAGGACAAAAAAAATAACTCGAGAAATGCAAAAGGGCTGGACTGGTATGATGGCATATAATTTTAATGACTTGTCATAGGAATGTGACTAGAAAACTTAACAGTCACTGCTTAAAATATATGCTTAAACATCAACCACTTAAAAAAAGGCAACAGTATATGTATCACTTAAGAGACATAAAATATATAATTAGCTATGTTTTGGATTAACCTTACCAGATACTGAAAGGGGCATGGTAATTCAGTGGGGAGAGTGCTGGGCTACTGACCAGAGGGCTCAGATTCGATTCCAGATGATGCCTCTTAAACACCCTTAGCTGGACAATTTTTTGGGTATCAGATCTTCCAGGGAAATTACAGGAGATGCAGGGAAAGGAGTTACCCACCCATAATACCATGAATGAGAGAATTTTAAATTTTTTAGACCTGTTGAGAGAAGACCAAGCTCTACCTTCACCTATCAAAACAACCTCCAGGTTGATTACTGTACTATGAAGTACTAAAGTTTATGCACGCCATTAATTTAGATACAGTTTTTCATTGGGGTAAAATATGGCAACAAATTTTTGTCAATGTCTATTTTCATTTTTTTAAATCCATTTTTTCAAATGAAATTGCCATTCAAATTTACATTTAATGATTGAGTATAGGAGTAACGTACACATCTTATAATTATATAGATAATTTGTGTATAAAATAGAATGAAATTATTGAGAAAGATTAATGGTAGGTTAGTAACTGAATGTATATTATTTTATAAACCAATTTATGAATAGATTGCATTTGCTCACTATCCAAAATAGTAGTGTCCATAAAACTAATGTATGTGGCTCATTGTAAAGTTATAAATAACCTAAAACTGAAATTCAAAAATGTTTAAAGCAGTGAAATAGACAATGCAATATTCTTACAAACCAAGTTGGAATAATGTAAAAAGTACAAGGCAGTTTTTGAAATTACTGTGTAGTAACTCTATTCATTTTGGTTAAATATGTGTCTTCATACTTTTAAGAGTAATTCTCCAAAAGTGAACAGCATTTTTTCCCTTCTTACCTGACTCTGATGGAATGAAAATATTATGCCACGGAGAATAAGTAATAAACCCTATTGACCAGACTGACTTTAATTTCCATGTAGTTTCCCATTAACTTCTCCCTACATATACTAATGCTGTTTTCCCAGTGAGCATGCAACAGTTAGCAAAACTTTGAAAGGTAAAGACATCATAGTTAATTGGGTTAATATTGATAACTTCCAAATAAATACCAATTTACTTACCATTTCAAATTCATTTGCCTCTATGATAAAGCATTCTCTAATAAGGTTTCTTAGTTCCATCTAGATCAGGATGTTCTCCAGCTAGCCTCCATAGTAACTCTTTGAATTCATTTCAATAGACTTGGAAATCACTAAAAAGAGACAGTATCAACTGTGAATCTACAAAATAAAAATAATATTTTAACTGGTAATACACTTGCAGTCAATATCATGGGTGTATAGCATTTTCTTATTATCGAACTGTTCAATGAATAACTATTATTAATTAACCATTGAAAATTACATAAATCTTGATAATAATGTCTATTCAACAAAATTGTGAACCATTTATTAGAGATACAACATGTAGTAGTTTAGAGAAGAAAAGATTTTTGAAAATAATCTTACCTATGAACAATATATGACTAGTCTAAGCGTGTCAGGTAAGGTAGTTCCAAGCCATGTATGTGTACTTTCATACTGCACAATCTATTTGAAGCAAATTAGTTTTTTTCTTCAGAAAAGTCCCACTACATGCAGGGTCCCAAATGAATCACAAATAATTTGTTTCCTGAACCCAACCTAGAAGTCAGAAGCCATGTTCCAAGCATAATTAAACTTTGAAATCTTAAATAATACTATAAGTTTCAAATTCAATTGCTAAATTTATTTTATGAGGGGAAAGAGAAAAAACTGGAGTCATAGGAATATCATTTACACCCACTTGTGGAAATTACTAATTACCAAAAAATCACCTTGAAGGATTATGCCTCAGCAACTACAATAACAGTTTAGAAAAACTTACTTCCACCTAGTTACAGACTTGTCTTGGACATCATACCATTAAATATTGTTAAATTCAATAATCCTTAATGACATATTTATCAGTAGTCATTTAATATTATGGGGAGTCAGAATCCAAAGAGTAAAAGTGATAGTTTGGTATAAACGAAGAATTGATCCTAAATGAAAATCAGATTACTAGGTCAGAGAAAAAAATGTCCATTCCAAAATGTCCAAAAGTTGATTCACGAAGAAAGTTTCTAAATGATATACTCAATTACATATAAATAAAAAATAAACAAATTATTTCCACATCAAAATCATTTGCATGCAATCTAGGTGAATAAATTCATGCACCACACTCAATTTTTCATCTGCTGCCCTTTATTCCAGTGTTCGTAGTCACCCCCAGAGTCAGTACTCTTATCGCAGCTATAGGTCAGGTGGAGGAGCTAGTCGACATTCAAGACGCGATGGGGCTCACAGTATGGCTCCTTCTGTGGTATCACACCGAAGTGGCAGGAGTGGGCGAAGTGGTAGGAGCGCTGGCCTCAAAATGGAAGCAATGGCTGCTCCAAATCCCTTCTGCCCAAACATTAAAGGAGTATGCTGCCTTCTGCTGCTCATCAACTTAGGACTTATTCTCATTGCTCTTGGATTTGTCATTGTCATACAATTCTACAGGCCTCTCTTTGTCTGGTAAGTTATAATTTTAAGCAGTAGAGGTTAAATTATTACAAGTAGCGAGACATAAAATATTGCTAAAGCAAATGATTATGCTCTGTTCTTTTTTAAATTTTCTTTTAGTTACTAGCCCATAATTTGGTTTCTCTCATCCGAACCAGGTGTACTCTCTCTGTGAAAATGCTGATTAAATTTTCTTTCACTGAATAAATAACCTTTTCTTTCACAAAGTAGGGTATAAAACCATCAAATTCATTAAATTTTCTTTGTTTTCAATGCTCAATTCATGCATTCAAAATATTCATCATTGAAATAGTTCCTTCCATGTTAATCCAACCTCCTTAGCTTCCTGTGGGTGAATATCACAGTCTTGCTCTTCTGCAGGGACAAATCTTCTTGCCATAACTTTTTCAGCACAGTGCCATTTCATTGAATTTCACTAGGAACTGCTACATGCATAACATATATGTTCTGAATATATAAATAAATAAAGACAGTTTTCAATTCAGTCTAATGGCTAAATACACATGTTTAATAATGTAGAAAACATTACAAACAAAGACTGAAAATATCTGCTCGACTACTACTTACTTGCTAAATACCATGATGAAGCTACTAATTTCCCATCAGTGCTTGGTGTCCTGATTTAGCATGTCAAACACCACAGTGATTTGCACTGGTAGGTTGAATGAATGTTGAAGTGTGTTATCTAATAGACTTCAATGTATTGGCATGATGGTTTAAGTCACATCAGATTTCAAGCAAAAACATCTTGGCCCTAGATGCCCTCTTTTTTCCTCCCAACATGATGACATAAGTCGGGAAGATTAAATTTATCATTAAGCAGGTTTGGACATTTTTCTAAAACATTTTTCAACACCTCACATCTATCACCTCTTGCGATCAACCCAATCTTTTCTTTCCAGCTTGTTCCAGTCATCACTATTTCTCTTCTTTTGGTCATTCTCCACTCCATTATCTTATTTAGCCATCATTTATGGGGCTCTCGTCCAAATCACCTTAATCTTTTTGATTGCATAGTGTCCACTATCGTGGTCTCTTAGATCATTTTTATGTGCAGGGACCATGTGCCCCTATGACCTGCTAAAATTTGTTCCAAACCATTTAATATATAATATTCTAATCATCAATATTTTACATACACTACACAGGATCCTGGGGATTGTGTTCCTGATATTTGGATTCCTGACCCTGATTGGATCCATGATTTACTGTGTGGTCATGTGCCGTGAATCAAGAAATCCTCGGGATTTCAGACCGGAGGATATGCATTGGACTCACTACTGGACCAAATCCTTTGGGAACACCGCCACTGCAGGGGGAACTGGCCCTGAAATCCACTACAGGGCGACAACCCCTGCCGTTACAGTGGATGAAAAATACCACCATCCCGATGACATTTACAGTGAGCGAAGCAGTTATGCAGGTGGCAGTAGGTTAGGGCATACACCAACCCCCCACAAGAAGCGAGACACTTCGTCTCCTGCAAGATTTTCCGACAGACACAGTGACCGGTACTAAAACAATTTTAATCACGTAGGTTTCTGGGACAAGGAAGTGCGACGATGTAATCAATCCTTTCATAAAGGAAATGTGATCCAAGTTGGTGCCTTTAGGTAGGTGTAATGTGGAAATATCCTTTGATTATATGGTGTAGGAGTGGAGGTGACTGATGAGACATCAATGCCTTGTTTAGTGGTGACGTTAATATTTTGTGTAAGACACCTAATATTTTAATAATCCTCACCTGAATAATCAAATTAGGTAACCTTTGTGAATTGTAGTGACTAACTCCAGGAGTAAGAAGTCAATGCAGTGATTTTTAAAAAATGCAAATGAGTACCATTAAATATTAAAGCATAGCCTTCACTTTCAATTGTTGAAAATTAAAAAGTTATAACATTTGTTGAATGACCTAATTATTTATGTGAACTTCTTAGCATTTGATGCTACACATGTTATTATTAAAACAACAAGGACAATAATTGTTTTGCAACTGAAATGAAGTCTAGCTTAAACAGGTTTAATAGAAATAATAAAAAGAGAAAAATGCCTCATAATAAATGTTTCTTAAAGTCTGCTTAAGTTTGAGTCTAGTTTTATGAATACATTTTTGATCCTTCACTTTACACATTACCATTTCTAAAAAAAATAGATTAAATTCACTGATGACAATGTCTCAGAAGCACTAAGTATCCGTTGGCTTATCCAGCATTGATTCCTAGTTAATCTAAATACTCATCCCTGGAGACATATGCCTTCAGAGTTTCAGTTTTCTCAATTTGTTCACCTTAAAGCCAATGTAGCAACATCTGAGACAGTGATGATTATATTTTTTACATATCCTCTGGCTTAAACAATGTTTTTGCTTACTAACTTGAAGACTATATGATTTCCTTAGTTTTATTACTCCAAAGGGGTTTGTGACTAATAGAATGCACATAAACTTGTATTTGATAATTCAGCTAGAAAAAATGATTTAAAGCCGAGAAGATCTGAAAATACCTTCAGACTTCTGTCAAAAGCATAAAAATGAAATGGATTCATGCTAAATTCACTAAATTTCCAGGTTTTACAGTTGGAAAATCATTTTTCAACTGAATCTTTAGTAATTTTATAAGTACTCAAGACTCCCAATTCACATTCAATAATTAATTAAATAATATGAGACAACATTACATAAATATATATTCATTCACGTGGAAATATATATAAGGAAAAGGGATAGGAACACATGTAAAGGACAAACACAGGAAAGGTGGAATTGAGTAGATCACAAATGCAAAAATATTTCCTTCGCTGAGACTTGACCTTGAGAATTGATCTTTTGACTTGCCAGGCCAATGCTCTAACCACTTGAGCTATTGAGGAAATGTAATTTACACTGAGATCTGCAGGTCTTTTAAGCAACCAAGTGCCCTGATTCTTTGGCCAAGAGATGGCATTAGGAAGCCGTTTTACCCACCAAAGGAGAAATAGACAGCACACAAGAGGAAAGGACAGTAGGTTAGCAATTATAAAACATCATAAAGGAAGTGCGTTTCATGGCATGCATAGCCAGAAAAAAGAGACGAGCCACATTGGCCAAATACACATTCAAACATGAAATCCCACCATACCGTGAACAAATATTCATTCACACAGAGATAGATATTCGGAAAATGGATAGGAACACACATGATGAACAAACACAGGAGAGGTGGGGAAGGTGGAATCAAGCAAATCACAAGTGCAAAAATATTTCCTTGACCGGGACTTGAACACCAGATCTTTCGACTTGCCAGTGCTCTGACCACTTAAGCGCTCACATAAATATCTCTAATGCCTAGTGCTTCAATGAATTGTACATATATAACATAAAATAAATCACATAGCAACAATACTATGCCAACTGAAGAAAATTTGTTGAATTAGTTGCCAACGGAAATATCATTTACCCCATTAAATTACATAAAAAATGTGTGAATTTGTTGAAACAAGGAGATAACATTTATATCTTAAAACCAACATTTCTTTAGTAAAATTGAGTTTTTTTCAGATTCTTTCCAGCTCTTTTCTGACAATCGCACATTTTTATGAATTACATGTTTAAGTACCTACATAAAAATTTCAATTTGAATGTATTCTAATTCAACTCCTTATCAAAACCTAGCAGGTAATTCATGAACATATAAAGAGGTAGCTTGGCAGGGAGTAAGTACCTTCTCAATCCTATTGTACAAATGATATAAAATCCATAACTTTTTTTAACTATTAACACCTGTCTCATGTACAAGATTGTGCAGGAAAGAAAGTTATGTGGAGAAATTTTATCCAATAAGATCCTCAAAAATGAACTCTGAAATAAATAATTTTGATTGGGTATGAACAACATGTTTCCCCATTATTTTGGTTCTTGCATAACATTAACGTCTGTTACTCCAATAGTCTTCTCTTTGAATCATCTTTTGTTGATGGAAGTGAGGAATGAATTTTTCAGTTGGTTTTTTAAAAGTCAGAGGAAATGGGAAATCATGAGTCAATTAATCAGCTGCTTTCAGTAATATTAATATTTGAAACTTTGAATGCAAATCATCCATCATGTGGAAATTGACCATACTCTGCAAAAAAACTTTGAAAATCCCATGACCTTCACCAAGACCTATATGTGCCTCTCTTCAGAAACAAGAATGATTCTCACAGGGGATCCTATCATCTGGTTAGTTTCAGAACAGCAAGAAGGGTAGTTTTGTAATCTAAAAGTTGGCATGCTTGGATTGGAGCACAATTGTCCATGTCTATCTTACAAATTCAAACACCTCAACATTTTCCAAGGCTTCAAACAACCATTGAGCTGTACTTCATCCAATGCCAGCTGGTAGATACCACATTCATTTCTTTTAAATAATGGCTGAAAACCACCACGTCTTTGTATGTCTACTGTAAAAACTTTTTTCTTGAATATGCCCAAATGAAACGGGGATGCACTTTATATGCCATTACACATGGTAATTCAGGATGAACCCAGGGAGGATGGAGCACATTACTGCAGTGGTGGGGGAACTAGTTGCAGGGGTGATTTAGGGACTGAATGCTTTTATCTCTTTGTTTCTTGCCCTTTAAGCTCTAGTGCATTAGGGAGAAAATCCACAGAGAGGTGGGGGTGAATACCATATAACAATGCTTTTTCTTCAAATTTTATGCTATGGAACATAACATAGACAATATCTGACACTATTGAAAGTGATTAGAGCTGGGCCACACGACCACAGCTAATGATAAAATCCTTTCATTAAATGAAGAACATAATGTATATTTCCACTGTTGTTTATTCTCATACAACTAGTTTTAACGCTTAGGCGTCATCATCAGGTACAAATTAACTAAGTTGCGGTCCATTTATATAGCATTTATGATCCTCTCCCTCATAAATGCTATATGAATGGACCGCAATTTGTTTAATTTGTATCTGATGATGATGCCCAAGCATTGAAACTAGTTGTACGAGAATAAAGAACAGTGGATATAAACATTGTGTTCTTCATTTAATGAACACTAACTTCCACAAAGTTGAGCCTGAAACAATTGAATACATAAAATCCTTTCTTGGAGTGATATTATTCACATTAAAAAAAGGCACAATAGCACCCCAGGTCTACTGAACAAACCATTTAGAAGGTAAAAATTATATTTGGCACTCGTAAGATTGTCAATTACAACTGTCCAAGCAAAGTCAGCCTGAATTTGGAGAACATTACAGAGGCCTTACTAATTAATACCTTCCACCACAGCCAGAGCATTTTAGAATTACATCCACTCTCCATCACCTAACCTTATCCTGCTTTACTTGATGGATAGTCCCACGCCTTATGTCCTCTTAGACACTGTCGCCAGAAAAGGGGCTGTGGGCGTTCTCAAGAGTGCCAAGTTTATTAAGGTAAAGAAGAAGGAATACCTACACGCATATGAATTAAGGTATGAACCGGGGTAAGCCAAAAAATTAACTCTTCCTTAACATTCAATAAAAGTAAAAATTTTGCAAAACTCACACTTATCCACATTTAGTTTATGATTATAATAGAGAATTTTGTGAACATTGTAAAAAATTAAATCCTCCTCTGCAATATGGAAACATTTACAATTTTTAAAGCCAGCATGAAAGGAATGATTAAGAGATTGTTAAGAACATCTGTGTTTAAATTTAGAAGCCACTAGGAGTGAAAACCGGTTCGCAGCACCCCTTCTACCGAATACCTGAGGACATTTTAGAGGTACCAGGTTTTGTATTTTGTAAAACTGCTGTTTCAGTTGTACATGGGTATAATGAAATGAGTAGAAAATTAAATATCTAAATTAGTTTCCTTTTAATTCTTCTAATATGCATATTCATTTAAAGATAGAGGAGCAAACTTGGTTGTCCTTGCTCTTTTGAAAGGTTTTCTGGGCTTAGACAATACATACACTTTTGTGTATACTTGATGTAAGACCACAAAAAATATATATATATATTCTGTGGTCTTACAGTATACACAAGTATACACAAAAGTATATATATATGCAGGTCGCGGTGGTCTAGCGGGTAGAGCGTTGGACTACTGACCGGAGGGTCCCGGGTTCGATTCCCGGGCAAGGCACTTTGGGCACCTGCAGCTCCACCCAAGCTGGTTGATTTTTCGGGCACCAGATCTTCCTGGGAAACCATAACCGGCACAGGGAAAGGAACTGGCCCCCCTACCCTGATGTGTGAATATTCACACGCCGTTGGGCTTGGTACACGGGTGAGCTTACCATCACCTACTAAACCGACCTTCGGGTTGATTACTGTGCTTATGGTTATATATATATATTTATTAGGTAATCTACCGGTTAAGGTAGGTTTTTGGATGGACACAACTATCAAAAAAAACATTTTGTGA
The DNA here is from genome assembly GCA_037158775.1 of Hetaerina titia. Lineage (NCBI taxonomy): Eukaryota > Metazoa > Arthropoda > Insecta > Odonata > Calopterygidae > Hetaerina > Hetaerina titia. The sequence continues at coordinate 37,902,864 of CM073776.1, read as the reverse complement.
CTCCCCACCTAGCAAACTAATCTATATCAGGTCCCTCTTCATCTCGGTGTACTTCTTTCCTCCCTTCATCCCGTCCAACATCCCTATCCTGTTCCTACCCTTACCTCGCTTGCCCAACATTCTCCCCTCTATTACTCTCTTCAACATTCCACTACCGCTCAATACGCCTTTCATCCATTTTTCCTGCCTCCATAGGATTTCTCTCAACAAACCCCTCTCCTCACCCACCATTTCCAGTACTTCCTCATTTGTTTTCCTTTCGGTCCATTTCACCTTCTCCATTCTTCTCCACACCCACATTTCAAAAGCCTCCAATCTACGTCTATCCTCCTGCTTCAGCGACCACGTTTCCGCGCCGTACATAGCTACGCTCCATATCAGAGTTTTTACGAGTCTTGTCTTAACATCCCTACTCAACGTCCCCGTCATCAACTCCCTCCTCCTTGAGAAAGCCTCCTTGCCTAGCGCAATTCTTCTCCTTACGTCCCTACCACTTTGACCGTATTGGTCCAAAACACTTCCGAGATATGTAAACTGCTCTACCTGCTCTATTCTTTCCCCGCCTATTTTAATATTTAGCTTAGCCTTTTTCTTTCTGGAAAATCGCATAACCTTTGTTTTATTAATATTGATTCTCATCCCATATTTATCGCACTGAACCTCCAATTCACTCAACAATGCTTGCAACCCCTTGGCTGACTGAGCAACTAATGCTTGGTCATCAGCAAACCTAACCGATTTTACGAGTTCCCCTCCGACTTTCATCCCTACCTCCAGTTCTTCCCATGCCTCTTTAATCATTTCCTCTACATATACGTTGAACAGTACCGGTGACAATGGGCAACCCTGCCTTACACCTCTTCCTAACACTGCCCATCCAGACTCTCCGTTCCCCACTCGCACCTGAGCAGTCTGAGACATGTACAGGTTGCGGATCAGTCTCCTGTCCCTCCAATCCATTCCTATTTTCTGCAATACACGCATTAATTTTTCCCAATTCACTCTATCAAACGCTTTTTCGAAATCTACAAAACAGGCAAAAACGTCCTGATTGTATTCTATATTCCTCTCGACTAGTGATCTCATTACTGCAATGGCATCACGCGTACCTCTTCCTTTCCTGAACCCAAACTGATCATCCCCTAAGTAATCATTTGCCTTACTCTCTATCCTTTTGTTGATGATCCTGAGAATAACTTTAGCTGCGTGGGATATCAAACTTATTGTTCTGTAATCCTCACATGACGAAGCCTTTGCCTTTTTTGGAATAGGAACTAACACCGATCTCACAAAATCTTCCGGCCAGATTCCTTTCTCATAGATACTACGAATCAGTCCATATATGGCCTTCTTCCCACCTTTTCCTAACCATTTCAACATTTCTACAGGAATGTTGTCCACCCCCACGGCCTTATTTGCTTTCATCTCCTTTAATGCCCTTTCTATTTCATCGTCGAGTATGCCTGGACCTAAGCTATCTTCTTCTACGTCATGTTCCTTTTCTATGTCTAACCTTGTCGGCCTAAGTTCTTTACCATACAGTGTTTCTATATATTCCTTCCATCTCTCTTGGATTTTTCCTGGTTCAACTATTATCTTACCCCATTTATCTTTAACTGTTAGCACAGCTCTTGCCTTCTTACTTCCCGATAATAACTTAACCTTGCTGTATAGAGCACCAATTTCACCCTTCTTCTGTAAACTTTCCATATCCTCGCATTGCGTTTTCCACCATTTTTCTTTTGCTTTATTTGTGGCCCTTCTCAATTTATTGTTTAACTCTTTGTACTTCATTTTGCCTAACTCTGTGTTTATATTTTTCCATCTTCTTCTCTCATCCATCTTCGCAATCATCTCATCCGTTACCCATGGTTTCCTTATCCTTTTCCCGTTAACGGTTCCTATAGTGTCTTTAGCGGCTTCCAATATCCCTTTCTTGATACATTCCCATTTTTCTTCGATAGCACTCAGTTCTTTACCGTCATCCATCATATATATATATATATATGTATATACTTTATATATATATATATATATTTATATATATATGGTGGGTCGCAGTGGTCTAGCGGGTAGAGCGTTGGACTGCTGACCGGAGGGTCCCGGGTTCGATTCCTGGGTAAGGCACTTTGGGCACCTACAGCTCCACCCAAGCTTGTTGATTTTTCGGGTACCAGATCTTCCTGGGAAACCATAACTGGCACAGGGAAAGGAACTGGCCCCCCTACCCTGATGTGTGAATATTCACACACGCCGTCGGGCTTGGTACATGGGTGAGCTCTACCATCACCTACTAAACCGACCTTCGTGTTGATTACTGTGTTTATGGTTTTTTTTTATATATATATATATACTTTATATATATATATATATATATCCCTCCCATGGACTACAACCTTGTCGTGGTGGAAGGGCTTGTGTGTTCCGATGACCCCTACAGCTGTGCTGGCGGGAGTAATAATAATTACTCCTGGAAGGGTCACCCATGCCAGATAGGTTGAAGGTTAGGAGCCAGACGAAAGGTAGTCCACGCAGCGTCTGTTCCTCAGTGAGGCGGCTGCAAAGGCATCTGACCCCAGTGGGGCGGCCATTAAGTGATGGTGTCACGTTAAAAACACTATTGAGGAAGGCAACGGGAAACCACCTCAATTATGATTCCCAAGAATATAATGATGGGCACTATAGATAATATGAGTCCTGGCAACTACGGGACTCGGCCCAAGAGGCCGTGTGTCGTGCCCGGCAGCGGGAGAGGCAAGGCTTCCGCGGTCGTCATCCCACGAAACCCTTGCAGGGAAGAAATAACTTCAGCAGGACAGAAGACTCAGAAGAAGACGAAAGTAGTTAGAATAGGAACCTGGAACGTCAGGACAATGTTGAGGAGAGGCAAATTAGAAAATATTAAGCGAGAGATGGAAAGAGGTAATATAGATGTTTTAGGTCTCTGCGAGGTGAGATGGAAGGATAGCGGGGATTACTGGAGTGACAATTATAGAGTGATATACAGCGGCGGGGACGAGAGCCAACGAGGGGTTGCCGTAATATTAAATAAAGGGGTAGGAAGAAGCGTAGTCAACATAGAGCAAGCAACAGATAGAATTTTACTCTTAGAGATTAAAGCAGAGCCGACGAACATGGTCATTGTTCAGGTATACATGCCACCGAGCAATCACAAGGAGGAAGAAGTCGATAGGATGTACGATGAGTTAGAGGATATCATCGCGTGTGTTCCTGCAGGGAAACATTTGATAGTGATGGGGGATTGGAATGCGACGGTAGGCGAAGGAAGAGATGGGGGTGAGGTGGGGGACTATGGGTTAGGCACGAGGAATGAACGTGGGGAGAAAGCGATTGAATTCTGCAAGAGACAGGGGTTAGTCATCACCAACACTTGGTTTAGACATCACAAAAGGCGTAGGTATACATGGAAAATGCCAGGTGACTCAGAAAGGTATCAGTTAGATTATATTATGGTTAGGCACAGGTTTAGGAACAGTGTGATAAATTGGCACAGTTTTCCAGGAGCGGATGCGGACTCTGACCACAATTTAGTTGTTATGAAATGTAACGTCCGTTTCAAGAAGATAAGGCAAGGGTGGCGGGTCAGGAAATGGAACAAGAAGCATTAAATGGATTGACGAGGAAGGAGTATCAGCAGGCTGTAGAGAAAATAATGGATGACGGTAAAGAACTGAGTACAATCGAAGAAAAATGGGAATGTATCAAGCAAGGGATATCGGAAGCAGCAAAAGACACTATAGGAACCATTAACGGGAAAAGAATAAGGAAACCATGGGTCACGGATGAGATGATTGCAAAGATGGATGAGAGAAGAAGATGGAAAAATGTAAACACAGAGTTAGGCAAAATGAAGTACAAAGAGTTAAACAATAAATTGAGAAGGGCCACAAATAAAGCAAAAGAAGAATGGTGGAAAACGCAATGCGAGGATATGGAAAATTTACAGAAGAACGGTGAAATTGGTGCTCTATACAGCAAGGTTAAGTTATTATCGGGAAGTAAGAAGGCAAGATCTGTGCTAACAGTTAAAGATAAGTGGGGTAAGATAATAGTTGAACCAGGAAAAATCCAAGAGAGATGGAAGGAATATATAGAAACACTGTATGGTAAAGAACTTAGGCCGACAAGGTAGGACATAGAAAAGGAACATGAAGTAGAAGAAGATAGCTTAGGACCAGGCATACTCGACGATGAAATAGAAAGGGCATTAAAGGAGATGAAAGCAAATAAGGCCGTGGGGGTGGACAACATACCTGTAGAACTGTTGAAATGTTTAGGAAAATGCGGGAAGAAGGCCCTATATGGACTGATTCGTAGTATCTAAGAAGAAGGAATCTGGCCGGAAGATTTTGTTAGATCGGTGTTAGTTCCTATTCCAAAAAAGGCAAAGTCTACGTCATTTGAGGATTACAGAACAATAAGTTTGATATCCCACGCAGCTAAAGTTATTCTCAGGATCATCAACAAAAGGATAGAGAGTAAGGCAAATGATTAATTAGGTTCGTTACTTACTTAGGTAAGTTAGGTTAGGTTAGATTACTTAGGATCAGTTTGGGTTTAGGAAGGGAAGAGGTACGCGTGATGCCATTGCAGTAATGAGATCACTAATTGAGAGGAATATAGAATACAACCAGGACGTTTTTGCCTGTTTTGTAGATTTCGAAAAAGCATTTGATAGAGTGAATTGGGAAAAGTTAATGTGTGTATTGCAGAAAATAGGAATGGATTGGAGGGACAGGAGACTGATCAGCAACCTGTACATGTCTCAGACTGCTCAGGTGCGAGTGGGGAACGGAGAGTCCGGATGGGCAGTGTTAGGAAGAGGGGTAAGGCAGGGTTGCCCATTATCACCGGTGCTATTCAACATATATGTGGAGGAAATGATTAAAGAGGCATGGGAAGAACTGGAAGTCGGAATGAAAGTCGGAGGGGAATTCGTAAAATCGGTTAGGTTTGCTGATGACCAAGCATTAGTTGCTCAGTCAGCCAAGGGGTTGCAAGCATTGCTGAGTGAATTGGAGGTTCAGTGCGATAAATATGGGATGAGAATCAATATTAATAAAACAAAGGTTATGCGATTTTCCAGAAAGAAAAAGGCTAAGCTAAATATTAAAATAGGTGGGGAAAAAATAGAGCAGGTAGTACAGGTTACATATCTCGGAAGTGTTTTGGACCAATACGGTCAAAGTGGTAGGGACGTAAGGAGAAGAATTGCGCTAGGCAAGGAGGCTTTCTCAAGGAGGAGGGAGTTGATGACGGGGACGTTGAGTAGGGATGTTAAGACAAGACTCGTAAAAACTCTGATATGGAGCGTAGCTATGTACGGCGCGGAAACGTGGTCGCTGAAGCAGGAGGATAGACGTAGATTGGAGGCTTTTGAAATGTGGGTGTGGAGAAGAATGGAGAAGGTGAAATGGACTGAAAGGAAAACAAATGAGGAAGTACTAGAGATGGTGGGTGAGGAGAGGGGTTTGTTGAGAGAAATCCTATGGAGACAGGAAAAATGGATGAAAGGCGTATTTAGCGGTAGTGGAATGTTGAAGAGGGTAATAGAGGGGAGAATGTTGGGCAAGCGAGGTAAGGGCAGGAACAGAATAGGGAAGTTGGATGGGATGAAGGGAGGAAAGAAGTACACCGAGATGAAGAGGGATCTGATATAGATTAATTTGCTAGGTGGGGAGTCACAAAATGTTTATTTGATAGTTGTGTCCATCCAAAAACCTACCTTGAACGGTAGATTACCTAATAATAATATTATATATATATATATATATATATATATATATATATATATATATATATATATATATATATATATATATATATATATATATATATATATATATATATATATATATATATATATATATATATATAAAGGTTTCATCACAATTTGACCACCTGATCTTGCAAATTGCACAAACAAACAATCATTTCAAGATGTTTTCACTCAATTTAACTTTAATGATTCCATGATTTATTTAAATTTTACACATCTATCATGGTCATCAAAATCTGTACCCTAATTAACTATATTAAAGAGAAAGGACAAGCAAGTATCATATTTACTTGATAAGAAAGCTTCCTATGAGAGAACTAGATAAATTCATAAATTCTTCTGTATTTGGCTTTTTTCCCTAACATTTATTGCATTTAAAAAATTGTTCCATTTACTTAATTATAATATTGTGATATATTTCATTTGTAAAACATGAAACCACACTTTTAAAAAATTTTCACCAACATTAATTTTACACACATTTTCATGTGACCCTTCATGAAAATAAATTTGAAGTTTCACTGAAAATACACAAATATAGCCACGCTTTTGTCTGCATCAATTATTTAACAAAGTATAATGTTTTTATTGGCAAAGTTAATCTGATAATACTGCAGTGGTGGGCAGATAATGCTTGAGTTTTTCTAAAACGTTTGTGCAGCATGACAAGGGAGCAAATGCTTTAGCAGAAATGTTCAGTATTTTTGGCCTGCAGTCACATGAAAGAAATGCACAACCAAGTGCAATGCAGTCACATTTTCATATTTTCAAAATGTTAAGTCACATTTCAATTTGGAAAAATATTTTCACTCATTACAGATTAATTGATCAATCAGCAGCTTCCTCATTTCAGGTGATTGCTGCAACTGGTTGGTAGTTTTCATTCAAAATACTTGTAGTACAAAGGCACCTGGTAATAAAGCATACACTCCCTCAGTCAGTGATGTAGTGCTAATTTCCCAAATCAAAGTTTTACCAGTTGTCTCTCTACGACTCTTTCAAACACTCATCACCACCAACATTAAATGATTAATTTTTCAAGAAACTGCGGGAGATGTCGCAACAGTAACTTTTAACGGAGTCATCCGCTATGTGTGCATTATAATGCAACAATTTCAGAGAGTAAAGATCATTCGCCTTGACTGGGATTCGAACCCGGATCCCTCGATATCCGGCCGAGTGCTTCAACCAATTAAGCTACTGAGACGTCCTCTTACACTCTGAAATTTTGGGGGCTTTAAAGGAACAAGATGTTGTGACAAAATACCGTACATACAATGTCACAGGCATTTGTAGTCGTGCGGGAGGCGCCACAGTCCACGAGGTTAAAGCCAATTTCAAACACTTAGGCTGTTCATACCCTTAAACAAGTTTCAAGAAACTGCAGGAGATGCCGCAGTAACTTTTAAGAGTCATCCGCTATGTGTGCATTATAATGCAACAATTTCAGAGAGTAAAAATCATTCGCCTTGATTAGATGATTAGGTATATCTTGATCATAATTAGCAATTGATTTAGACTACATTTTTATGTATACTCGTATAAAAATAATCCTAATGGGTCAGTTCACATGGTTTACGGCAGACATCCCCTGGTATTGAGACATAGGTGATGGCATGCTGCCTCTCAATTAAGTCCTTCCTCTTACTAGCTTGTTATTCATACTTAAAGCAGGTCTATGGTTATTAGGCTTTGGTTAGCTTGTCAAGGGAATGCTGCATATGACAAGGGTACTGCTGATGCTGCAAGGGTAAGACTGATGATCTTGAATATCCTCCCCTTCATAAATTTGAAAACTTTGAAATGTTAACTATGATTCTAGGTACTTTCCAGATCATTATATCATAATGTTGACAACGGTACAAGATGGGCTGAAAAATCAAGAATTAACATGGTGAAATATGGACTACCAGTAGCTCAAATATGAGATCTGTTCGTGGAATAGAACAAGAAAAAGAAGTAACAGTATGGAAGAGTTTTGTTTCAGAGAGCTTTCTTTTGTGACCTAAGATCTGGCTTTTCTTAATGTGCATAACCCAAAAGGGTGCATACATTTAAACGGTAGTCCAGGGGTATTGCATTGGACTACTACTGACCGGAGGGCCTGGGTTCGATTCCCGGGCAAGCCTCTCTGGGTGTACCAGATCTTCCTGGGAAACCATAACCGGCACAGGGAAAGGAACTGCCCCCATACCCTGATGTGTGAATTTCACATTCCATTGTGTTTAGTACTTGGTGAACTCTACCATCACCTACCAAACTGACCTTAGGGTTGATCATTGTGTTTATGGTTTTTTTACATGACATACTGGTTTCATGTAGACATTCACATTTATTTCACACGACCTAGCATTCATTGGTTTGCAACATTAATATAGAGGACATTCTCAAAGCTAAAAGTAAATTACCAAATACAGTAATAAATCTATTATGATAAATTTTAAACTCTAAAAAGTTGATGGCATGGAAATTGATTTGTGGCTCTTACGATGACACTACGATGCCACATGACATCTTGTTGATGTAATAAACCAATAAAATATGTGTTGTGTGAAAGGAATGTACAAGAAACACTTAAGTCACCTATAAAACACAGAGAAATAAATCCAAGTAACCACTCCCGTTATTAGATGGCAACTTTTCAAAATAATCAATTTTTACAGGCACCAATAACACTGCATGAGACCCAATGTTAATTGAATCTCTGTTAGACAAACACAAATGTGATGATGGCCAGGGCAAACTATGAATCGTACCTGCCATGGGCAACCAGGCAAAATATGATACCCTAAAAATGGCCTTGGAACGAGGAAGCAATACACTACCCACTCCCAACTTCAAAACTTCACTTCCAAATGCCGGCCCCGGTGGCGGCGGGGTAACGTCCTCGTCTACCAACTGAGAGGTCACGGGTTCGATTCCCGTCTGGGTGGATTTTTCTCCATCCAGGGCTTGGCTGTATGTAATTGTCTTCAATTTAATGTATGTAATGTAAGGGTTAGGTGGAAGAAGGGACTATTTAGTCTCAACCTCGCCCAATTAAGTTGATAATAAATAAATAAATAAATAAACTTCATGCAGTATTCTGCAAACCTGCAGGCAGCAGGGTTTCCAATTTATTGGCAACTCCACATGATTCTATTTTAATATCTCTCCTTATAGCCACTTAATGCATTAACACCTATTTACCAACTTAGTATAGTAATTCCATTAAAATTTCCCTTTGTCTATTTTAAACATTTAAAATGCACTTTCTCTACTTGTAATGTTTGCATTAAAAACTATTTTTCACTTATCAAGATTCACACAAACAACTAATTTTGATGATATTTGCTGATTCGTCAATATACCCAAATGTAACACTGAAAATGAACATTCGATGGGCCTTGTTCCGTTCATACTTAATATTTAATCAGCTGTTTATACTTAATAGCATTCATACACTTGTATTTCAGGAAATATGGTTCTTCAAGTCTATAATTCACCTGGGTTAAATCTGGCTGCTATCTCTAACCTCTCTAACATGACCACTAACATTGAAGATGCCTTATTTCATAAACACATAGGAGTTGCAATATAAAGGTCCCACCATATGAGTGAATCGGAAACTAATAAAACTATACATTTTGCCATAAAAATATGAGAATTCTTAGGCTACTGAGATTCGTGCTAACAAGGATTTACTGTATCTTGAGTGTAAGCCAAGAAAAACTCATCATTTTCGTTCGAAAGATTTTACATCCTGTTGTCATCGCTAAGCATGCAACTGCTAATTAAAAGGTACTCAGTTGTATACTTTTGGGCACTTAATTTATCAGGACAACCTTATGGAAACCAACTTCACACACAATATGATTTAATGTATTTGGACTAATTAAGAGGCAAGCTCTACTCCTGTCCATCATAGCAAATGAACTTCAAGTGTGGTATATGAATACTATGACAGTTATTAGCTCCAATAAAAAAAATTGAATAAATAATGTGTCAAAAAAATGTCACCTTTCTATTCAAAGCCTAGAGCAGGTTTCTAATCCATAAGCATCATTTACCACCAAAATTCAAACAGAAGGCTCAAAATAATTTCAAGTCACCATCATATTTGTTAAAAATTACTTTACTTTCAGATGAACTCTTCCATTGTCTCATTCACTCTAAACGGAATAATTTTTTGACAGAAAAAAATGTCAAATCACATAATTCACCCCAAACTGATTCCAAACTGTCTACCATGTCAAAATAAATTTTACCAACAAACATATCACTTAATAGTGTCATCACATTCACATCTAATAAATCAAAAATAGCAGTTCACTGATGTCCATGATTGAATGTCTTTCTAGTGCATACTCACTTTGGCATCCTTTTAAAAATTCCATCAGAGCCTTGTTATAGCTCTTGAGCCTTGTGAGCTAGTGGGTATGCCTCGTGCCATTCTTCACACTAGCACTTTCTATTGCCAAACATAATTGAAAATTTTTAGGGCACCATTTTCCAAAAAATTATTCATATTTCAGGGCCAATTAAAAAACAGATCTTCCCATCATCCACCCATATTCTGCTGGAAAATTCATCAGATTTCAGGCTTCCAAACAGCAATCCACATTGCTATCCATAATCACTCACAGGGCACAAAAATAAAAAACCTTGAAAGAAAAAGAGTAAATTCACACACATGTTTGATTTTACGTAAAAATTGCACACTCACCAATTGCACTTGACACATACAAGTAACTAGATTGACACATGATAGACCAAAACCGTAAGATTGCATGAGGACTTTTATGGCAATACCTTTAAAAATAGAAGAATGCATAACAGTTTTGTTTAATTTTATATCAAAATTTGATATATCACATGAATTGCACATAAAAAATATAAAGTGGAGTGAATTCATTCATGACAGATCCTCTTCTTGCTCTGCGTACATTGATTCATTTCGTCTCTTGAATTTTTTGGGCCCACATGATTTCTTTTCATCTGTATTCACATCCACCTCATCAGAACTACTCCTTACAATATCATCTCCACTAAATATCTTCATGAGAGTGGTGTCAGCAATGTCCACTGCAAGCAAGAAGACATGTCTCTTGAGGAACAAAATTCACAACACACAAACCACATCCCTCAAGAGTTAAATACTAAACAGCCCTCAAATTTCTCATTATTTCTTTCTCTTATTATATCTTTACTAAACTTAATATTTCACTTCTCTTTAAATATGAAATTTCAACTAAATGTATCCTCGTATGATGCTCAAATAATTCAAGATTCCGTACATTACTGTGGTTATAATGCAACAATATCAGAGAGTAAAAATCATTCGCCTTGACCGGGATTCGAACCCGGATCCCTCGATATCCGGCCGAGTGCTTCAACCATTTAAGCTACCGAGACGTCCTCTTACACTCTGAAATTTTGGGGGCTTTAAAGGAACAAGATGTTGTGACGAAATACCGTACATACAATGTCACAGGCATTCGTAGTCGTGCGCGAGGCACCACAGTCCACGAGGTTGAAGCCAATTTCAAACACTTAGGCTGTTCATTTCAAGAAACTGCGGGAGATGCCGCAACAGTAACTATTAACGGAGTCATCCCCTATGTGTGCATTATAATGCAACAATTTCAGAGAGTAAAAATCATTCGCCTTGACCGGGATTCGAACCCGGATCCCTCGATATCCGGCCGAGTGCTTTAACCATTTAAGCTACCGAGACGTCCTCTTACACTCTGAAATTTTGGGGGCTTTAAAGGAACAAGATGTTGTGACGAAATACCGTACATACAATGTCACAGGCATTCGTAGTCATTCGCGAGGCGCCACAGTCCACGAGGTTAAAGCCAATTTCAAACACTTAGGCTGTTCATTTCAAGAAACTGCGGGAGATGCCGCAACAGTAACTATTAACGGAGTCATCCGCTATGTGTGTATTATAATGCAACAATTTCAGAGAGTAAAAATCATTCGCCTTGACCGGGATTCGAACCCGGATCCCTCGATATCCGGCCGAGTGCTTTAACCATTTAAGCTACCGAGACGTCCTCTTACACTCTGAAATTTGGGGGCTTTAAAGGAACAAGATGTTGTGACGAAATACCGTACATACAATGTCACTGGCATTCGTGGTCGTGCGCGAGGCGCCACAGTCCACGAGGTTAAAGCCAATTTCAAACACTTAGGCTGTTCATTTCAAGAAACTGCGGGAGATGCCGCAACAGTAACTATTAATGGAGTCATCCGCTATGTGTGTATTATAATGCAACAATTTCAGAGAGTAAAAATCATTCGCCTTGACCGGGATTCGAACCCGGATCCCTCAATATCCGGCCGAGTGCTTTAACCATTTAAGCTACCGAGACGTCCTCTTAAACTCTGAAATTTTGGGGGCTTTAAAGGGGGGTTGGCTTTAACCTCGTGGACTGTGGCGCCTCGCGCACGACTACGAATGCCTGTGACATTGTATGTACGGTATTTCGTCACAACATCTTGTTCCTTTAAAGCCCCCAAAATTTCAGAGTGTAAGAGGACGTCTCGGTAGCTTAGATGGTTAAAGCACTCGGCCGGATATCGAGGGATCCGGGTTCGAATCCCGGTCAAGGCGAATGATTTTTACTCTCTGAAATTGTTGCATTATAATACACACATAGCGGATGACTATGTTAATAGTCACTGTTGCGGCATCTCCCGCAGTTTCTTGAAATGAACAGCCTAAGTGTTTGAAATTGGCTTCAACCTCGTGGACTGTGGTGCCTCGCGCACGACTACGAATGCCTGTGACATTGTATGTACGGTATTTCGTCACAACATCTTCTTCCTTTAAAGCCCCCAAAATTTCAGAGTGTAAGAGGACGTCTCAGTAGCTTAAATGGTTAAAGCACTCGGCCGGATATCGAGGGATCCGGGTTCGAATCCCGGTCAAGGCGAATGATTTTTACTCTCTGAAATTGTTGCATTATAATGCACACATAGGGGATGACTCCGTTAATAGTTACTGTTGCGGCATCTCCCGCAGTTTCTTGAAATTACTGTGGTTAACTGAGGGAAATCCACGGCTTTGTTAGACAACAGATAATCCGCTTTTGAGATTTTCTAACGAGTCCAACAGAGGCCCTTTTCCCCCATGTGCAAGGTTTTGCGTGTGAAATCATGGTTGCGTTGTTTTCAAGCAAATGTTCTACAAATACTCAAGTGTGTTTGTTGTTAAAAAAACATTCAGTAGTGAAATTTAACCCGTGGGAGTTCGAATATTTCACATATAAGATGTGGGTGATATTTTGGAAAAAAGCCACGTCTGGTGCACCATAAATATGGTATATCTTGAAAATATGCAAGAAGCTGCCTGGGACAGCAAATATCAAATGCAGAGACATGACATAGAGAGCATGTACTACCATGAAAAAGGGTGTCAATATGTAATTTGGCATATTCTAAAACCAACAGGCACATAGAAAGCATGCTAGGGGTATCATCATTTATGGCACCAATTTAAATCTCTCTCACAGTTATGCTCTCTTCTGTGATCTTGTTCTGCAGTTCTTTGTTCTTAATCTACCACAATGAGGGTACTAATCCAACTTACAGTCTAAACAACATGTATTCATTGGTCATGTTCTGTTGGAAAAATTGTACAGCAAATGTTTCATGTGAGTAAATTTTTATGAGCACAGATTGGTTGTTAATTTCTCACCAGAACTATTGCTAGTGGCAAATGATCCTTCCTCCTCAAATGTGGATGACTCATTATTTCGAGGAGTTGGCAGCGAGATCCTGCCCAGCGTGGGGGGCGAGAATGACAAACTCCTCCCGACAGAGCCACCCATTGGCTTCTGATCATCACTGCTCAACTCTTCATCCTCGTTGAGGGAGCTAAATGAGATCTCACGGGAGCTGTCTAGGTACGGCTGATCATTCCAGCTCCTTCTATTGTAATTAGGTGTTCCAAAACTATCATCAAACCCATCATTCATTGCTGCCAGGAGAAGGGCCATAGGATCATCGATTCCCAGCACCCTAAAATGAAAGATTTTATATTAGCACGAGTGTTTTTTTGATGCCATCCACAGGGAAGTACCCTATTTTTATATTTTATCATTCAAATAACTTCACTAGAGAACACTTTTAAAAATTTCCTGAATGTATTTCATTAATATTTAATTTGTTACCTTATTCATTTTAAAAGTCATATTTTTTAGCATGGAAGGTAATTTTTTTCCTTAATTTGAACTCTTTATGTTTGCTTCTCCTTGTTATTCCACTCATGTAATGACAGGAGCTTCTTTCAGAAATCCCTTCAAAGCTCATATGCTGTCATTACTCATCTTTGCATGTTTTGTAATGAGTACAGGAGCATTTAATATTTATCTTATCATCTTTGTTAATAACACAAAAATATCAACCAACAACACTTAATATAAACTTTTCACTCATGTATACAAGTGAGATACTTAGTTTATAGTTTAAAAATTATTGATTCTTGCGAAAACTCTCAATTTCACTGGATTAGTGGATTAAACTATAATATGTACCCATACATTAAATACTGAAGGAACTTAAATGCCACGCTATATGAGAATTTAGAGGCATGGTAGTCCAGCTAGTTGCTGAACTAAATGACTGGTGGGCTGGGGTTTGGTCCGTGGAGATACCTCTTGGCACCCTCAGCTTCTCCCATGGTGAGTTAGTTTTCAGCTACCAGAACTTCCGGGGACACCATGAGTGGCACAGGGAAAGGAACTGGCCCCTATTTCTACCCTGATTTATACATTTCACAAGCTTTATAGACCTTAGTATTAGGTGAGCTTTAATCTCACCAATCAAACCAAACTTTGGGTGGATTAAAAACCTGTGGTTGGTACATGGGGATTCATTTTATAAATCACATTTGACAATGCTGTAATTTAGAGGTAACAAAACCCCTTTATGAGTGCCCATCATACTGCATCATTATTATTTCTTCATATATAGTGCCTTCATAAATAGCATTTATTTGGGAAGTAACAAATGGGTGAGGTTATTTCCATAATTAAAGATAGGAGGATAAATTGGGAGAGTTAGGATCTTTAAGTGATTGCGGAAGGGTGGAGAGAAATCAGGCATCAGAATTAGCACACTCTAAACAAAACGCACCAAGGGATCACATAATTTCCTTACTCCTCTTGAGGTGCTCTCCAGGTAACAGATTAGGATTCCTCTAAAAAACCCTGCCACTCCCAGGTTTTGAACCCAGGTCCTCAGGGTGGGAAGCCACTGAGCCAACAGAAAAGTGGCCAATGGTGTTATAACGTTTCCTTTATGGTTGAAAGGCAAGAATTCTACACCTAGCCTCACTCACTTGCAACCAAAGGGTTTTTACACAAGCACTACAGTATGTTATAAAAAAAATCAGAAAATTTCCCAGATTTCTATGCAAACCTACAAAACCAGCCCAATAGGGTTAATTCTTATACCTTTGTACTAATTAGGTAATCCCATTACCAAAAAAATGAAATTTCCTCTCCTTCCTAGAGTTCTCTGAGTTGCTTAGATTTTATGTGGACGGGTGAGGAAATTTGCAATTCCTACCTTAATCATAATTATGAATTTTTGCATTCAAAAGATGTGTAAAATCAGAACACTAGCCTGCAGTGATTACAACATAAACATTGATAACAAAACCTGCAATCCAAATAGCTTTATATCAAAGTTCAGGAAGCATATTTGAAACTAGAAAACTTAATCATGGAGCAAAGTTGCTTAAAAAGTATAGTTTCCAGAAATATTTATAATAAGTTTGCAAATCATCTTACAATTTTTAACGGTGTATCTATGCAGTGTGGTGAAATGTAAGGTAGGGTTAATTAGATATACCTGCAAAACTCCGTTGTCTGCGGATTTACTTGAGCTTTAGGATAGCTGATATTAAATTCTTGAGATGAGCCATCTGTGTCAGGGTTATATGGGGTGACAGTTTGGACAAAATTTTTGGGTATAACCATGTTGCTTTCCATTCGCAATCTTATATTGTCCCTTTCTTCTTCTGTGGGAGTAAAATTCCACCTGTTTGAATGATAAAAAAAATAAAGAAACTTTTTCCACAAGAGTAGTAAGATGTTTTCACAATGTTGCAATACATTGCAATTAAAATTTGATTTTTATTGTCATATTACCTACTATCATGTCCTTTTCCTGGCATATAGTTTGCACATTTTTTAACACTGGTAAGGTGATTAGTTAAGGATAAAATAGTCAGCCACTCTAAGTCATATTCAAGTGTTATTGATTTTGTTTCATCATGAGGAATGTCAAGTACCTAAGGTAAAATTAAATAATAATAATATGTACATACACAAACAGGATATGCAACGTTATGTTAACAAAGCATCACTATCATTGTACTTATTTTGTGAATTTTCAGATAATAAACAAAAAGTAAACAGTAAAAAAATAAATATGACATAGGTCATAATCCCAATTATTAAATAAACATTTTGAAACACTCGCGACTACTGGAAAACATGACATTCAATTATATATATTTTTACAGATAATTTGTCAATACACTTAAGTTCATGGAATTATTCTACCAACCAAAAATTATAGCTTTCCCATGTGCCCAGCGATACATTTGAGACCCAAAACTGCCAACTACTTTCCTGGTGCAATTATACTTGTTAAACAAATGAGACATTGAACTCACCTGTAAAAATTGTCTCCGTGGAAGGCATTTATCAAGGGCTAAAAATTTTGTTACTTTGGTGGCTGGTCCTCCCTTTACCTATTAAGATAAAATAGGATGACAGGTTCAAAACCTGATATGGCCAGCACACAATGAATGAACTTTCTCCATATTTGTAGTAATTATATTTTACAAGATAAAATGTTTCCAAGAAAACTAATTAACTAGAAATTTACATATTCATATATTAACTCAACACACACAAGTTCAATGCATGAAAAAATGTTTTTCCTATTGATAAATGATGACTACACAAGAATGATAACTAAGTTAATAATATGAAAACTTTCTGCTGATCAGCTTGCTTTGAAATACCCTATCCTGAATTCTTCCTCTCCAAATTGATGTCCAAATAAGTAAATGGATATCCTTGCATCATTACATTTACTCATATAATTATAGGATAATTCTTTATCACTTATTATTTTCTCTAATTTCAGCATATAGTTTACTCTTACTTGTTAAATTAAATGTTGCCAAAGAATATTCAGCATTGTTGTAAATACCATATAATGAGTTTGCACATCTACAAGCACAAAAACATTCACCAGCTAGTATAGCCTACAAATTGTCAAATTAGGAAATTCTTGTTGAAAGCTCACTTCCCAAAGTATGATCGTATGTGACTTACATGTCTTCCTTTGTAATCAGCATTTATACAATTGAGCATAACCTTTTTTTTATATATTCTGTAACTTCTGCTGACTTAGACCAAAATTCACATTTTAATACACTTAACATATCAAAAAAATCTGGCAACCACATGCCTTTGTTTTCATCTATTATTATTATTTTTCATTCATCTACCCTACATCTTTCACAAATATTACTTCAGGCACCATTTTGTAAATTGTCAATAATTTAAATAAAACATTCAAAACAAGAGAATATTATAGCGGTAGATATATCTACAGGATTACCTCTGGATGTGGAACAAGAGCAGCAAATTTGACATGCAGATGGGCAGCAAACCAATAAGAGGGCTTCAGACATGTCAGGAGTTCTCCATTTGGTTCACTACCAAGGCGATTGGTGATAACCTCATCCCTATTAGAAAATTATTTGGGTTTAAAAATCACGCTAATGTTGTCACTTCGGAAAACCATTAGGAAGATATACGGCACTATTATGGCAATTAAGCAAAACCAACATACTACAATATTAAGTTCGATGTTTCACAGCACAAAAGTTCTAAACAAAGGCAAAAAATTGATTGTGAATATTATCTAAACATTAGGTAGGAGATTGTGTTCATTTGAAACATTTCACCCAATTTTTCCAAATTCTTCTACTGTGACTATTGAAAATAATCAGGTACTACTATTACTAAAAATACAAATTCTCATTGCCTTTCCCTGGATTGTCCATACCGCCACACTGACAATAAGCATTTCGCAACCTAATCCCTCCTTTAGGTTGCATTGTCCATCTTTTCTACCACTTTCAATGAATTCTTTAAAAAAATGTTTACACAAAATATGAGGAACTTTAACCATAACGTTAAGAGAGAAAAATCCACTTTCAACAGTACAACCCAAATCCACCACTTTAATGAAACGGAATCTTTCAAGCCCTTCTATTTTACTTGAAAAATTCTCTTACGACTTCTTAAACAGTCATTACTTTATTTTGACTGTGACTTCAGCATTAATTTTGAAATCAATTTTATATTGCTAAGCAGCACACATGACAGTAGAAAATTAGGGATTACGCGAGAATTAATTTCGGGAAACATATTTATGCCATTCTAATGAGAGGTTATTTTTTATGGACTGGCCAAAACCTCTGATAATGATCCAACATGTTTGCACGCAACAGATAAACAACAGTGAGGAAACAGCAACTAATAATGTTGATTACTTACGTAAAAAATGGCTTTTTTTGGAGAAGTCTTGCTGTGTCACCATGCTTGCAAACACCAGTAGGCCAGTCATGTGACAAAAATATGTCTATTGGCTGCTGGACCTAGGTTAACATAAAGAGTTGTAGTGTGGCTATATTTATAGTAAATACAGACATGCCAACTTTCAAAAATGAAAAATCGGGAGATTTTTAGAAGTGTATCACGAAGTAATCACTTTTAATTACCACAATATTTGCATGGCACCTTAATCCCTTTATGACACTTTGCCAATTTTTAATGAATGTCACACTTTATTAACATGTTAAGCTAAGTACACAATTTGAACAGTTCATCAAGAACGTAAGAAGGAAAAATCGGGAGTCTCCCGCTTAAATCGGGAGAGTTGGCATGTCTGTAAATATAAATTGTAAAAACCTAGGCTGTGTACCTGTTTCATTCTGAAAACTTCTACGTTCCTGACGTGATAAGCAGATATTTTCGTATCTTCCGAGTAAGGTGGTTTTTCGTAATGCCCCAGAAAATAATCGCGACCTTTGTAAATCCCCGATATACCTGCAATTCTCACTCCCGCTATATTTATTACTCCAGCATATCCCATATAATATATGTTAGGAGCAACCCAACCGCCATAGGGAAGCTCCTGCAGGTAGTTGCTAGCTTCATGATTGCCACCAACAAAAACTGTTAAAATTGGAGCTATTTTTTCACCGGAAAAGTACCTGAAAATTAAATGCTTTAGTTTAAAAGAACTAGGCTTTTAATATTCACATCAACCCACGCTTAGTAAACTTACTTGTAGAAGGTACATATTTCTTTATATTTAAGAGGTACGGCCATGCAATTCAGGTCTTGCAAATTTCTTGTAGATTGAAAATCGCCACAACATAACAAGAGATCCACTTTAATATCCTCTTTCTGCTGAAGATGCTCAATGGCTTCATATATTTTCTCCAATTCCCCATGAGCACAACCTTCCACAGCAATTTTCATTTTAACTTTGAAAAATCCAACTTTTCACTAATTTCAGAAAGTAACTTAAGATTCCTAGTACTATTTCTTCATGCTACACTTAACGGACTTGGCAATCAGGTAAAAATTCATGAAAACAAGGACATTGCTATTTCATCCTCGGTAATTACTTCATGTGAAGTGAAAGATAAATTTTAGAGAGGTCAAATTTTTACTATTGAGCAACATTTTCTCAACAGAAAATACTGTGCATATTGCCGTTTCAAATTGAATTAACTATATTATTACAGTACTAACGATTCTTCATCTTTCTCTGGCCCTAATTACGCTCCTCATTTATTACGGCGGAAATATTTTGAACGACTAGCTAAGGTTCGATTATGATCGATATCCTCGACTCAACACTATCGATGGATTGAATCGTTATATAGTATCCCTGATGTAAAGATGTCTTCTATGGCACCGTCTCAGGTAAATAATAATACACCGCATTACTTTCTAGGCGTTTCGTGAAATTTAATAATACCCGTTACCATGAATGCATGATGCGCATAAAATATAAATGTTTTAATTATTAAGGTAATAAGATTCCTAGGTGTCTTTTTTGAACGATAAATCGTCCTAACTCCTTTTTAAACAAAGGAGCAATGATTTGCAAACCATCTCTGCCACAGCAATTCAGCAGAATATCCGAAATTTATGTAAATTAATAAAATTACACATACCGATTCTGTTTTTGAAAAATGTAGCGTTGGGAGAGTCTGTGTAACTAAAGTATTTATTTTTATGTGGAAGCACAACCTTTGAAGTTTTAGGATTTCGGGTGTTATTAAAATAAGGGATAATTTCTCTGTTAGCTACTTTATTGACGGTTTAATGCCAAAATGTTGACATCTCCATCTTCCAACAAGTATATGATACCTTTGTTCCATTCGCACGTTCTGCTTCACTTTTTTCACTGTAGTCTATGTTGTTATTTAATGTGCCGCTCAGGAACATGAAAAATGTTTCATGTGTTTTACTTACTTGAATTTGTATGCGGTTTCTTTTTCAAATTAAATTTGATCCTTTAAATGGCCATCCATGATTTATGTCGTTCAAACTATTTTGACAGATCAACAAATTGCCTTTGTAAGAGCCGATTGTTTGATAATATGGGTATTGTTGTAAACAATTGCGCCCTAAAGTTTAAATATGTCATGGAAGCTTCAAGAATTTGCCAAAATTACTCGGATTTCTTTAATTCTAGCGTCCACGTATGATTAAACTCATTTGGGAAGAGTCAGAATTGTTGGATCGATTCCATTATGGAGTCGTGCAGTGTGATGTTCTTAGGGTGCTCCAAGAAGGGGATTTATCGCAAAGTTAACT
Source organism: Hetaerina titia (assembly GCA_037158775.1). Classification (NCBI taxonomy): domain Eukaryota; kingdom Metazoa; phylum Arthropoda; class Insecta; order Odonata; family Calopterygidae; genus Hetaerina; species Hetaerina titia. The sequence goes on along the minus strand of CM073776.1, from coordinate 37,882,146 downwards.
CCTTAACTCTAGAAGGCAACATCGCTAGACTGTAGACGTCAGTCGGTCAAGTGGGTCGCAAGTCCTTCAAAGAATTGATCCGTTCCTCAAATCCTCCCCTTCCCCCCACACCGGTAGTTTTTTGAATTGATACGTCAACCATACGTCTTCTCCCGAAGGTGTCCTTGCATGTATCGCCTTTATAGTGAAGTAGTGACTTTTCGGCCCCAAGAAATGTGTGAAAACGTCAAGTTGCTTTGGAAACGGTCCTTTTTGTCCTCAAAGCCAAGAAGATGAAACCGGCGGAGACTAAACCTTGCCTGGATAATTCGCGACGAGAGGTACGGCCCTTGCGAGATCAAGTTTGACTTAAAATAACCTACGCTAAAGAATGAGATCGAATGACAATAGGTGATCGCAAATTGCCGATATAAAGAAAGCAAATTGGGCTTACTTCCATATCTTTTTAGTTTGGAGAAAATGGCTAATAAAATGAATAACTGGGTTAATGTGATAGAATAATACGCCATATTGAATAAATAGAAATTTATTGAAGTTTTTGCATATGTTCATTATGATTTAGGATAAGCATTCCGCGGATTTAAAAAAAAATATTGGTATTATTTTCAGATCCCATTTAAGAAAATGGGAATAATACATAATTTTTCTTATCTCTTAAGGCATTTGTGGCCTGTTTTATATTTCAAAAGAGTATCTGTGTAGTCTCATTCCCCTCTGTAAGCTGTTTCTCATTATTTAAGCAAAATATTTTATTTGCAGTTCAACAGAGACCTGTTCGAATTAAACAGTCACAAACACTAAGTGGATAGTTGAAACACTACACCATTTAATGTTGGGATACATATGATGTTATCTTTAATTTGCTTCTTTGCGCCTTTCCAATCTTAAATTGGATTTACATTTGAAACTTAATTGAAAAATGAAGGAAAATCTTAAATAGTATGTACACTGAAGGGTAATCCAGAGCTCATGAACAAATAAGATCAACAGCACTTTATAATGCATGCAATATTTTACTAAAAAATACCATTTCAAGCATTTTTTCATATCATTTGTTGAAAAACTATAAAGCCAAAAATGAACTGATTATCAACATTTTCAGCTTAGCAGTGAAATCTTAGTTTTTCAGATTAATCAATTTTATTTTTTAAATTTACAGAAGTTCGAATTCCCAATTGCAAGTTTAAAATTTGGGTCTCCATTGTCCATACTTTCATTTATCTTTTTATTAAAAAGATTATCGATAATTATAGATCAAGCATCGAACATTATCTCAATGCATTTTTTCTTGGGTTCTACTTCCGAAAAGTATTCTCTGACATGCTGTGTAAAAATTAACAGGAAAACTCACAGCCATTGGTGTCATGTGCTAAATTCCATACTCAGAGTGATATGCGTTTTATGACACCCCTATCTTGGAAGAAATTCAAGATTGTGGTTCTCAAAATTTTGCGCCAAGATGTGGAATTTTTCAAAATGTTAAATTCACCATAGCAACAAAAGTAAAAATTTGAGCATTGAAACCTAGATGAGGTAAAAATGTTGCTTATAATATTAACCTAGCCCATAAATGATAATTTGATGACAAAGATGTCAATGGGTAGCTCTCACCCGGAGTGGAGTGGTCGTTTTATAGGTGGATTAGTAGTATGTAGTTATTTTTAATCCTAGCTGTGGTAAAGTAATAGCATACTACAATTATTATTTTGAGAGCCCCTTTCTCTTTTTCTGTATTTGCCAGTTTAAGGATATCTTGTCACAGATGGGCTTGGGTCCTTCCTACTATGTTCCTGTAATTTTGAAAATATTTAAGAAATATATGAGGGATTTTATTCAGTATCAGAAGAACGAATGCCAAAAAGTTAAACAGCAATGATGGTAATCAACTTTTTCCATCATTGCACATAGGTGCGAATCCAACATGCCCATATGAGCTCCAAATCAGATTTTGTTATTAAATTTTCCCACTAACACCACTGACTGGCTGATTTATCAAGTTCAGTGAATGATGTTCACACTTCAATGGTTCTCATTGCACAGACAGCTGAAAATACACAATACCCTACAGCAAAGAAAGATCAGGTAACAGGAAAGTTCTGGTTGAAACGCTTTCACTCTCATCTAAATGTTACTCATATTTATGGTATCACATGCAGTGCAAATTTTAAAATATTGCAGTTTTGTCTTTTGATTAAAATACCGTGGTCTTTGTGATGTACTTCAGAGGCGGCTACAGAAGGAGTTGATGTCTTTGATTAAGGAGCCACCCCCAGGCGTAACTGTAGATTCTGATCTTACTGGGCAGGATCTCTCTTTGTGAGTTCAATTTCTATATATTTTTTGTGTCTGGCAGTGAATAATATTTGGGTGTGAATGCATGTATAATGATTTTATGTTGAGCTGTTGAATATTTTTTGCAGATGGATCGTTCATATGGAAGGAGCGGCTGGAACATTGTACGAAGGTGAAAAGTTCCAGTTGCAGTTCAAATTTGGGTCTAAATATCCTTTTGATTCCCCTGAGGTAAATGAATTACATAGCAGCATGTGCATTATGATGAAATGAATATAGCATTTAAGTATAGAAATTGCTGTCAGTGTTTGTGTAGAAAGTACAAGATATTCTTATCATCATGAGATCACTTTGAACTAAGTTAAGTTTGATATAATAAGGATAATAATTTATTTGAAACATAGAGATAACCTCAATGAAATTTTTATGCAATAGAAACAAAATTAATAATAAAATAGAAAGTTTTTACAATGCAAATAGCACAAAAATTACTTCCTCCTCTAAAATGTAAACAGATAAACTATTCATTCAATTTTTTCAATAATTCCTTAAAAATGTAAGCCAGTAGTATTATAATCTAAAAACTCATTTGCCATTTTGTAACATTCATGTCAATGGTTGAACTTCTTAACCTCCACCGTTCCTAATTGACCTCGAAAAAGGTATGTGTTGTTTTCCATGTTGGGACGTTAATATCTACAATGTCTAGAAGACTCGAGTCAACAGCTCCATTTACACTGTTGTAGAGGAAAATTTTGGTCTGCGACCTTTCCTCATACATTTAAAGAAAGTATTGGCATTAATTGGGGTAGTCACTTGCATTAAATACAGAGCCATAGTTTTGTTACGCAATAATTTGACAAAATTTTGTTGTTTTTTCAATAGCCATATCTAATTTGAGTGGTATGGATTCCAGATCACAGAGCTATATTCAAGAACAAGCTGAATTATGGCATAATGTACTACGTTATTTATTGAGGAATCGGAAGCATATTTATGTTTAATGAACCCAAAGAGATGATAGGCCTTTAAGAAAATAGATCTTATGTAGGAAATTAAACTTGGCTTGGTATCAGTTGTGAAACCAAGTGATTGAAGCCACTCACTTGAAAGAAACACCATTGATACTTCACTTAAAATAGACAACATTTTTCTTCAATCGAAAGATGATAATTTTACATTTGGAAAGATTATAGAATAAAAACCATTCACTGCACAATTTATAAGCTTTGAAGTAATTCTGTAAAATAGCACGGGCATTAACCATGGTTGCTATCAGGCAGTGATCTGCATAGAAAAGGCAATCAGAATTGAGACACCTGGGCAAGTCATACATAAAAATATGAAAAAGCAATATAGACTCTTGCAGAATTTCAGAAGTAACTTCGACGGGTGACCAAAGTTGTATTTCAAACTGAACCCTTTGCAACCTGTTACATAAATAAGATTGACAAAGTTTGAGTAAATTACTACATATATATTTGTAACTTGTGTAATTTTTTGCTAATTTTCCAAGTGCTGTAGATTTTTAGGAAAATTTTTTATCTCTAAATCCTGTTGGAAAAATTATTTTCTTGGGCAGAAGCAAGCACCATAATTTTTTTTTTTCAAAATATTGAAGGTGGCCACCTGCTTCAACTGATATGAAAACCAGTCTGGGATCATAAAAAAATAAATCCACTGAAAGTAGTTATCATGATTTGGGGTGGGAGGGGACTAAATGAAGGGAATATTGCAATAAGTGGCATGTTAATTTACAAAAGCATTTTCAAGACTTTTTAAGTTTTAAACTATTAATTGGAAAACTATGATGCTGTGGAATTAAAGTGTGTAGCATTGAAGTGTTTCCAAAATTGCCAAAGCTAATGAACAAGTTAGCCCATCTAAAGAATAGAGGTTCTTTGGTGGTTTAGCTATTTGATTTGTTTGCTTTTTTGTTGCAGGTGACATTCATTGGGGGAAATATTCCTATCCATCCACATGTTTACAGTAATGGACATATCTGCCTATCAATCTTAACTGAGGATTGGTCTCCTGCCCTTTCCGTCCAGTCTGTATGTTTGAGTATAGTATCAATGCTCAGTAGCTGTAAAGAAAAGGTAATTCAATTATTTTAACTCAATATTCAATAAGTGGGCTCATAATAATTTTGCTTGCTGAAGTGCAGCCTTGGTTTTAGAGACTTTCACATCTATCCTATTCACAGCTAATGTCTTTCTAGTTTCTTACGTCATTCTTTCAGGAACTGCTTCGCATAGTTCATTATTGGTCTTTTTCCCCAGTTCCTCCTCTTCCTTGAGTAAGGGGTGACTCATGCAGTGGATATATAGAGAGGGACCTTGTCTTAATTTATTTAGTCAACAAATATTATTTTGACATAATGTTGTTTATTGCTCCCTTTGGTGAGCATTTGCTCTTGATTTTTCTCAAGCATATTGAAACTAATTTTAAGAACAGTTATAAAACTTTCATCTATATGCCTTCCTAAGTAAGGTACTTTAGGTTCTCCTTGATAATAAAATTGCTCAAAATTTCAATATTCCTCTTGCAGTGGTCCTATTCCAGTAGTATTTGGCAATTAACTTTGACAATGAATGATGACTTTGCCTCCCTACAGTTTCCCCAAAGGTACTCCAATTTTATGTACTATTATTTACAGTTTGTCAGGCAGGGTGAAAAATATTTTAGCCCATTATGCCCAAATGATGTTCTTTAGTAATCTTTTGATCAGGTTTTGTAAAATATGAATTGTTGAGCTATGCCACTTGATTAAATATTTGACCATATATATGCATTCTGTTACACAACAGTGAAGAATGTACTGCATATGTACAAGCTGAATGACCATCTTCAAACTCAAATCCACTCGTCTGATTTAATGGTCCAATTTTGTCTAATTTTAGTGCCAGTTTGATCAATTTCTGTTAGCTGATTAATTGATCCTAATGAAAAAAAAAATAAAAAAGTGTGATGATTCTATAAAATGTATTTTTAATGTAGGATTTATCAGAAAACATTTTGATCATATTTTACGGAAAACCCTCTAGAAATTTATAAACATGATTACATTTTTCTGATTCAAATGTTGATATTTTTATTTTTAATTTATAAAAATCACAAGTCTGTCAAAAATTTACTTCCCAACTCAAGAAGCAAGCAGAAGGTAGTAGTGTGAGAAATACAGCCATTTATTAAATCCACAAAGGTATTCCTGTTAAAATATAATTATGTATTGTAAAAAAAATTTCATGACAGAGGTATGTATAGTCAAGTCACTGAAAAAGTGAAACTATGCGTGCATGAGAAAATTATGTTTAATTGATAAACAAGTAATGTCTTAGGTTCGTTGTGAAAAACCATTCAGGAGGGATGTCAAAAAGGTTGAGGTGACCTGAGCTGCCATGCTAGATCGCATAGATTGATGGTAGATAATGTTAAGGTGTAATGAAAATACAGAAGAGGGTAGGAAGGCATTGAAAGTTATGCTATTAAGACCTGTCTAAGCGGAAGACCACTTTTATCATAATAGGAAAGAGTAAAAAGATCAAAAATAAATTCAATTTGGAAAGAGGGATTTGAACTCTAAATTTATGTAATCCAACAATTTCTGAGTGTAAAAATATTTGCCTTGCCCAGGATTCAAAACCGGATCCTTCATTCTGGCCGGGTGCTTTAGCCACTTAAGCTACTGAGGCATCCTCTTACACTACGAAATGTTGGAGGTTTTTAAGGAACAAGATGGCCCCCAAAATTTTGGAGTGTAAGAGGATGCCTTGGTAGCCTACCTCTGGCTAAAGCACTTAGCCGGACGTATCCAAGTTCAAATCCTGGTCAAGGTAAATGATTTTTACACTCCGAAATTCCTGCAATGTAATGGACATTTAGCAGATGAATCCATTAAAAGTTACTGTCAAGACATCTTCCGCAGATCCTTGGAATTCCTTAAATTATAGTTCATCAACCATCCATCCATAGTCTTCGACATGATACTCATTCTGACTGAGCTTCAAGTCATGTCAAATTCACCCATTCATGATTGTGGAGAGTGGATGAGACTAACAGACTTTTTTCTCAGGAGCTGGGAGCATGCTTCTGTTATTGACAGCTTGAACCAAATGCTCCCATATTGTACTTCATTTTACAAACATTTGGTGACAGATTACCTCTCAGTTATATGCATTGTCACATTACATAGAAGTCTAACGTTTCAGTTCTCACAGTAGTTCAAGTAAGGGAATCGTATTTCAAATTAAACATCTTAAGCCTTCAAAAATGAGTGGATGGGTTTTGGGAACTTACATAGTCTTAACACCTAAAGGCCGACCTGTGTCACACTACTCCCAAAGCTGAAATTCTGCTACACAGTCAATTACTTCAATTGTTATTCACAATTCATGAAACATTTGAAGGTTTGGGAAAAAAGTGATTCAATTGTATGGATTGTCAAAACAGAAAAGTATGTAATATCCACTGTAGGCATTAAATAATAGGTAATTTTTACCGATTGTCTTGGTCCAAAATTATTTTCTCCAGCATTGGTTCAGAAATTAAAAGGTATGAGCAAGTACTGTTATGCTCTGAATTCTTACAATTTACCATTTCGTAAGAGAAAGAAATGATTCATGGAGGAGAAGTAGTTATTTAATCAAAATGGAACTTTTTGTTGTATCCCAGAAGGTAAAGTTGGCCTGATCAGCTTGCTAATCACTAAGCAAGAGAAGCAGTGAATAGAATTAAAGCCACTAAACCCTTATCCAGTCCACAAATGTAATTAGATTTTTCATCAGGTTTTTTCTTTCTCTCTGGAGCATATGCAGCCCTAAAGCGTGAGTCACCCATTCTCTGGTTCTTCTTTCGCCTTTTAAGAATCATGTCACCTTTGACCACATCCATCTGATTGTTTTCTTTTCTTGTTATCAATTTTTCACCTAGGAATCCATCTTCACCCTTTGATGAACTTCAGTTAATACTCAGGTATATTTGTTCAACATTCTTCTGTGACAGTATCAATATTATTTTATTTTCTCTGCCTCTGTGATTATCAATGCCTCGCATCTGTCGCAAAGTATTTCATACATGTAAGTTCTTTCTGATTTTTAAGCCTCGTGTCTAATTCATCTTCAGTCTTCCTGCATGATAAAGTAAGATCGTGTTGATTTCAGTTAACCACTTGGCATCATAAAGGAAGGATTGATTAATGGGCTACCATTGTTTGATTATATTTCTTGTTTGCATGTCTTTTGTGTGTTTTAGTAGATTTAAATTATCACTAATCAATAATAGTAATCACTCGGAAAATTACTGTAGAGGCTGAATTAGTCCATGTATTCATGAATAAAATAAGATCAGTTAATTTTTATCTCAATTTTAGGTCACATTGATATAAGTATAAATGTGAAAATAAGTTTCTCTCACACTTCTGTTCCAATTTATGACAGAACAAAATGATGTAAAACTTGGTAAATTTTAGTCATATTTATATAAGTTTGAGAGTTAATTTATGTTCACATTTTGTTCTCCTACAACCCAAAATATATAAATATTTTTTAAGAGCATCTAGTCATATGTTGAAAATGTGCTTACTAATGTTCTGTAGTTATCATACCAAATTTGAAGTTGATTCTTTTCCAAACAAAATATATGCATGGTTTACATGCAATCCTGAAAAAAATTTCTTGGTGCTGCCTGTTTTGTGTGTGTACTTTTCATATGACACCTCTAAATTCTAAAATATTTTTGTTGCTATTTAACAATGAAGTTTGCTGAACTCCTGTGTTAAATAACAGGCATGAGCAATAGAGGTGTGGGTTTTTCATAGTTCAAAACAGAAGAAAGAAAAAAACATAATGGAAAGTATTGTTCTCTCAATGTGCATTCCTCAAATTTTTTGAAAATTGAAAGTGGATGAAAAGGATAATTTCATTGGGGATTCATGTACAATCTCCCCTAATCCCCTCAACAATGCAATACATTCCCTTCTTAATTTTCTTGTCTGAAATGCTTTTTCTAGTGCCATATCAGCCCAAATATAGTGTGACCTTAACTATTTTCAAGTTTAATATGGGGAAAAAAGCTCATATAGTTTTCCATTCTTAAGAATTATAATTTTCCTTAACCTATACTTCATGCAGGCCCTACTAATAGAAGTTTTTAAGGTTCTAAAAACAATTTTAATTTTAAATCCATTGAAACAGAATTCGTGTCATTTCCAACATGCTCATAATCCCACAAAATATTTTTGTCACTATCATCAATTCTCTTGAATATACGTCATGCATTTCTTAAATCTGTGGACAGTAGATTTGGTGGTGATTTTGTCCATAGCTGTTTTGATCCTCTTCACTAGTACAGAGATTGATGGTTTCTAAATCTTTCCCAATAGATTAAAATGATTGTTTTCAGTCAGGTGTCCCTTAAACTCTTCGACTACGAGTATTCCCCTCCAATACATGATAGTGATGTACCCTGTCACCTACTCCAGACTATGTTCAGCTGATCTAGCATAAGCCTTTTCTTCTTACACCCCTTCTTGTGGACGATCACTCCCAATGATAACCTTTCCTTAGGCACTGTTTTACACTCTAAAATTACAGATGGAGTCAGTTTTTGCTGATCGATATTGACTGCAGGCATTATGGTGATTCTAGCTTTTCATTGCCAGTACTTTTGATCAACACTTATTTAGCACCTTAAGTATTTGCAGTGAAGTTTTGATCGAATATCAAAGCAACATAGAATTTGATTAGCATTCCCATCTGCCCAAGGGGGTAGCTGTGCTTCATTTGCACGCTTAAAATGTACCTCTGGTATGCAGTTAATTTCTCAGCACAGTTATTGGTAAGATGTTGAACTAGGGAAGTTTGACATCAAAGGGAAAGGCCTTTTCTTCCTATCATCATTCTATGTACACCAAATGGTGCTTGCGATGTAATTACTGCGTGAATTCTTAAATTCCCTTGATACTACCTAAGCTTTGATCATAGTCTCATTTTGACTAATCGGAAAGCCTTTGCTTCATTTTTCCATTACAAAATCATGGATGTGATATTTAATGACTTCCAATTGACCTTTGGCAAGTCCTCTAAATGCTTTCCTGGTTGAATTAACACATTTGAATCTATCCAAATGCTTTGACCATAAATGTAATGTTTCTTCTGTAACACCAAGCTTCTTCAAAGCTTGAATATTGTTAGTTTTTCTTGCTTCTTAAGCCACAAGTATTTTAAAGTTCTTAGCATACCTTCATCAAATTCCTTTGTGTACTTGAGATTTGGAAGAAACCTTTTTCTTAACATTATTGGTTTTTTCTTTAACCACTATTAAATCAATAAAATATCCGGAAAGTATAGCAAAAAAATACTGGCATATGGGCTATTTACTGAAATGGCAAGAATGTATACTTATGAAATTAAATAAAACTGGTGAGACAACAAGTATGTCATAGTTTAGCCTTTTCTACCCTTTACATATTTCTATTATTGAAGTTACAAGTACTCAAATATAGTTCAGGTGTGACTTTAAGAGGCACACATCATCACAAAGAAAAATCATTGCATGATATTCATGCCATAATGATAATATTTGTTAAATTTTCTTTTGAGATAAAATTAATACAAATATAAAAGACGAGAGGAGTGAATGATACCTCCTTCCTGGATTCACTTGTCATCCTCTTCTGATCATATTCCTGTTTACTGTATTCTATGTCTATCAGCATAGAATTCATTCCATCTGCTTGACTAAAGCCTTTAGTAAATTGGAAGTCATTCTCTGGGAGTATTTTTTGTAACTATTCCATATATATAATGCCAATTTGAATAAATAAGTTACTTCATGAACAGTAATCACCTTTCAGATTGGAATAATATTCTTCATACGCATTATGGCATCAAATGAAATTGCAAAATTAATGTTCATGTGCCTAATTTTGTTTTGTTTACACAATGGTTAAACTTCATTTTAGTTGATATTTGTGGTCTTTTTATTTACGGATATTATTTTTTCCAGAAAAGGCCTGCAGATAACACCCTATATGTTAAGACGTGCAATAAAAATCCAAAGAAAACGAAGTGGTGGTATCATGGTGAGTAAAATTACTTTAAAGTTTTAATAGATGTCCATTGGCTAAGTTTAAACACCACAGGCTTATTCTTAGTGAGGAGAAAACTGTTATCCAAGCTGCTTTAAACTTATAGTCAGGGACATTGATCTTTTGCTTGAAAAATTGGAAGAAGTGTGTCACATGAAGAAACACAAGGGTGATGGTGATGCAATTTCCAGTTTTAGTGCACATGTTTCTGATGTGACTAATGATGACTACTTTGATGCCAAAGCATATGTTTGCAAACGGGGGAGTGAGACACATTCTCATGTATGTTTGAACATATATGCGATTATGTGGTCATGAGAGAAGAATCTTTACAAGGTCCATGTGAATCAAATTTCAACTCTCCTTGTGGCACAAACATATAGTACATGATGAACATGTTGAAATAATTATGATCACTGTAGTATACATAAACCTGTGATGTTTGGCTGAACATCAATTTTGGCCAAAAAAGGGGGTTGATTCATGTTACTCCTAACATTATAAGTACTGTTCATTGGAAACAAAATAGTTTTGGTACATGCATACGATGGTGAGCCATTTATATCTATTTATTATTGGTTTATTAATGTGTTTTTAATAGAACCCTAGTTTAGGGAGTGTTATGGTCTCATCAATAGAAACATAATTCAACTTTAGGTTCAATTTAACCTTTTCAATTCATCATCATCAAGCACATTAGTAATACCAACCAGCCTCCAGTTACCTTTATATACATTTTTTTGTGTACGATAAATATGTTAATTACTTTGTATTTTTTATGGAAAACTGTTATCTGAAATCATTCTACGTACTACTTTGGTCCAAAATAACCATTTTATTAATTGGATAATTTTTTTTACTTTATCAATTGTTCTAGCAAAGTACTAAATTGGCATAGCATTGAATATGCACCTTAGGTTTTGTGAGGTTGACTTAATGTTTTTTTCAGTAAAACTTTGCCCCTACAAATTTTATGCACCAAATGCTTTTGGTTATGGATTCACCTGTGATAACTTAATTATTGTTAAAAAATACTCTTCACTAGAAAAAGTACTTAACATTGGCCCTTTATGTAATGCTATAGCAATCTTATATTGACTAATGTGAAATAATGTTAATTACTTTCATAATTCTCTTCCAGATGATTCTGTTTGATCATGGCTGTGATGATATTAATGAAAATTACTGAGATAAACTGGATATTAATCATAAAGCTTGAAATATTATACTCGGAAGTTCTTACTTTTTAATTTCTTGTTGCTTACATCCAGCAAGATTTTTCCCAGTGTTTTCAAGAGAAGGCTGCAATATTAAGTTTGGTTTTTATCCTAGCCTGCAATGAGAAAGAAGCTCTGTCACATGAACTGATGGTGTTTCATGAAAAAGTGAAGAATTCATTTTTGTTAAGTGGAGGAGAAAATTCCAAGTACGTTTTTATTCAGTGAATACATATCCTTCCGCAGTAGGATGGTTGTCAGAGATCCTAAGACCTCAGGATTGACAGTCTACATTATTTCTTATACTAATATTCTTTCATTTCCTATTCAAAGGTATGCAAAATCTAATTGCTTTTCAAATCTCAAGAGCTCACTACTACTACTAAGAAATTTCTTTCTTCAATGAGTTTGTTCAAGTAGATATTTTCATTGAAATATTTTGAAAATATTAGTGAACTTTATAGATTCCTCTCATTTTGTATGTTTCCATCTACTTGGCATAAAATAAATAATTGTTTTTCAGTGATTGGGGCACATTTCATTGCTTTGGAATTGATTTTGTGGCATCCATAGCAATTTATAGTGTTGCATAATGAAACATTCCACATAATCATAGTTTGAACTTGTGGCCCCGCTTCATACATTTATCCGATAGATATTTGTGTTGCTTGGGATTGTTAAGCATAGTCAATTCCAGAATGAAAAATTTAGCTCAAAATGATGAACATCTTCTCAAGCTAATGTGGGAAAAAATTGATGCACTTTGGTTAATAACTTCTTTTGGTCTCACAAATTTAATGTTTAACAATATTTTATTACATGTATTATTGCAATGTATTATTGTAATCTTTGTAACAACTGCAAGTCTAGGTTTTCTGCACTGAAGTCACTTTTTTATTTATTATGTTGGCTGGTACCAAGCTTGCATTGATGTACTTAACATTTGCAAGTGCAAGAACCCTGAATGATGCTGTTAAAGCCTGTCTTCTTCCAAATCAAATAAGATTGTTGAACTTTTGACAAGGGCTAATAGGTTTTTTTAAGCCAAACATGTTTTGCATAAAGAAGACAGGGCTGAAACAAGGGATGATCTTGCCAAGGAAACCACCTGATATCCCTATTTTCATCTGTTGATAGATGACTTAAGAGAAAAAATGTAGTGTAGATAATGTATATAGAGTTTTCACATAAGTATTTAATAAAGAAAATACATATTTTTATTTATAGAAGTTGGTTTTTTGTCATCTTTCTTTCCTGCACATTTAAATCCTCTGTACTCCCTTAAAATGATCTCACTGAATCAACCAGATGCTTGTACTGGTGGGTTTCTTTAGTGTGTGGAACTTTTTGACATTTGAAGGAATAGATACAATCATTCTACTCCTAATCCATTGAGGTAGGCTGGCATCACATACACAACTCACAAAATCTACATTTCAAACTAAGTCGCCCAGAGATAAACTGATATCAAAAGGTGCACGTATAAAAAGAATTATCTGAAATTTGGTTTTGTTTAAATAGATAATTCTTCTAAGCTGCAGAGTGCCTTTTGCCAGACAAATTAGTCAAATGAAGCAATGTCAAAGAGAGTCGTGGCAAAACCTTTACACCAAACATTCTTGTTGCATACAAGAAGGGAATATGATTATTGTAAAAGTCAACAAATTTAAATTTATTCCATGAGGCCAGCCTCAGCATCTGCTTGAGCTCTAGTACAATGTTCAAGTCACAAAATTGGTAGTCAAAAATACCTAAAACAATTTCTGAAACATTCATTTCACTGACTAATGAAAATTTTGTGAAAATTATCCCTGGAATTGATGGAAGTGTGGAAAATTAAAACGTACCATCTGTCCAATAAAATTCCATGGTCTCAAAATTTCTCTAAAATAAAAAAAAAACAAGCTAAGAAAATGCAATGTTGAATTTTTACAAACAATAAAACACTTCAATTATAAAATTTAGCCTAAAAAGAGATACGGATAATTTGGCCAGCCACAGCTGATGTGCACGTTAATTTTGGACAATGTGGTGGTATGAGTGACAGATTTAATGTATAATTCGTATATATTTTACTGCAATTAAATTATAATTGGCTATAACTAGTCTCCATCATCCATCTAGATTAGAGGTTTGTCAATCCTAATGGTTAAACATTACATTTTTGGGAAAAATGAAAGTTTTTTCACAAGAAAGATTGAAGTTCCATCCAAATGGATTTGGGTGCAAATAATAATATGGTCTGCTATTAATTATGCTGGATAACTTTACTCTCAGGCTATATTTATTAACAAAAAATCAAGATAAAACTGACTTTTAATAATCAAACCACTTTACTTTTCCACATAAAAATGCTATTTGATGGGCTGAATTTAATGTAATCACCATTGTATGCATTAAAAAATTACAGGCTGATGCTATTTGACATAAATACATTATAGGTATGAGTAATGAGCAAACATCATTTTGCCACGAGACGTGCACTAAGTTTTGCCATATGTAAAGTATCACTCACCTAGCAAGTAATTCTTGTGCTTAGCAAGTCTGATAGGAGGAAGTTTTATTGCTCCAACTACACCTAACAATCACTTGGCACCGTTATATTTTTCAAAATATGTTGTGTCATCACTGAATGTTCATCTCTCTCTCATATCATTGAAGTGGAGTTTTCACCATTCTTGAGTTAAAATAATTTGAAATTGAATTACACAGTTATGTTTGTGATCAAAAACTACAGTTATCAGCCCAAATGCTGGTTTCATAGGTGAAGGTAGAGCTCACCTTGCACAAAAACCTCAAAAGTACTTGAAATTCAAACCTAAGAATAGGGGGGTGCAGTACCTTTGCCTATGTCTGCTGTAGTTTACCAGGAGGATAACTGAAAAATAACACAGCTTGGGGAAGCTGAGGCTGTCTAAAACCACTGGAAGTCAAACCTGGGCCTTGTGGTCAGTAGCCAAACACTTGGCTGTTTCTTGGTGGTAAGGTGGAAATACCCTTTTCCATGTCAAAGCCAGGGTGTAGCCATCAGGCAAACTAATATTAGTTGATTTTTGACATGTGGCAGATGGAAAACGTGAAATGAACAGAAAGGTAAATAAATGAAATTCTAGGCATGGTAGTGAAGGTTGGGAGAAGTTTTATTGCATTGTATAAACAGGAAAAATCTGTCTACATGATATACTGGGAGATAATGGAATGTAGAAGACTGAGCAAGAGGGGAACAAACAGGGAGGGGAAGCAGGGTAGAGACAGGAAAGGAATAAGCATGCTAGACGGAATGGAGGTAGGAAGTATGTCGAGTTGAAGAATAATTGACTGTAATGCTTGTTAGTGATGTGTTACAAAGGGTTTTTAATTCTTTAGTCCCTGGATCCATCAAATAATTATCTTGATTATCCCAAAAAAAATCTGTAAGTGGAGGATGCAGGCTCAAAATTCAGTAATAATGAAATGTAGATTATTCTGATGGAATGAGTAGAATAGAGTCCCAGGAATGAGCACGTGGCAATTACATGAAGGGAATGGGAACAATAGGGGAAAGCTTGAAAGAACTAAAAAAAAGCAGGAGAAACAATAAAAATATTATGTCTGGAGAGTATTACACAGCTATTGGTTACAAGGGTGACACTTAAGATTCAGCATCCTAAAGACAGGAGTTAACAAAAAAGTACGGAGTTAGATGAAAAATTTGGATCCAGAGTCAACATGGAAATATGATAGGATCTATACCAGCAGCTATAAAAATGTTTAAGGGCTTGAAGGGGAAAATGTGATCAACTGCTTGTGTATATTGAATAGACAATACATTTATCAACAAAACGATTATCTGCATAGAGAAACCCAAATAAATGTCAGTGGAGGGCATTACAGTAGACTAACAGTAAATATGCTATGCTAGACCACAAAAATATACGTATGAAATGTGGCATGGATGAAGATAGGTAGCATAAAAAATGCAAGATATTGAGACAAAAAAAACTTCAAAATACGAACATTGACAAAGCAAGAGAAATAATGTCTGCATGTACTATCAAAAATTGAAAGGAATAATTTTCTAAAATGTTGTAGCAAAATAAGTATTGAATTTGGCAAGAGGACTTAACCAGATAAATGATCAAATGTAAAACTACCTTCAAAATATTTCAGGTTTGATAGGAAGAAAAGTTAAATTTCTCATGTGGGGAGGAGAGTTCATAGGATCATTGATGGAAGACTGTATAACAAGGAAAAACAATCTCTTTGGTGAGTAGTCGTTGGGTTGAGAAAGCAAATATCACTCATAGGAATAAGCATAAGTTAAATGAGGGAGTGTGCTTGGTGAATTTGGAACAGATTTTGAACAAGAATATGCAAATTAAGGATATTATGTTAAGAGTTTAATCAAAAATAAGCATTCCCAGGGAGAATTGAACTAATGACCAGAAGTTTGATTGGAGACAAAGGACATTTTTAAGAAAAAGTAGAGGCATTCGAGAATACAGAACAAATTTTAGGAAAAGAAGACTCATGCAGTATTTATATAAATCTCAGATTTGCATTGTGAACAGGGTTCATTCACTCCCAAAACATATTTCCCCCTCAAATGCTAAGAAAAATATTTGAACAAATTGATTTGGCACCCTAGCTAAAAGATATTAATTAAACTCTTTTTATTATAAAAAGGCAGCATATGGGAGCTTTCAAGCATTGCGACTGACAGAATAGTCCTGAGTAATCCTTGGACAGCCTTAACTGAAATCAAGGCTCGAGATTTTCTTCTTCAGAACTTCATCATCTTCATGGGCCATTAATTCAAGTGGATTTTTAACAGCTGTCCAAACTACCCTGCTCCTTGCAAATCTCTTCAGTCCCTGATATATCATTGCACCATTACTTGCTCCTTGTACTTTAACTTTGTTTGGCCTTCCCAAAATTCATTAGAAACTACAAATTGGACTAAAATCTCTACCCTTAATCTATGCATCTTACATCCCATAGGGCTTATCTTGAGATGAGCTCCACTCTTGCTTATTGAAACAAAACTTCAGCACAATCAGTGTGGCATGCACATTTATGTCTCTGACTTACTTTTAGAATGCCCAATGCCATTTCTTCTCCATCCAGAGCTACCAGATTGCAGAGGTGATATTCAAAACAGCATCTCCAACAGGGTGATAAAAATACTTTGACTAAAATTTCAGAGCATTAAGGGGGAAGGGGTCGAAGTGATATTCACTCAATTACACTCATCAATAAGACAAATAATTATGTCCATGATTGAATTAGCTCTTGTCAATAACATGACACATAAAAAGTCCTTTCAAGAGTTCAACCGATGAGCATAATGAAGTGTTATTTTATGAGCTAAAAGGTGCGTACCTTTCTGGGACTTCAACCTAGCACATCCATTTAAGTCGCCACTGTCAGTCTAGGTCAGATGAAACAATTGTTTCATGCTAAATATTCCTTTCTAGAGATTAATTCCAATAATTAAATCGATATTCTAAATAAAAGGAATTTCATGGCATTTAAAAATACCATGACATTATTTCCAACGTAACATAGTTTTCAGTATATAAAACTTCAAATTTTTTAATTGATTTTTAACAGAAAATATTGGGTGGGGATGGTAAGGAACAATAAACGTCCACAGCATAAAAGTGATTATTTGACGTAGGTACACTTTTCATTTTTACAATCAAAAGAGCAGCTGTCTCCGGAGAGTAAAAAATTATGCTATTATGTTATGATTTTTTTAAAATTATTTTTTACCATTTGCTTGAAAACAGCTACATATCTACGCGAATAACCACAGCTAGAAGTTAAAGTAAACGTTTCAAACCAGCTGTGCTATCAAATAATCGTGCATTCTTGAATTCACCTCTCATGTCAAGCATGTAATACATCAAATGACGTTTAACCTTGATTGGTAACTGTACCCTTGCACTGTTACGACTTTCTGCTGCGCTAACCTGGAAACGGGGGAAATATTTCAAGATAGGTAGACGTTCACAATATGTGCCAGGATAAGTAGGTAGAAATAACGATACTCACATTTTCTAAGCCGACTGTCAAAATGCGGTTGGTCCCTAGAGGTGCATAAGTAACAAAGGACACGCTCTTTCCTCCCTTCCTTAAAATTAAGAACCTCACGGATTTTAGAGTGAACATCCAACTGGCTGATAAAATGCCGTAACCTAAAGGAACAAAACAATTATTGTGGCAATAATGAGAAATAACTTATAAAATGTCTTTCAATTGCAACTTTAACCAACCTATGATGAAGCAAAACACGGCAAGAGAATTCTTGAATTTATTCTCTCCCAGGTTTATTCTTCTCCAAAAAGGTTGATCCTCGGCATTGCGTTCGACAGGAGCATCACGAAGTTTAGTGAAACAAAAATGACTGAGGTAGCTCCAAAAGAAAAACTGGCAAATAGCAAACGCATTTAGAATCCTAAAAAATCTCGGGTTCTCGTATTTGAACAAAATGACATCCTTGGACACTTTGGTATTCACATCGTATGGTGAATTCTGTGTGTGTAGTCTTAGTTTGGATGCCTGTCGATTGTTCATAAAATTAAATTTAGGAACATTTGTACAATTTAATCGCCACCAACTGATTTTATGGTAACACCCCACCGGTGAGCAGTGATATTTACAAGACACATACGAAGTGGCTAGCCTCTTAATGGTTATTGTTCTTTGGAAATTAATCAACCCCTTTGTGGCGGCATAGCCTCTACAAATATACGAAGTCATTATAATGAAGTATAACAGTTTTCCTCAATAAACAAAGAGTTCACATACTCCCTCTCTTCACGTTAAAATCACCGGCCATCACAAGTACGCGCAACGAGTTTTATTTGTTATCATTTCAGGTGTCGCTGATCGCATTAAGGAAGCTCGAAGAAGCTTCAAGGCGGCTTGACTGTGTTCTATGTGACTGTTTAGAACGGAACCATGGCATGCACCTTTGATCTTCTGGAAAATGATCTGAAAGAAAAAGCAGAGCAAGCAAAAGTATTGGTTGTAGGTGCGGGAGGTATAGGCTGTGAGCTCCTGAAGAATTTAGTTTTAACTGGATTCAAAAATATAGAAATAGTAAGTGTCGTTGAACTTCATTTGTTACCGGTTCATTCCCGCTTCTTTGAAATGTTTTGCTATAACATTGCATATTGAAGGTTCATTTAATATTTTTGTATCCCAGATAGATTTGGACACGATTGACGTGAGCAATTTAAATCGGCAGTTCTTATTTCAAAAAGTTCACGTAGGAAAATCAAAGTCTTCCGTTGCCAGAGAAAGTGCGTTGTTATTCAACCCCACTGCCAACATAAAGGCGTACCATGACAGTATTACCAGGTAAATACCAAATAATTGTGACACCGAGGGATTAAAAATGATGCTAATTTATATGCATGCCAATATTATCTTTTTTCATTTAGCTCCACATACAACGTTAATTTCTTCAAACAATTCTCGCTCGTAATGAATGCTTTGGACAATCGGGCAGCCAGAAACCATGTGAACAGAATGTGTCTTGCCGCCGATGTACCCCTAATTGAGAGTGGCACAGCCGGATACAGTGGTCAAGTTGAGGTGAGCATTCAAATATTTATATTTTAAAGAAAATCACTCTCGGTGCATGCAAGTTCAGTAATTCTAATCGTAAAAATTATTCATCTGTTCATTGGGAAACGCGTCATTCACGGATTCACGCGATATAGAAGTCATGTTTCATGATGTACATTTTTAGTCAACTGGATAATGATGCCTTCCCCAGCTTTATTGCGTTAATAATTATGCGGCAGCATTATCCTGAAATGTCATTGAATTCTCCACGCGTGTTATCAATCATATTTTGCCTACATATTTGTATTTTCTGTAGCATTTCAATTCTACGCCATTCGAGGACTGAATTCATCATAGTGTGCCCGTGAATGGAATCACAAATCACTAAAACAAGCTGACAACAACAGGATATAGGTGTCATCTTTTGTATACAAATGAAAAAATTATCATCATCATTCTCTCTCTTGTGTATGTTAACTGTATGTGACATTATATTTTGAAGTCCACCGGCATTCATTTATTTGCCATGTTCATTTCCAGTAAGACCCTTGTATCCGATTATGTTGGCAAGATTATGTCAGAATTGTTTCAATTGCAGGTCATCAAAAAAGGACTCACAGAATGCTACGAGTGTGTCACTAAACCTAGTCAGAAGAATTTCCCTAGCTGTACTATTCGAAACACTCCATCAGAGCCCATTCACTGCATTGTTTGGGGAAAACATTTATTCAAGTGAGTAAGGAAGAGTGCATGTGGGCTTTTTGTACATTTTTTTATTATTTGTGTGCTTTCCTTTTCTAAAGGAATAATTGTCTACTCCTCTTGACAAATAAGATTTTTGGAGATTGATGATAACTGTATAACTTCCACAATGGGGAAGAAGAGACTATCTAGTTTCAATCCCACCCCAATAAAGATGTTTTATTATTATAACTATATAATTGGTCTAGTGTCTACCATTGTAAGTAACCAGGGTGAATTCTGGCAGCACAGTAAAGAAGGGTGAAAATTATTTTGAGATTAATTAAACACATGATGAAAAAAATTACCAGGAATATACTGCATTAAACTATCACTCATCCTGGATGCTTTCTTTTTAGTTTAGTTAAACCTGGTAAAAATGTGTAACTCGTAAGTAAAAAGACGTGTTCCATACTTCTTACAAACATGTCTTAAGAAACCAAAAACATTATTATTATGAAATGTAGAGAAGATTTCCCAGCATTTTTGTTACTTTCTGGAAAATGCATGGTCCGTCTTCAGTCATGTTATTTTGGGAAATAGTCTGTGATTTTCAAGGAATAGAATTCATTAAAATCAGCATCTGCAATATTTTTACCATTGTTTAATATCTAGTTTTTCATATTCTTAATATTGATGATAGCGGAAGAGAAATTTATTGCACATTGAAAACCCTTGAATTGTACCAAAACATATTATGCTCTTCATCCTAACAAACTTCAAATAAGCAATTTGGACCTATCAAAACAGATGGTTGGTTATCATGGTGGTTGGAATGGATCATGATTACTAACAGTGATATGAGGGCTGTTCAGGAAAGTGGGACATAATTATTTTATTTGAATAATTTATTGTGCAAAAATTTCATTTTGTGATATTGTTAATTCAATGTGCTATGTGTATCATATAACAAACTAAATTTCGTCAAAATGGCTTTAGAACAAGCTGGTCAAGAATTGTTGCAATAGTCCAGTACATTTCCAAATAACACATTTAATTGGTTTTAACAACAAGCACATGGTTTTGGGCATTTATTTTGATCTTAAAAATGCTTTTAATAGCATTGACCGTATTATTGTTGAAAATAAGCTTGATTGCGTTAAAATTTCAGTTGTACTGGTCAACTGGAATCTTTTCTGAAAAATGAATCAAAATATGTTAGCTATACTCATGCCTGTGGGATCCGTAGTTGCCAGCTTCAACCCGTTGGAAGTCAGTCACTATTTATGCTCTACAGGGCACCATCCTTAGCCCTCTATTATTAGTTTTGATCGTAAATGATCTCCCCGATTATTTCACTAGGAATATTGTATGCTGATTATTCCTCCAGCCTAATATCTACTTGTAAAACTTCTGGTTTGAACAATCGTGTTGTTGTAACATACATTATTATTATTATTACTTTTTATTTGCCCAGAGATCACAATACAAAATACCGGGTGGATGGTGTATGTACATGATATAAGGCACGTCAATAAGGAGATGAGGAAATGGTGTGGCCCCAATATAATTATCTTAAACATTGATAAGACTTCCTGTATTCATTACCATACCAAGGGAGCATCTCCTTTAGATGATGCAACTATCAATATCCATTTCTCAGTATTAGGTTCAGTAAAAGAACTTGGGCCCTGCATACATGAAACACTGGACTGGACTATTCATGTACCAGAGTTTGCTAATATACTTCCAATTATATTTTCATGACCAGTAAATCTACAGTACCTAATATCCCATTTATTGCATTATATTATGCTAAAGTGTATGCTCACTTGGTTTATGGCCTTCTATTGGAGGAATTCATCCATTTATTTTAAGGCCTTTCCATTAGGAAAGCAAGCAATGAAGGCTTGTGAGTAGAGTATCTGTACTGCTGTAAGCCACTCTTGTTATCCCAAAAAATGTTGAATCTTTCATTGGTCTACATTCATTCGTATCTCTTTTTACCCTCTTTGTAAAAATTCGTCCTCACCTTTTCCCTGTAAATGCTAATGTTCATTGTTATCACACCCATGGGTCCAATTACATTGAATGAAATCAGCATTCACATACCCACTACCTCAAGGGGCCACATCACTCAGTGTCTGTTATTTTTAGTAAGACATCTCTACATATTCAGCCCACTTCATCTTTGCTACCTTCTTAATGAAAGTTAAAGCTAATCATTAAGAGCAAAGCACACTAGTGTATGTATTTGGAAGATAAGTTGTCAAACGTTTCTTAATATGTTGTGTGTGTGTTCACAATATCCATGGTTGTATACCAATATGGGATAGGAATAAATTATTATTATTGCTATTACTAAGCATGTTTATTTTGGCTATGGCAATAATTGAGGTAACACGCGACTCTGTGTTGAAATTGTGCCTTTGCCTGAACCAATCATTGGCTGAGACCTATGTAACGGAGCCTTATGAAGTCTCTTCTTCCATATAGCACAATTAGGAGATGGTTTGAAATGTTTTAAAAGGGGAGACAATTTCAAAGGAAAGGGGATCCCCTAGATAATATTTAAACTTTTGGGTGCCATCCACATATTGGTTAAAGAAAAATTATCCATGGGATGTTTATGCTTGGTAAGTCCCATGAAGCCCTCACTCTAATAATGATTATGTCATGAAAATCTGTATGAAGTTCTTCCTTGTTATATTTAAATTCCAAACTTAGCCCCATGTGACTTTTTACAGTTTTCCCTTATGAAGAAAAACGTTTTTGGAAAGTTCTTTTGTGTTAGAAGCAGGTGTAGTCAAACTATACATGTTCCAACTTACAACAGCTGCTGCTGATGTAATACTAGAGTCAAACGAATGAAACCTGTACCACACATGCATTGAATATTAAGCTAATAATGTATCAGGATTAAATTATATTCTTGGTAAAAATCATGTAAATAAAGATAATGCTCGTTCTTCATTGAGCAGCCCTCTGACATCCTGGTATCTAGGTATAATGGGTACCATGAATATAGCCTTCATTATAATGCAATTATTCTATCAAGTGAACCACTTCACTCAGATCCGATTATGAATTCATTAGTTTTTGGCACAACTTGTGAAAATTCCTAGTCATTGTAGAACTATGTAATATTTGCACAACTATTTTCACAAGTGGTTTTGTATTGAAGGCAACCTTGGGTTTGGAATATTGTTGAGCTTGGATTTACATGTAAATTATAGTGTTGTGCCCAAACGGTCCAGGACACAGCGAGTGGGTTCGCAGATACACAAAGGTTCTGATGTGGTCTCGTTTCCTGGGGAAGGTTGGTCCACAAAGAATAGAAATTCATACATTTCTCTTAGAGTGTTATTTGGAGGACATCCGCCTCAGGTGTCAATTGACCATCATCCCCCCTGAGCGGTTGACTCAAGGATGTATATATCTAATTTGGGTTCAAGAGATCAGTCACCCAGGGAAATATCATTGGAAGCGTGTTGTGACAGCAACAGTCACCTTTATTGTTGCCCTTGAGTCAATGCTCCTCTGCTCTCCCAATGCTACACGCCCTTTGACTCGTCGAGAACCCTGACCCTTGCACAACTCATCGGGGGTTGCTCAATGAATCAGGGTGATTCAAGCATGACAACAGGACAGGAGGGGAGGTGGAGAAATGTGTGGATTGGTTTGTGGTGTGGGAAGGGAGGTACCGTTTGAATGTGTGTTGGTTGTTGAGTGAGTTGATGGGTTCTCACAGAAGGGAAGAGTGGGAAATGTTTTTGCCCAGTGATCACGTATTTTCCTAAAGTTATGCCTCAAACCATTGAATTCTGTCTCTGCTGCGATATGTTTTCTTGGTACATAGTTTGAAAATGAAACTTTCTATCTGCCAGTGCTGTAAAATTCATGCCCTCTTAACTATTTATTAGCCAACTGTTTGGAGAGGATGACCCAGACGAGGATGTTTCACCTGATACAGAAGATCCTGAAGCTGTAGGTATGTATGTTTTGGAGAAAAATATTACTAATTCACACAGACAATTACTCCTTTGTGAAATGGATTATTTAGATTTCAAGGTCGTGTGTTTTTCAAAACCAATTACTTAAAATTATTATTATTAAGTAATCTACCGGTTAAGGTAGGTTTTTGGATGGACACAACTATCAAATAAACATTTTGTGACTCCCCACCTAGCAACTAATCTATATCAGGTCCCTCTTCATCTCGGTGTACTTCTTTCCTCCCTTCATCCCGTCCAACATCCCTATCCTGTTCCTACCCTTACCTCGCTTGCCCAACATTCTCCCCTCTATTACCCTCTTCAACATTCCACTACCGCTCAGTACGCCTTTCATCCATTTTTCCTGCCTCCATAGGATTTCTCTCAACAAACCCCTCTCCTCCCCCACCATTTCTAGTACTTCCTCATTTGTTTTCCTTTCGGTCCATTTCACCTTCTCCATTCTTCTCCACACCCACATTTCAAAAGCCTCCAATCTACGTCTATCCTCCTGCTTCAGCGACCACGTTTCCGCGCCGTACATAGCTACGCTCCATATCAGAGTTTTTACGAGTCTTGTCTTAACATCCCTACTCAACGTCCCCGTCATCAACTCCCTCCTCCTTGAGAAAGCCTCCTTGCCTAGCGCAATTCTTCTCCTTACGTCCCTACCACTTTGACCGTATTGGTCCAAAACACTTCCGAGATATGTAAACTGTTCTACCTGCTCTATTTTTTTCCCGCCTATTTTAATATTTAGCTTAGCCTTTTTCTTTCTGGAAAATCGCATAACCTTGGTTTTATTAATGTTGATTCTCATCCCATATTTATCGCACTGAACCTCCAATTCACTCAACAATGCTTGCAACCCCTTGGCTGACTGAGCAACTAATGCTTGGTCATCAGTAAACCTAACCTATTTTACGAATTCCCCTCCGACTTTCATTCCTACCTCCAGTTCTTCCCATGCCTCTTTAATCATTTCCTCTACATATACGTTGAACAGTACCGGTGACAATGGGCAACCCTGCCTTACACCTCTTCCTAACACTGCCCATCCGGACTCTCCGTTCCCCACTCGCACCTGAGCAGTCTGAGACATGTACAGGTTGCGGATCAGTCTCCTGTCCCTCCAATCCATTCCTATTTTCTGCAATACACGCATTAATTTTTCCCAATTCACTCTATCAAACGCTTTTTCGAAATCTACAAAACAGGCAAAAACGTCCTGATTGTATTCTATATTCCTCCCGACTAGTGATCTCATTACTGCAATGGCATCACGCGTACCTCTTCCTTTCCTGAACCCAAACTGATCATCCCCTAAGTAATCATTTGCCTTACTCTCTATCCTTTTGTTGATTATCCTGAGAATAACCTTAGCTGCGTGGGATATCAAACTTATTGTTCTGTAATCCTCACATGACGAAGCCTTTGCCTTTTTTGGAATAGGAACTAACACCGATCTCACAAAATCTTCCGGCCAGATTCCTTCCTCATAGATACTACGAATCAGTCCATATATGGCCTTTTTCCCACCTTTCCCTAACCATTTCAACATTTCTACAGGAATATTGTCCACCCCCACAGCCTTATTTGCTTTCATCTCCTTTAATGCCCTTTCTATTTCATCGTCGAGTATGCCTGGACCTAAGCTATCTTCTTCTACGTCATGTTCCTTTTCTATGTCTAACCTTGTCGGCCTAAGTTCTTTACCATACAGTGTTTCTATATATTCCTTCCACCTCTCTTGAATTTTTCCTGGTTCAACTATTATCTTACCCCATTTATCTTTAACTGTTAGCACAGATCTTGCCTTCTTACTTCCCGATAATAACTTAACCTTGCTGTATAGAGCACCAATTTCACCCTTCTTCTGTAAACTTTCCATATCCTCGCATTGCGTTTTCCACCATTCTTCTTTTGCTTTATTTGTGGCCCTTCTCAATTTATTGTTTAACTCTTTGTACTTCATTTTGCCTAACTCTGTGTTTACATTTTTCCATCTTCTTCTCTCATCCATCTTTGCAATCATCTCATCCGTTACCCATGGTTTCCTTATCCTTTTCCCGTTAACGGTTCCTATAGTGTCTTTTGCGGCTTCCAATATCCCTTTCTTGATACATTCCCATTTTTCTTCGATAGTACTCAGTTCTTTACCGTCATCCAACATTTTCTCTACAGCCTGCTGATACTCCTTCCTCGTTAATCCATTTACTGCTTCTAAATTCCATTTCCTAACCCGCCGCCCTTGCCTTATCTTCTTGAAACGAACATTACATTTCATAACAACTAAATTGTGGTCAGAGTCCGCATCCGCTCCTGGGAAACTGTGCGAATTTATCACACTGTTCCTAAACCTGTGCCTAACCATAATATAATCTAACTGATACCTTTCTGAGTCACCTGGCATTTTCCATGTATACCTACGCCTTTTGTGATGTCTAAACCATGTGTTGGTGATGACTAACCCCTGTCTCCTGCAGAATTCAATTGCTTTCTCCCCGCGTTCATTCCTCGTGCCTAACCCATAGTCCCCCACCTCACCACCATCTCTTCCTTCGCCTACCGTCGCATTCCAATCCCCCATCACTATCAAATGTTTCCCTGCAGGAACACTCGCGATGGTATCCTCTAACTCATCATACATCCTATCGACTTCTTCCTCCTTGTGGTTGCTCGGTGGCATGTATACCTGAATAATAACCAAGTTCGTTGGCTCTGCTTTAATCTCTACGAGTAAAATTCTATCTGTCGCTTGCTCTATGTTGACTACGCTTCTTCCTACCCCTTTATTTAAAATTATGGCAACCCCTCGTATTCACTATAAAAATGAGGTTTGAAAAATTACCTAATTCTTATGTGGGCTTTCTTTAGCAGTCCATGCTGTCATCTGTGAACATGTGTGTCCTAGGGGGCAAGTAAACAGTTTTCACTAATCATTGCTGAATTGGTTGGCACCAGGATATGGGTTTACTGTTAACAGAACAATCTACAAGTTATTTTTGTGAAAGTTGCTGAAAAAATTCAAGAAATGTGCAAATTACCTGTTTAAACAGGAAATGTAGTTTTAACTAGCATAATCCATGCATAGGGTATGATTTATAATGAGAGTTGTTATAATTTGTACCAATTATGAGGGAAATAGCACAAAGAGCAACAAGTTTATATGGCTTTGATTGTTCCTTGTGGCATGCATGTCTCGTAAAAACATTGTTTTATAGATTTTGATCCTGTGTCAATTACGAAGAATGAGTTTATGCATTTGACTGTAACATATCATCCACGCCATTCTTATCCATAATTCATTTGGTTAGCTAGTTTTGGTGTTGGGGTAATCTAGTGGATGAGAGTTTTAAGTATGTTTGAATTCCAGTATTTTTATTATTTTTTTTTATTAGGTAATCTACCGGTTAAGGTAGGTTTTTGGATGGACACAACTATCAAATAAACATTTTGTGACTCCCCACCTAGCAAACTAATCTATATCAGGTCCCTCTTCATCTCGGTGTACTTCTTTCCTCCCTTCATCCCGTCCAACATCCCTATCCTGTTCCTACCCTTACCTCGCTTGCCCAACATTCTCCCCTCTATTACCCTCTTCAACATTCCACTACCGCTCAATACGCCTTTCATCCATTTTTCCTGCCTCCATAGGATTTCTCTCAACAAACCCCTCTCCTCACCCACCATTTCCAGTACTTCCTCATTTGTTTTCCTTTCGGTCCATTTCACCTTCTCCATTCTTCTCCACACCCACATTTCAAAAGCCTCCAATCTACGTCTATCCTCCTGCTTCAGCGACCACGTTTCCGCGCCGTACATAGCTACGCTCCATATCAGAGTTTTTACGAGTCTTGTCTTAACATCCCTACTCAACGTCCCCGTCATCAACTCCCTCCTCCTTGAGAAAGCCTCCTTGCCCAGCGCAATTCTTCTCCTTACGTCCCTACCACTTTGACCGTATTGGTCCAAAACACTTCCGAGATATGTAAACTGCTCTACCTGCTCTATTCTTTCCCCGCCTATTTTAATATTTAGCTTAGCCTTTTTCTTTCTGGAAAATCGCATAACCTTTGTTTTATTAATATTGATTCTCATCCCATATTTATCGCACTGAACCTCCAATTCACTCAACAATGCTTGCAACCCCTTGGCTGACTGAGCAACTAATGCTTGGTCATCAGCAAACCTAACCGATTTTACGAGTTCCCCTCCGACTTTCATTCCTACCTCCAGTTCTTCCCATGCCTCTTTAATCATTTCCTCTACATATACGTTGAACAGTACCGGTGACAATGGGCAACCCTGCCTTACACCTCTTCCTAACACTGCCCATCCGGACTCTCCGTTCCCCACTCGCACCTGAGCAGTCTGAGACATGTACAGGTTGCGGATCAGTCTCCTGTCCCTCCAATCCATTCCTATTTTCTGCAATACACGCATTAATTTTTCCCAATTCACTCTATCAAACGCTTTTTCGAAATCTACAAAACAGGCAAAAACGTCCTGATTGTATTCTATATTCCTCCCGACTAGTGATCTCATTACTGCAATGGCATCACGCGTACCTCTTCCTTTCCTGAACCCAAACTGATCATCCCCTAAGTAATCATTTGCCTTACTCTCTATCCTTTTGTTGATTATCCTGAGAATAACCTTAGCTGCGTGGGATATCAAACTTATTGTTCTGTAATCCTCACATGACGAAGCCTTTGCCTTTTTTGGAATAGGAACTAACACCGATCTCACAAAATCTTCCGGCCAGATTCCTTCCTCATAGATACTACGAATCAGTCCATATATGGCCTTTTTCCCACCTTTCCCTAACCATTTCAACATTTCTACAGGAATATTGTCCACCCCCACAGCCTTATTTGCTTTCATCTCCTTTAATGCCCTTTCTATTTCATCGTCGAGTATGCCTGGACCTAAGCTATCTTCTTCTACGTCATGTTCCTTTTCTATGTCTAACCTTGTCGGCCTAAGTTCTTTACCATACAGTGTTTCTATATATTCCTTCCATCTCTCTTGGATTTTTCCTGGTTCAACTATTATCTTACCCCATTTATCTTTAACTGTTAGCACAGCTCTTGCCTTCTTCCTTCCCGATAATAACTTAACCTTGCTGTATAGAGCACCAATTTCACCCTTCTTCTGTAAACTTTCCATATCCTCGCATTGCGTTTTCCACCATTCACCCCACCTCACCACCATCTCTTCCTTCGCCTACCGTCGCATTCCAATCCCCCATCACTATCAAATGTTTCCCTGCAGGAACACTCGCGATGATATCCTCTAACTCATCATACATCCTATCGACTTCTTCCTCCTTGTGGTTGCTCGGTGGCATGTATACCTGAATAATGACCAAGTTCGTCGGCTCTGCTTTAATCTCTACGAGTAAAATTCTATCTGTCGCTTGCTCTATGTTGACTACGCTTCTTCCTACCCCTTTATTTAAAATTACGGCAACCCCTCGTTGGCTCTCATCCCCGCCGCTGTATATTACTCTATAATTGTCACTCCAGTAATCCCCGCTATCCTTCCATCTCACCTCGCAGAGGCCTAAAACATCTATGTTACCTCTTTCTATCTCTCGCTTAATATTTTCTAATTTGCCTCTCCTCAACATTGTCCTGACGTTCCAGGTTCCTATTCTAACTACTTTCGTCTTCTTCTGCAACTTCTTTCCTGCTGCTGTTATTTCTCCCCCGCAAGGATTTCGTGGGATGACGACCGCGGAAGCCTTGCCTCCCCCGCTGCCGGGCACGACACACGGCCCCTTGGGCCGAGTCCCGCAGTTGCCAGGACTCAATTTCTGTTTTGCGTCCATCATATTTTCTTGGGAATGATAATTGAGGTGGTTTCCCGTTGCCTTCCTCAATAGTGTTTTTAACGTGACACCATCACTTAATGGCCGCCCCACTGGGGTCAGACGCCATTGCAGCCGCCTCACTGAGGAACAGACGCTGCGTGGACTACCTTTCGTCTGGCTCCTAACCTTCGACCTATCTGGCATGGGTGACCCTTCCAGGAGTAATTATTATTACTCCCGCCAGCACAGCTCTAGGGGTCATCGGAACACACAAGCCCTTCCACCACGACAAGGTTGTAGTCCATGGGAGGGATTCCAGTATTATCAAATTATTTTTAAAAAATGAATGAGACCTTATTAGTTAAAATTGATTATTAGTGAATTCATCACTCTCTGGTGTCCATAGAAAATTTGCATACAACAATCACATTGCTTGACACTGCATATTAAAGTAAATTGCCCATAATATCAGATATGAAAAACTTCTGCAATTTTCCACTTAATAAAGATTTATTTTAGGCTAGTTTTGACATACTACATCATTTTCAAGTGAAGCTCTCACTGCATAGAGTCCATTAAAGTAAAAAAAATAATTTACTAGTTATGATTCATTAACCTAATAGGATTACTGCCTTCAGTTAAATCTCTTAAAATATTCTGTGGATGTAAATGTTGGGAAAACTGACTGAAGTTGAAAAAAAAAATTTCACTGAGTAATTAGAAGTTTTAACCTGAAAAAAATGTAGCCAGGGAAAAACAAGAACATTTTTGAAGCTAGGGCTGTAACAGTCTTCATATGTTGTTCATAAGTTTGTCATAATTATTGATTAATCAGTGCTGATCACAATGCCCTTAGCTCTCTTGAGCGATTTAAAACATACTATTTGCAGGTGATGCTGGTCAGAGGGCATTGGACAAGGTACAGGAGCAGAAAAAAGATGGTGAATCGCCAACTGATGCAAGACCTGTTGTGAATCGCAAGTCTACTAGAGAGTGGGCTCGCTCTTGTGGTTATGATGTGGAACCACTCTTTCACAAATTGTTCTATGACGACATAAAATATCTCCTCTCACTTCATCACCTCTGGGTGAAAAGACGACCACCTACACCACTAGTTTGGGAAAACCTCCCAGATGCAGGTAAAATTCACCACTTTTGATGACCTTTGTTCTAACACCTTGGTAGATGCTTCGGATAATCCCTCCCTTTAAATAATCCTTGAATTTTGTTATTGTTAAGTTTTTTCTAATTTTTCCCATGGGTGAACATCTTTATGCTCCCCATGAAACTAAATTATTTTTGTTGAATTTAATTGATTCCACTATCAATTATGTTGATCCAATGGTAGCCAGTTATTGCTGAACAGAAACTAGGTGAACATCCCTTCTTTACTGTAGGCATAGGGTAATAGTAAATATATACCAGTCATTTTGGTTCCCTTTTGAAGCTGAATTTTGAACATACCTACTCAGATCACACTAAATTATTTTCCAAACAATGAGCCACAATAACATCAGAATATGCTATTGTTTACATGAATAAATACTCCAAAAACATTTCTTTCTAGGCTCTTGGTTTCACTACTATCTTTCATAGTTAACATAGTGATAATGAATGGTGTACAAGTAGTTATGCCTACTGAGTTCAGCTTCACTATCAGAATAATATAATGTTTACTTCTTTGGGAAAGTTGTTGAACTTTCATTTTTATTCCTCAGTGGACAGTTTATTAAATGCAATAATTTAACGTCTGGTGCATTTGAAAGGCCAGCATACAGACCTGTATGTCAAAGTGTCAAACAAAGATAGTGAACTATTATGTATGCCAAATGGGCAAGATGTTTTAATTAATCGAAATCATCCGAAATGATGACCTGTTAGCATTTTGAATTTGGATAGCACTCGTTTTTGTTTCACTCAGCAATGGTATCAGTGGATAATGAATTAAATGGTATTTATAATAGATTGGGTCAAAGATGGGAATTATGTATCTGTATTTTGTGATTAACTCTTAATATTTGAAACATCATGAATATTGGTATTTGAACAGGTTTCAATTGCCTTTTCCATAAAAAATATATTTATAATTATAAGATCTTGTGGTTTACTTATGAGAATTCTTATTTAATTAATCTAAAAGCAATCTGAAGCAAACATTTGTGGTTGATTAGATGTAATCACAAGATTAATTTTATCACACATGATTTCTTGTTTTTGAAAATAATAATATGTTGAATTTTTTTAATTAATCATCATGGACCCTATTTTAGTTTTTATGAAGCTAAACCAAAACTACTTTACTGCAGTGGAACAGGGTTCATAGGTCTTAAAAACTGTCAAATCCTATTGGGTGTCCATTTACAGGGTTCGTCTGGAAAATAAGTGTAATAAGCTCAATGTCTTTTTTGACAAAATGGGAGTCGTCTACTACGAATTTGTACCTGAACGACAAACTGTAAATGCTGCATTTTACGTCCAAGTGCTCGACAGGCTTCGAAAACGAGTCGCCCGCGTCCGGCCAGCGATCAAAAACATCTGGCGGCTGCATCACGACAATGCGTCGTCTCACACCGCGCTTGTCGTGTCGGATTTCTTGGCCAAGCACAGCGTGGCAACGCTGCCGCACCTGCCCTGCAGCCCGGACTTGACACCACCGGACTTCTTTCTGTTCCCGAAGATAAAGAGGAGTTTGAAAGGAACGCGATACGGGACTTTGGACGCCGTCAAAGAGACCGTGACAACGTGTCTTCGAGAGGTTCCCGATGATGCCTTTGCGGGAGCGTTCCACGAATGGGAACGCCGCTGGAACAAGTGTATCGACTCACAAGGGTCCTATTTTGAGGAATATTAGCTTAAGATATGTAAAAGTGTAATAATTTTTTTTTCCTGAGCTCAGTACACTTATTTTCCGGACGAACCCTGTATGTTTTGATAGAAGAGGCAAAAAAGTGTATTGTGGTATAGTCTGTCCATCTAAAGCCTACCGTAATTGGCAGGGTACTTGAAAAAGTATAATATTCTAGTCTTCTCTTTGATTTCTCTTTTCAGTTCCTGGAAGTAGTAGGGCTGAAACACCAACTGGGTTGAAAGACCAGAGAGTGTGGAGCATTGCTGAATGTGCTGACATATTTGGCGATTCTGTCAATAGCTTGAGAAAACAACTTGAGGTTTGTGTTGTTGCGATAATGTGTTTTATTATGCCATTCCATTGGAAAAATTATTTCTCTTTGCCAAGTGGAAAATTATGACGCCTTGAAATCTGATTGTTACAATTATTGTCATTTTCATTAGTGGACCTATCAGGGTCAAATTCATCTTGCTCGTCATACATCTCCATTAGACATGCTTTTGTTTTGATTTCCGTTGCAATTCCAGCTATTTAGATTTTATTAGTGTGACAGAAGTTCCCACAGATTACATAAACCAAATGTTTCTAGATGTGTCCAAAATAAAAATTCCAGGGCTTGTGTTGCTCATGAAAGTTCTCATTTAAATATAAGATCATGTAAATGCCCTTTGTCACCCATGACTAGTGTTTTTTTCTTTGATGCATGAAACTTCAATTTGTGCTTTTGCTGAAATTTATTACTTGAATGTCCACATGAAAAATGCAACTTTTGGATATAAATTGCCCAATTGTGAATTCAGTCAAATATAAGATGTGGGTTATGTCATACACACTTAGGGTGTAAACTCCATGATTTAGTAATATTAATCAGATGAAGGTCACCAAATTTTTTTCCAGGATTGGGATTAGAGAGTGGTTGAGCAGAAAATATGTGGGTGCTTCTATTCCCCCTATTGTCAAGTGTCATTAAAAAAAGACCTTTCTGGAATGCCTTAAATTCATAACTTGAGTGATCACATATTTGAAAAATTCAAAGAATGTGGAAGATATCTCAGGGTTCATTTTATTCTGTTATAACATGTTGTTCCTTTACAGCCTCTGAATTGAAAGAAATTAAACTAATTAAAGAAATTAAGAATTACTAATTAAAGAAATGCACTAACCTATATGTGCTCAAGAAAGCTGCTGGCATTGATGGCTAAAAATAATATTAATAATAAAACATCTTTATAGGGGAGAGATTGAGATTAGAAATTCTCTCCTTTCAGTGATGTTCAACCACAATTTATTTTGTTTAGTTCTGTGAATTAGTGAAATTTTATTGAATTTCCCAAGAGATTTTATAATTTAATTCCAAAATGTTTGCTGATTCACGATTTTTTTGGTAAGCTTGATAATCATAATCATAAGTAATGAGTGAATTTATAGTGCAATGTCAAATATTGCTCACTTCATTGAAAGTGGGGTTAAAATCTTTCCTTTACAAAGACTGGGGACCACATAATATTCACAATCACATTGTGTTCAAGTTAGCGGGATAAAAATCTGTAATAATTTAGCTGTGAGGAAAGCTGCTGCTTAGAGAACAGACTTCATACAGTGAACTCATTATTCCTGGTGTTACTAGTTGCTTTGAATTGAGTAATTAATAATGCTATTTTTGTCCATGGCTGTGTCCTACAGATATAGTTTATATTACAGAAAGAGGGTGAAAATGGTGTGCTGATTTGGGACAAAGATGATGACGTGGCAATGGATTTTGTCACGGCCTGTGCAAATATTCGTGCCCATATTTTCGGCATTGCTCAGACATGCCGCTTTGATGTCAAGTGTAAGTAATGATTTCATGATCTCTTTGAGGTTTACCTGATTATTGGACATTTGATGTATGAAATCTTCATTCTCTTTACTTATGCCTTTTGTTTTTAATATTTACAGCTATGGCCGGGAACATAATTCCTGCAATTGCTACCAGCAATGCAATAATAGCTGGTGTAATTGTTTTGCATGCTTTGAAAATCCTTCATAACAGAATAGAAGACTGCAAATCGGTAATTAGCACTCATATCTTATGGGCTCTTTTGTTATATTAATAGTTGCATGAAAATGTTAAATGCAAAAATCATTGAACAACACAGATGATGGATGGAAGTTTCATGAATGGAAGTTGAATATTTTTGCTGTTCTAATTTTAAACATACATATAAGTATTTTAATCATTAAGAACTGGAGGTAGGAATGAAAGTCGGAGGGAATTCGTAAAATCGGTTAGGTTTGCTGATGACCAAGCATTAGTTGCTCAGTCAGCCAAGGGGTTGCAAGCATTGTTGAGTGAATTGGAGGTTCAGTGCGATAAATATGGGATGAGAATCAATATTAATAAAACAAAGGTTATGCGATTTTCCAGGAAGAAAAAGGCTAAGCTAAATATTAAAATAGGCGGGGAAAAGATAGAGCAGGTAGAACAGTTTACATAGGGAGTTGATAACGGGGACGTTGAGTAGAGATGTTAAGACAAGACTCGTAAAAACTCTGATATGGAGCATAGCTATGTACGGCGCGGAAACGTGGTCGCTGAAGCAGGAGGATAGACGTAGATTGGAGGCTTTTGAAATGTGGGTGTGGAGAAGAATGGAGAAGGTGAAATGGACCGAAAGGAAAACAAATGAGGAAGTACTAGAAATGGTGGGGGAGGAGAGGGGTTTGTTGAGAGAAATCCTATGGAGGCAGGAAAAATGGATGAAAGGCGTATTGAGCGGTAGTGGAATGTTGAAGAGGGTAATAGAGGGGAGAATGTTGGGCAAGCGAGGTAAGGGTAGGAACAGGATAGGGATGTTGGACGGGATGAAGGGAGGAAAGAAGTACACCGAGATGAAGAGGGAACTGATATAGATTAGTTTGCTAGGTGGGGAGTCACAAAATGTTTATTTGATAGTTGTGTCCATCCAAAAACCTACCTTAACCGGTAGATTACCTAATAATAATAAGTATTTTATGCATAGGCTAATGGGATTAACTTTCTTGTACCAGTATATATGTTGTGGTCCATGCAAATTCCAGAGATCTGAACACCCAAAACTATGTAGAATGCATAGAATTATTAAACAAATTGTGTGTGTGTAGAAATTGAAGTGGGATTTCTTTAAATTCCTGCTTAGTTAATACTTTTATTAGGTTCAGTAATGATTTTCAAGAGTTCAGTTTGGTTTATATGATGAATGAGCTGTCATTTGATGAGTATTTGGATAGATAAATAGAGGTGTTTACTGGCGAAATTGAGACCAAATGGTCCATTCTTCGATTTAACTCATAAGAGTATTGGGGTATACCTCATCTAAACTACAAATTCATTATTTGTCTTTGGTTCAAATAAATACATATTACCTTCTATCATCATTCTTGATAGGCTTTTCTTTGAACATAAATGTATTTTTCCAGCTGAGGATGATCATAGCTAGCAGTCATTACTAATGCATTATGTACATGCAAAGATTGTAATAAGTGGAAATTCACTTTTTGCCTTAGAGGTTTCCCTTCATTGCAAATCTTTGTGTATCAGTCACAATTGGGTATTTTCCACATTTTAGAAAGATAGCCTTCATAGGGATACAAATCAAAGGAGCATATTAGTCAATTAATTCTAGTATTTCCAGTATTTTGAACTTATTTTACTGTGTATAATAGTTTTAACCTTCTCTGATGGTTTGAGTCAGTCAGTCAGTTTTTTTCTGGTTTTGAACATTCAGTGATTTAATTTAATTTTGTGCAGTGAAGTTGTTGAATGCTAGGCATGGCCATTGGTGTCACAGTGTTTGCATAAACTTGCCTCATTTTGTGGCTTGACAAAAAATTGAAGTTAGGCTTTAATTGGCATAAGAAAGACTTCCCAAATATTAATGAAGGGTAAATGGTATTTGACATGGCTTGGATGCATTCATATCATTTCAATATGTTTGGAAAAAAAACAATAAAACTCATCACAATTTCTGTTTTGCTGACCTCATGTAATTTATTTTCAGGTGTATCTTCGCCTGCAGCCAAATCCAAGGAATAGAGTGTTGGTATCTGAGCAGGTTCTCAACAAACCAAATGAAAAATGTTATATTTGTTCCCCCAAGCACATGGTAATTATTACCTATTTTCTCTACAGAATTACATGTTTTCACTCTCAATTTTAGTTCTCTTCAGTATTTTCAGATGTTGTTTTGAATCTTTTTACATTGAACAATAACCATGTTCATCCGTGGACTCTTCTAAAGGCTGTTGTTTTTCTTAGGTGACCTTGTGTGTTGATGTAAACAAAATGACTATTGGTGCTTTGGAAGAATTAGTTCTGAAAAAAGGCTTGCATATGGTGGCACCCGATATGATGATACACGGCCAGGATTCGGTCCTCATTTCAAGCGAAGATGAGGAATTAAATGAAAACAAGTCAAAGACATTGGCAGTAAGTTTTTTTTTACTTTGGTGTTTACATCTGTGCATTTTGACGCACAGTATATTTTTACTAAGAAAGCATGTCTTTGTAAAAGCTTCATTTGTGTTAGTGTTGGTTATTAGTTAAACACGCACAGAAGATCAAAAAAATATATGTCTAGGACATGAGTTGTAAGTAGTGAGGTCATTCAAGAATGTTTCATTCAGAGGTTATTACCTCGGGTGTTGGTGTTTAATATCTTGTGCGTTTTAATATTTTTTTTAAAGCAGAATGTTTTTTTTTCGTCTGGAAAGTTTTGCCTCCCCGTGCTTTAAACGCATTTCGATTTCTAACTGTAATAGCAACCTTCTCTTCTTTTAGGACTGCAAAATTACCGATGGAACCATTCTTGATTGTGATGACTTCCTCCAGAATTATGATCTTAGCATAACTGTTTGTCATAGGTAAGTGCCTTTCAGTTTATTAGTAGCATACCTGCATTTATGGCCATGTGCATTTAATATGATTTTTCAGTAATTATTAGCTATTTAACATGAAAGTGCTTTATAAATGAATGCCTTCTCGTATAAATGAGTAATGAAAGTGGATTTGATCTTCAGGGAAATGAATAGAGATGATCCAGAGTTTGTTATTACAAGTGATCCAGATGTGGTAAAACCCAGAGAGGAATCTACTAGTAAAAAGCCTGGTGAGTGAGTAAAATGGGGAATGCGGGGGATGTTAGTGGTTTGAATTTCCCTCTCAGTTCAAATTTAATATTTATTATTCATTTGGCTAGTTTTAAAACTGCAGTTCAGGCCACGTCATTGAAGATGTTATGAATGCAGAATTACAAACATACAAACTAAGCAAGTAAATAAACTAAAAGTTAATGTACCTTGAATTACAATATCTCCATCCTAAATTATCCATATTTGTGACTGCATGACTAGAATGGTGATAATTACTAAGGGGTTACAATATTTCATAATTCCTAAACCATGGCTATGCGACCATGAATGCGGTGATGATGGTTTTATGTGAGATTGCCCCCTGAAGCACTAACTAAAAAAAAATTGATTGTAAAGCAATTTTTACTGTCTTGAATTAAAACTAATGAGTTACTCTAAAAATCTATTTTTATTGATTGTTTCCTACCGTATCAAAAAGTCTTTTTTTTTAATTTATCAAGGTTTGTGGTAACTTGACTTTAAAAAAGTGAGGTCTTGGCTTGAGAAACTTTGTTTTAGACATTTATACAAGGCATCCTGCAATCAGTGTGAGGGCCTATTTAGCCTACTGGTACTAATGCAGGAGTCTCCATTTGTGTGGCATAATCATTGGTGTTTACCAATGGCAATTTTTCTTTCACAAGAAATTTCATCATGTCCATTGATAAAATGACTCGGCATGAGATACTTATACAGACTGTACACTATGTGTGTACCCTAGATACATTTTACAGCTTCGCCAAAGAAAATAGAAGCCCCACACCTCAAGAAACTTATCTTCAATTCCACATACATCTCCAATTTGTTTAACATCTCTTAACCTTTTCCTACCCCTTGCTTGCTTAATATCCTTCCATCTATCACAGTCATCTGGATGTGGATTTCTCCAGACAACTCTCTCTCTTTTCACTTGCCATGCCTAGTACTTTTGTGATTTCTTATCTATCCATTTAACCTTTTACACCTTGTTTGTGACCAAGTTTCCAAGCTATACAAATTACACCCTATACCAAAGTTTCCACTGTTCTTTTCTTAACCTCCGTACATAACATAGCTGTCATCAACTCTTGTGTACTTTTGAAATTGCTTGCCTGAGTGGAAAATACATTCAGTATTCCTCACATCCAATTTTACAAAAGAAGTGATTGGTCTGTCACCTTGCTTCTGTGCATATCTAGCTCCCTAATGTTTTAATATTTAGGAACAAAATTTGTCATGATACAAAACTTGTAATTGATTGATTGGTTATTTTTCAGATGAAGAGGATGATGATGACCTGTTGTGCATTGGCGATGCAGTGACGGTGTCCGATTCAGATGAGGAGCACTTGCCAGCAGCTATAAAACGGAAGTGTATGCCAGGCGACAATGGAATGGAGGACAAAGGGAAGAGCAAGAGGTTGAAAGTCGACTCAAATGCTGATGATGAAATAATTATCATGTAACTTTTTTACTTATCAAATGTTCATCCTCAGCTGAGGACTTAGGAGGAGAAAACAGAAACATCTCCATTGAAAATACTCCCTGTGATGAATTATTTGAGACTCTAGCAGTCATTGCAGCCACAGATCATTTTGAGTGACTTGCCTCTTCAAATTTCTTACATAGGAGTAGTTGAGACACCCTTTTTCATTGGAAAAATCTACATACATTTTCAAAGATCTCCAGTTCATTTCGTATTTTTCATTTACACAGTTCAGAAAACATATTACTACTGGCCTGTGTTGCATTGGTAAATGTTCAAACTATTGGCTGGTATCCAGTTTCATTTCCACATCATAGTGATTATTACATTTTTTTTATTTCTCAGCATAGATGGGTGGTGTGCGTGTGTTGTGTTTACTTCCTTTTGTTAAAATGCAAATTCACAGTTTAAGGGGCTAACTAAGTTCGTTTTTAATTTATGCAGTACCCAAGAAATGGTAACTTTTCATCTTTATATACATTGTAATAGAAAATGCATACTATTGTTTGTAATAAAAATTCTGCATTACCAAACATGTGTTTTTATTAGATATCATATAAATAAGTCATCAATTCCTACCATTTGCATACATATTACTCATTGTGTTCCTGGATAGCCACAGAGTGGGTACTATTAAACTTAGAAATTCACTGAGTAATTATGTACTCTACTTTCTCAGATGAATGTATTGCAACAACTTCATTGCACCAATCCCTCTGCAAATGACATTAATGAATAGGTCTTACAGGTTAAAAAAATGGCATGAATGCCAGTGAATTAAAAAAAAATAGTACAAGATAAAAGAAAGAGCAAGCAGTGAAATTCTAGGCCTTCGTTTTTGGGGAAGCTAACCCAAATAACCTCTCAACAAGACATGGGCCATTTGGCCCATGAATATTTTTGAGCTTTTATAACTAGCTGATTACTAAATAAGACTTCTCTGTATATAATAGAATTCACTAAATAGAGGTATGAGCAAGTCATTATTGCATATTTTGTGTGATGCATTTTTTCCAATACAAATTAGGCATTTCAAAGAAGTTAACTAATTTAATTCTAAAAATTTAAGGATCACCTATTTTTTAAACCAGCAATGTTCTTTAAATAAGGCAGTAACTATGGATGGTGGTCGGATTGACATACCAGCTAGTCTACTGGTTTCTCACCCTGAGGATTCTGAGTGGAAAAAGTGTTACAAAAATTGATTTGAGTGCATGCAGAAGTATATTGATTATCATGGAGAATACTTTAAAAAATAATAAAGCCATTTTGACAATAAATTAATGTATTTTCATTGTTATGCTGAAAATATAAATAGCAACCCTAGCATAATCTAATTGACACCTTTCTGAGTCACCTGGCACTCTCAATGTATACCTGTCTTTTGTGGTTTCTAAACCAAGAGTCAGTGATGATGACTAATCCCTTTCTCCTGCAGTATTCAATCACTTTCTCCCCATAGTAATTCCTTTTCCTAAATCATAGTCCCCCACCTCATCACTTCCTTCGCCTACCGTTGCATTCCAATCCCCCATCACAATAGAATGTTTTCCTTCAGGAACACTTGTGATTAGGTCCTTTAACTGATTGTATACTATCGACTTCTTCCTCCTGATTGCTTGGTGGCTTGTATACCTGAACAATGACCAAGTTCATTGGTTCTGCTTTCGTCTCTTCTAGTAATATTCTATCCATTTCTTACTCCATGTTGGCTATGCTTTTTCCTACCTCTTCATTCAACAATACGGCAACCCCTTGTTGACTCTCATTTCCTTCATTGTATATATCTCTATAACTATCACTCCAGTAGTCCCCCCTATCCTTCCATCTCACCTCGTATATACCTCAAATGTCAGTATTTCCTCTTTCCATCTCTCGCTCTATATTCTCTAATTTTCCTGTCCTCAACATTGTCCTAATATTCTAAGTTCCTTTTCTAACAAATTTGATCTTCTTCTTTGGCATCTTCTGTTCTGCTGCTGTCAGTTTTGCTTTCCAAGGTTTTCGTGAAACGACGACTGCTGAAGTCTTACCTCTCCCACTGCCAGGTACAACACACAGCCAATTGGGCCAAGTCCAGTAGTTGCCAGGACTCATATTTCTATACTGTCCATCATTAAAGTCTTGGGAATAATAACTGAGGTAGTTTCCCATTGCCTTCCTCAATAGTTTTTTTAATGTGGCATCATCACTCAAAGGCCCCATTGAAGTCAGATGCCTTACTGAGGAACAGACACTGCACGGACTACCCTTCGTTTGGCTCCTAACCTTCAACCGAACTGGCATTGTTGATCCTACCAGGAGCAATTACAATTGCTTCCACTAGCACACCTCTAGGGGTCAATGGAACACACAAGTCCCTCCACCATGTCAAGGTAGTGGTCCATGGGAGGAAGTATAATTAAATATATATAAAGGTAGATTGGATGAATGCAACTAAAATTAGGAGAATTGATTAAGAATTAGCTTGGATTCCTTTATTTTATCCTATGAGGAAAAATGTCCAAAAAATAATAAAAACCCAAAAGTGGGTTAGTTATCATTTTAATTAGTACTTGATAGTGAAAAAAACCACCCTCATAAAAGTAGGTAGTTATCACATTATGGTTAACCGCTTTTGGAGACCAAGTACATTGGAGTGGAGACACACTCAGATTTTCTCCGGAAATACATTTAAACATATTAATATTGTCTCTTGTTTTTGGTGGAAATATTTTTTTATGCTTAAAAAGGTTTTTTTTAATGAATCTAAGTAAGGGTGAAGAGCTCTTTCATACTTAAGTTGAACTTTCACCAATTTATTGCACTATAAGGGTAGATCAATGAAGAAGAGTGACCATAAAATTTTTATTCAAATAATTTACTGGGCAAAGATTTAATTTTACGTTATATTGTTAGCTTAATGAGTAATTTATGCGTGGTTTCATTGATTTGAATCTAGTATTACATTTGCAAGTTGAAATGCTCATTTTAACTGTGGTTGTAATTCAGGTACATATGATAAACAATACAAAGTATTGTATTGAAACTTTGCTTTCACCAGAACAAATCATCAGCCATGGCCTAGGAAAGGCAACAGGAGGATTAAAGAGAGTTTATCCTTCCCTATAGTTCAGCTAGAAGATGGATTATAATGTTTAAAGAGGGGATAGTCTAATTCTAAGGAAGGTGGACCTGGAGTTCATTACTGCTCTTAAGGGAAAAAAAATTAATACCACTACCTTGTGGAGTATTTTACAGACATGGGTTAAAAGGTAGAAGGGACCATTTGGTCTCAATTTTGCCCAAATAAATACATCTATCTACCAACATTGTGAGAGAAGATCATCAAATAACAATAAGAGAAATACTGAAAATTTTTAGTGCCACCAAAATTTTGGTAACAGAAGAATTGCACGCGAGTTGTGCTTGTACACAGCAAGTTCTGAGATGCTCATATCTGGATGACAGAAGATCTGTGTGAAGGTTTGCTCGCAGTTGACATTACAGGAAAATGGGCTTCATTCAAAATTAATCTCTGCAGATGAAGCTTGGCTAGATCATGTTATCTTGATAGATAATAGTTAACCTGAAATTTCAGGCATCATCAACATCACGAGAAGGCTTCTAATGGGAAAGTTATGGTCATAATACAATCAATAATTAGGGAAAGGTGTACCAACTTGAACTAATACACTCAACTGTAAATGGATCATACTAGAGGAATGTGCTGACAATTCTCCAAGGTCCTATCAATCACAGAAGGCCACGTTTCAAATCAACAGACAGGATGCTGCACCACAATACAAACCAACATGCAGCAAATGCTGGCCCTGAATCTTGTGCAAATTAATGCAATATGTTCCTAGCCCCCAGTAGAGTCCAGACTTATCCCCATGCAACTTTT
Organism: Hetaerina titia; assembly: GCA_037158775.1. Taxonomy (NCBI): domain Eukaryota; kingdom Metazoa; phylum Arthropoda; class Insecta; order Odonata; family Calopterygidae; genus Hetaerina; species Hetaerina titia. The sequence goes on along the minus strand of CM073776.1, from coordinate 37,839,151 downwards.
TCCTGTTTCTTTCATAATTCAAAGCAGTACTGAAGGTTACCAAGGTGATTTTGAGGAACTATCAAAAAGTGGTTTCTAGAATGTTTTCCAACACTAAAAAAAGGTGGTATTCAGTGCACTACATCCAATAGAGACTACTCTATATTAGGCCCATCAAAACTAGGAGAAAAAGTCTAGTTTATGTGCATTAAAAAATGCCTTTAATGAATGGCTCTCAAAGATATGAGATTGTCCTGGAGCTCAAAGTATTCATAATAATTGTAATAAGTCCTTTGAGGTGTCATGGATGAGAAAAATACATCATTTTAACAAACTATTTTTTATTCTTATTCCACTATAAGTCATTAGTGATATTTTATACCTCATTTTTCAGACTTGATACATTTGAATACAGCTGCACTTTCAATTAAAATAATCACAAGGACATAGGACACACACCACTCCTGCTCTGATGAAAAACAAGGATATCAGAAGAAACACGACATGCCCTTTCATAACTTACTTAGAACTGAATCAAAATGGAGAAAAACATTTTTTTTCAGTGAGCTGATATTTAATAAGTACATACTGATATACAACAGTACAACACTAGAACACTTCCTGGATATAAACAAAACAATTTTTCTGCCAACTCCTTGATAATGAACCAATTGATTTGCTTGCTTGCGCACACAAACTTTTTCAAGGAGTAGCAATAATATATGGAGAGATAACTGACCCATAATTGACATTAGATATTATGATGTACAAATTAATAAGTAGGGTTAGAGACATAATTTGATGGCCAAAATACCACAAAACATGACAACTGACAGGAAATTTCTTAACATATTATTTTTAAAGTAGGAGATGATTGGGAACTGGAAATGTTACAAAGAGGAAAAGTATTTGAAATCAAGTTGACTTACATAATGACTATGAACTCAATCAAAGGCTATGACCAATGGCAACATAAAATTTTTTTTATTGATGGACCTTGCTTTGGATCTCTAGCAGTTCATTACATCATATCAGCGACAACATGCTACAACACCCCGATTTTTGTGGTCCCAAAACAAAGAGAAATTGGTCAAAAACAATGCCAACCAATCACAGGAAACCCGACACAATCTTACCAAGCAATGTCATCTAACAAAACATCAGATTGGTAAAAAAGGAACCCTGGAAACATAATCCAAACCTAGTAGAACTAATTATAACTTCAACCACCACAAAGGTACCTCGCAGTATTTTAGGGGCAATTAACTTGTGATCAACGAATCGAAAACATAACCAGACCAAATATCAGGACAATATTATCCCACTAGATCAGACAAATCTACCAAATTACACAAAAAATGTGTTTAAATAAATAGGTATATTTTGAAGTACAATATGTACACCTTCAACAAATACTATAGCAAAAATTGTAGCGAACAATGGTAAAAACAACCTTGTAAAAAATCTAACAACATTGCTAATGTATCAATATAATCTTCTGGAAACATGCTGCATCTGCCTCGAATGAATGAATCTGATCATCGTAAAAATTGTCGATGGCAAAAGAAAAAATTTTACTCCACATCCTTTTATTTCATAATTTTTCTCCTGAAGAAAATGAGTCTCTAAAACAACCAACCCACATTGATGAGAATCGAGTGATGAAATGTTCAACTTTCATGAGGAGGCCAAATAATGTTATCAATCTATCATCATTAAAGGAAATCAAATATATACAAAAATATAGTATTTTAAAATTATCATAATTAAAATCCCATACACTAAGAGGAGTAACACATGCAAAGAAAATGTTTCACTATTCAATGCAGACTCTTTGAGATAAAATGTATTAAACTTAGCATGGTTAACATTTCTACATCCAAATTCCCATTATATATTTTTTTACGGAGCCAAAACAACAATGGAAAAAGACTTTCAAACATGTGTACATACTCATGTAATAAACTGAGATATACGTCAAAACTCAATGATTTACTACAATGTGTTCTTAACTTAGGACACCAAATGCAATTGAGTTATTAAGCTAATGTTAAACACATAATAAACTACAAATATTTTATTAGGGCACCATTCTTTCCTACAGCACATTTATAAACATCTCATTTTATGCTTTTCAAGAGGCTAAGACCTTGGTTATGTTCAAAACTATCACAAAATTATGGACATCAACATTTTATGCAAATCATCCCTGCAGAAAATCATGTAAAAAACAACAACAGGATCAGAAGTAGTACAATGAGTAGGAAGGAACTTAGGAATTAAAAACTCTATACATAAAAATCAGTTTGGATCTACGACTCAGAGATTTGTGTGTTTGTGTAATTGTGACAAGCATGGAAGAATTGAAACAGTTAGAAGAAGTTAAAGACCAGAAACAAGCTGTCCTTTTTTAAAAGTTTCAATGGCTGCTGCTGTTGCCACACTTTCAGTTGATGCTTAGTGCGGACAAACTTTGGAGAAATTGAGACACCCACCTGGCTGCATTCTGTTACATACATATATGGGGGGCATGTGTGTGTTTTTTGTCTGGTTGATGTCTCACGGGAAGAGGCAGTTAAATCCCTCATGAAACGATACAGCTACTCTTCTCTTGCACATTTCCGTTGGCCCGTTCAATCTCAGTGAGAACTGTGTGAAAAATATCAGTCACAGACTGAAAAGAGAAAACAAAATGTATGATTTTCTTTGACCATTAAAACAAACACAGGACAAAAAAATCCATGATTAACTAAGGCAACAATAATCAAACAGCTCTTGATTTTCAATGACCAGAGTTTGGGTTATGGATATAGAAGCGATTGAATTTGTCGCAAAAATGAGGAAATAGTCTAGTGAATGGATATTAAGAGGACCATTTGCCAAAATCCTGCTTACATCAAAATATGCTTCTCCAATCAGTACATCTACAAAAACAATATCAACTGACTCACTACAGAAAGATTATCTAATATCTGAAGCAGAAAAAACCACTGAAAACAAATTACATACATTGTGAAATTCATTTTATCGCAATCATACACACCACATATCATAAAAGTTAAAGCATAAAAAAAATCAAAATACTAATTTAAGCATAAGGCTCTAGGATACCTAAAGATATTACAGAACTAGAGACAAAAAAAGCCGAAATCTACTAATACCTGACAGCACTTTTTCTGGTTAGACTGAATATTATAAAAGAAAACCAATCCAAAGGAGATGATTACCTAAAACATAAATTACTTACATGCTCGATTTGGGACTAACAAATTTATGCAGAGTAAATTTGAGCTATGTTGATATATTTTAAAAATTCCTTTTCTTCTTTCTTGGATTTACTGAATCACATTAACTGAAATGGATCTTCTACTCCGTTATGGATTTTTTTTCCATATGGGATATCCATGAAAGAGTGCTTTCACCTCAGGATTTAAAAGTCAATAATTTATTTTGGTACGTCATGGCAAGACTATTATAATCCTCATGGCAGACAACAGCAAATTTCATGCATATACTCATCTAAAGATACCACATGGCTACAATGTGCTCTTGGTGCAATGAGAGTTTATACAATGCCTTCTGAGAGAAACCATTTAAAATCCCTCCATAACTAATCATCCATGTAGTGGAAGTCATGTTTTGCACTCCTCATCTTTCTTCATTCCTCATCCCACTAGGAAATACCTACCAGTAGGGAAGTACCAGTAGATGGGTAAATACACCCACTCCTAAGTTTTACTTCCTCTCACCTCTACTGTTCTCACCCACAACCTTTTCCCTGGATTCTCTTCGCCTGGCCCTATCTGCATTCCCACAACCCCTATTCCCAACACAACTTTAGAGCTAGTATATAAACAGTATCAGAATAATGATATTTCCATCTATAGAACACCAAGATTCCTTCACCAAATGAAAATGCGAAAAATTTAAGTTAATCCTTTAAAACTTCAAGTTGTCACATTTTTCCACACAAAGCAAAGGCCATTAACTGAAGTTACCCCCCTCAACTTTAACAGTGATAATATTCCCACTGTCCCACACACCAAATTTCCAGGCATTAGCTTAGGTAACAAACTTAACTTTACCCATCCCTTAAGTATTTTAACTAGCAAATTCAAAGCAGGGAGGAGAACTCCTGCTCCTTATTATGCAGAAAAAGCACTCGTCAAAGAACTTAAAAAAATACTCCTCAATGAATTGAATGAATTCAAAGGTTATTTATTGATTGCAAATTTTCCCTATTTCACAGGTCGCTGAGCACTCTGTGGATTTCAGCAAAAAAAACCTGTCATGTGCCGCAGTCACTTCACGCTAGTTTTAAATTACTTTATATGAATGGTGCAGGCAGCTATTATTTATGAAACAATTAGGTTTACTACCTCATCGTCACCTGCCAGGACTTAAACCGACCTGACATTCAGTCGAGGGGTGTGGGAAATTGGCAAATATCTCCTTAAATCATTTTCCCAGCCATAATTTCTGCAAGCCCAACTTGGTCTTAAACCTAACCCTTTTTACCTAACCCCATTATGGGATCAGCAAAACCTCACCCTCCATTTCTTTACAAGCTTCAGCCTGAGCCTCACGCTGGGCTCAGCATTTTCGTCATTTTCATTTGTCTCTTCTGGGAAGCCTAGTTTTCACTCTTTAACTAAAATCAATTCTGAATTCTCTTATGGGCACTTGAAATTAACAACAAAGATAATTTACCAAGAAAAAATATTATCCAGCTTTTACCCTTATGAAAATTAAAATTAAAACACATCTTTCACTGACAGATATATGTAGGGCAACACATTGAAATTAAAAATAAACAACTTGGCTTTTCCACATAAAACATTATCATTTACGACTTAGGTTTCGTTATGGTATAACTTCTTCAGAAGATTTTCCACCAAGTCACACCAGAAACTGTTTTATCTAACAAACGGTGGGGCATCATGTTTTAAATAATTATTACCAATAAATAACTGATATCTCGATAAAATTTATTCTGCATATAAAATCATCCTTATCTATAAAATGTTGCAAATAGAAAACTATTACAATTAATTTATTTTGGGAGACCAAAGATTAAAGTAACTCGCAGTATTGAAAAGGTTGCAGTGTGATTAAATTCCTTCATTTGAAAGGTCTCACTGCATCACAAATCCAAGATGAAATAATGGCTGTTTATGGCAATAATAGCCCTTAACCTTAGCTTAGCCCATATGATATAGTTATGAAGTGGAAAAGGAATTTTCAAACCAAACCCATGGCCCTCGCAGACAATCCAAGAAGTGGAAGAGCATCACTCATAGTTGACCCTTCCACAGTAAAGTAGAGGAATTTATCCCATTAGACCAAAGAGCAACCACCCAAGTTATAATGCATGAGACTGATCTTAGTATTGACAGTTAGTAGGAATTATTCATGAAGAACTGCACATGTTAAAGTTGTCTACACACTAAGTTTCACGACTACAACTACTGACTAAAGGAACAAACACAGCATAACATGCAATTGCGACCATGGAGCGATCAGCAATCAAAGTAATGTGGCTTTGAAATTTTTGCCACACAAACCCTATTCTCTTGATCTCACTCCAAGCAACTTTTCCTCATTCCCAAAACTCGAAAAACCATTATGGTGTCAGAGACTTGACAACACAAATGTTATCATTCAAGAGGTGGAACAATAGCTTTCAATGCAATGCAATTCTAAAAATGATGGTCTTCGAAAGGTAAAGAAGCACTAGGAGAAATGTATAACTAAAGCTAAAGACACTATAGGAACCGTTAACGGGAAAAGGATAAGGAAACCATGGGTAACGGATGAGATGATTGCAAAGATGGATGAGAGAAGAAGATGGAAAAATGTAAACACAGAGTTAGGCAAAATGAAGTACAAAGAGTTAAACAATAAATTGAGAAGGGCCACAAATAAAGCCAAAGAAGAATGGTGGAAAACGCAATGCGAGGATATGGAAAGTTTACAGAAGAAGGGTGAAATTGGTGCTCTATACAGCAAGGTTAAGTTATTATCGGGAAGTAAGAAGGCAAGATCTGTGCTAACAGTTAAAGATAAATGGGGTAAGATAATAGTTGAACCAGGAAAAATCCAAGAGAGATGGAAGGAATATATAGAAACACTGTATGGTAAAGAACTTAGGCCGACAAGGTTAGACATAGAAAAGGAACATGACGTAGAAGAAGATAGCTTAGGTCCAGGCATACTCGACGATGAAATAGAAAGGGCATTAAAGGAGATGAAAGCAAATAAGGCTGTGGGGGTTGACAATATTCCTGTAGAAATGTTCAAATGGTTAGGGAAAAGTGGGAAGAAGGCCATATATGGACTGATTCGTAGTATCTATGAGGAAGGAATCTGGCCGGAAGATTTTGTGAGATAGGTGTTAGTTCCTATTCCAAAAAAGGCAAAGGCTTCGTCATGTGAGGATTACAGAACAATAAGTTTGATATGCCACGCAGCTAAAGTTATTCTCAGGATCATCAACAAAAGGATAGAGAGTAAGGCAAATGATTACTTAGGGGATGATCAGTTTGGGTTCAGGAAAGGAAGAGGTACGCGTGATGCCATTGCAGTAATGAGATCACTAGTCGAGAGGAATATAGAATACAACCAGGACGTTTTTGCCTGTTTTGTAGATTTCGAAAAAGCGTTTGATAGAGTGAATTGGGAAAAATTAATGCGTGTATTGCAGAAAATAGGGATGGATTGGAGGGACAGGAGACTGATCTGCAACCTGTACATGTCTCAGACTGCTCAGGTGCGAGTGGGGAACGGAGAGTCCGGATGGGCAGTGTTAGGAAGAGGTGTAAGGCAGGGTTGCCCATTGTCACCGGTACTGTTCAACGTATATGTAGAGGAAATGATTAAAGAGGCATGGGAAGAACTGGAGGTAGGAATGAAAGTCGGAGGGGAATTCATAAAATCGGTTAGGTTTGCTGATGACCAAGCATTAGTTGCTCAGTCAGCCAAGGGGTTGCAAGCATTGTTGAGTGAATTGGAGGTTCAGTGCGATAAATATGGGATGAGAATCAATATTAGTAAAACAAAGGTTATGCGATTTTCCAGAAAGAAAAAGGCTAAGCTAAATATTAAAATAGGCGGGGAAAAAATAGAGCAGGTAGAACAGTTTACATATCTCGGAAGAGTTTTGGACCAACACGGTCAAAGTGGTAGGGACGTAGGGAGAAGAATTGCGCTAGGCAAGGAGGAGGGAGTTGATGACGGGGACATTGAGTAGGGATGTTAAGACAAGACTCGTAAAAACTCTGATACGGAGCGTAGCTATGTACGGCGCGGAAACGTGGTCACTGAAGCAGGAGGATAGACGTAGATTGGAGGCTTTTGAAATGTGGGCGTGGAGAAGAATGGAGAAGGTGAAATGGACCGAAAGGAAAACAAATGAGGAAGTACTAGAAATGGTGGGGGAGGAGAGGGGTTTGTTGAGAGAAATCCTATGGAGGCAGGAAAAATGGATGAAAGGCGTATTGAGCGGTAGTGGAATGTTGAAGAGGGTAATAGAGGGGAGAATGTTGGGCAAGCGAGGTAAGGGTAGGAACAGGATAGGGATGTTGGACGGGATGAAGGGAGGAAAGAAGTACACCAAGATGAAGAGGGACCTGATATAGTTTAGTTTGCTAGGTGGGGAGTCACAAAATGTTTATTTGATAGTTTTTGTCCATCCAAAAACCTACCTTAACCGGTAGATTACCTAAAAAAAAATCAAAAGTTTACAATACCCCTCATACAAAAACCTATATAGCTTTTCACCTGTCTATTCCTTTTCCTTCAACAACTCCACAAGCAGTGAGAAACTCAATCCAGAGCCCAGTTAATATACATAATATGACCCATTTCCATCAATGAATCAACTACCTACATAAAATCCAAACAAACTCTAACATTTCCTACACACACAAAATCCACCAAATAATGTGCAAAAGAACCTATACCTAACCCCATAGCTGACAACACCCAATAACCTACACATTGGTATCTTTACACAAAATACTGATCAAGAGCACCCTTCTGTAAAGCCATACTGAAGAGGGTATTTAAAGGCAAACAGAATGGTGACCTGGAAATATGCAGATCGTAAAATTGTCATCTCATGATATCACCTTGTAACAAAACATAGCTGCAAATAAAATTTTAGATATTGAAAACAGTGCAGCATTGTAGCCTGGTATGTGGAGCCTTTATCCATGTGAAGTAATTTCCTGATTTTTAGAAATAAAACATGGCCCTCTAACTCTGAGTGAATTTCACATTCTTTAGACTGAGATAAGTTCTATTCTATGGAGACCAGAGAAAGTAGATTGTTTCCTGTGAAAGTTTTCTCCTATCTATTGTCGTATTTCAGCCAAAACCTACCCTCCCAATAACTCCGTCATCATCTCCACTCCATTAATGTATCCTCACAAGAAATAACTCTTCTGAGCAAAGGCTTCCAATTCTTCCTCAAAACAAAAACACAACCCTTGCTGACCTAATTACCAACTTGAAACTTACTCTTAGATATCTTCACCATGAAGAAAATATTATCCACAACTCTAATTAAACTTAAAGGTAATTTTCCTGACTCCCACACAAAAAAAAATATTTTCCAATGCCCATTTCCAAATCTTCATATCTTTCCAAAATGTGCCCATTTCAAATGAAGTTCACATTAATCTAGGATAATAACAGTAATAATGAGAGATTAAATATTAAATGTCAAAGATTTTTTCTCAAATATGGTCCTTATACGCTAATTTTAAAAAATCCTTTAAACCAAAAATTAAAATTTAAATATACAAGGAACGTAGCTATGGTCGTGAATCAATGTAAACATATTGTTTATAAAAATTAAAACTTTCTCATCAACAGTCCGAATCCTTCTGTCCAATTGAATCAACTTCATAAAACCACAAACCATTCCAAGGAGAGCTGCAGTTTCCATGATGAAACTCACAGGCATTTTCTTTAGCACATTCAGAAGCCAACACGATACTTTGCACTACCACTTTTTCTTGGAAGACTTCCACAGAACTTCCACAAATATGAAAGATTATATGGCAAAAGAAACTAAAATCACAACCTCTTGACAAATTCTTCCTACTTCATTAACAACATCAATGAATAAATAAAATACTACTCTAATAACAAAACCTACCGGTTGAGGAAATGCAACTGACTCCAATGCTCATACAGAGGCAGTGTTGAATACGCACCAGCTATGTAGCCACTAATGATGCTGTGAACACCTACATTTCTAATTAAGTTGGCCATGCCTTGCTGGAAGTCATGCTTGTGCAATTGATTGGAAATAGGGCATTGTGCTGGAATTGATCATGTACATATAAATAAAAAGAATGCTTAATTTACAGCAACATGAGCCCATTCTGCTTGTTAGAAGTTTACAATTTGAACTGAGCAAAGACGCACATTTCTGAGAAAGTACACAGAGGCAAATTTTTACTAATTTTTGTACACAATTGCTTGGATTCAGCCCTCTGTTGCTCAATAATCCATTTCACATCACTGCCCACTGGTGTCAGAGATACATCCACAACGCTGGCAAACAGTCACATGAATGAAAATTCCTTAACATTAGAACGGATTGGGAGATAATTTTGACATCATAGTTTTGAAATTGTTGCCATTATGCAATGGATAGTGGAATATTTTATCGGTATTTGTAGCTTACAAATTAAATGCTTGTAAGATCAGAGCCTGATCATTTCAAGAAGCAAAAATATGATCGTTATCACTGTTGGCCCTTCATGAAAACTCACAGAGGAACAAACTAACACCAGAGATCCTTCTATGCAAGAGGCTTAGAATAGCTGCTGATTTGCCATAGTATAAGTCAATATTTTTTTGCTTGAAAGCATGGCACAAGAGGTTCGTCCCAAATTTTATAGCTGCATCCTAAATTGTTAGGAAAGAGCAATAGTTAATTTATTAGAAATATAACAACATTCTGCTCTGAATATTGGAACATCAACCTAGTCCATCTATTTTGAAAAGGTATTGTGCAACTACACATACACAGTTGATCTCTACATAATGTTTATGGGATAATAGTGCATGGAGTGTAAAACTCTACTTAGAGCGATTGGCAAATTCGTGTTTTAAACCTGTGGTTTCAGAACCAAATAAAATATGAAGGCTAAAATATGGATCTCCCTGCTTGATACTTAAAGCCACCCAGTTCATCAATACTATTAGTAGCACACCCACAAGAGACACGTTTTGGGTAGATCCTGACTCTTATCACACAATGCCTTCAACTTTCTCACGGTCTTGGCACTTACACAGCTGTGAAGGACATAATTTCCTGTTCATTACACTAATTAGCACCACATACCTTTTACCTTACTCAATTATGTCAAAAATACATATGGCTATACTAATCTCTTCCTGCTCACATATTCTTCCTTTATCAATCCCTTCAAATTTCCAGCACCTCTTAAATTCTCTTGAATACTGTAATCTTGCCTTCTATGATTTCTTTCCCCACCATCCCTTGCACTTCTTCACTCATTTTCCTTTCTTCCCCACGTACACATCTCTGAAGCGTCCAATCTAGGTTCATCATCTTTCACACGTGTACCTTTAGAAAACATACAACTCGACACTCCAAGTCGAAATCCACTAACCTCTTCCTAAATAATTAGTCTAAGTCCCAGTTATCAATTACCCCCTCTTTGAAAATTACTCTTTCGCTAATACAATTCTTCTCCGAACGTACTCACTACAGAGCCTATTCTCGTACAACATATTAATCCCGTATTTTGATTACTTAATATGCAACAAAATGCTGAATTATCCGATTTAATAGTTTGGTAAACGCCGTAACTTGAATTAGAAGGAAAACTATTCTACAACATTTTCTTAATTCACCTACCTCATTTTGTTTTGCAGAAGTCTCTAAGAAGACAGCTTTCCAGCTATCAGCCAACCTTTTTCCCTCTTCTGTACTAATCATTCTCTCTATATGAAGATCTGTTTTATTACCTACTAGTACAACAGGAACACTGCAACAAAAAGATTTAAAGTAAAATAATAGGTAACTCAGGATGGATATAATGCACAGATGCAAGGATTACGCAATACGTTCACTTGATGACAAATTAACGACTTCGAAAACAAAAGTGCAATTGGCTATGAACTATTTAAAGTCACACAATTGCCCAAGTAATAATTCTTCCCTGCCCATTCGGAAATTCTTCCTAATTCTTTTTCCATTGACTTAGTCGAAAAGTGACAATGCGCACTTTAAACACATTTAGGACAAAAGGAGACAAAGTTTTGTACTTACTGAACTTTACCAGTCATATCCAATAACTTGTCGCGTATAATCTGCACCACTTCAAATGACTTGGCTGATGTTATTGAATAGACTAGTACGTAACCATGTATATCCATTGAATATTGTGCAGGAAAAATGGAGTATTCATCTTGGCCAGCAGTATCCACAAGGCGAACTTCATACTCATCCCCACGGAATCTCACTGTCTTTGTAAATGCTATATTAAGAAAAACAAGATAACTAACATAAAACCTCAAAAGTTACAATTACTTGATCGACTTCCGTTTTGCGGCCACATATTTTAAGCAGTATGCCGTAATTATTTTCGTAAAGCTTAAGTAAAAACGGGTACATCCATCACACCATGATTAATAACAAATCTAACACTAGATTCAACTGACTACTACACTTTTAAACCAATTAGAAAATGTGTAAAAGATGAGACCGAACTAAATATTAACGCATATGGACAAGTAAAAAATGCAAGTAAAAATGTATGTGCAATGAATAAATAATTATAAATAACTAATACACTCAATAGAGAATTGAAAAATACACACTGTTTTCAATAGTTGGGTCATAGGAATCCACAAATTGTCCTTCGACGTACTGAATACTCAACGACGATTTGCCTGTAAAAAATGGGCAAAGAATGAATACGTCCATATCCATTGAAACTTTCTTCGTAGAAGTACCACTTGTGATTCTCACCCACTGATCTGTAGCCCATAATTGCAATCTTCCTCTGCTTTGGTGGCATTATTACAACTAAATACTATTTCGGCAACCAAACCAGAACATTCCCTGCACAATGCAAGTTATGTAATTTTTTATGAAAGACTTCTCTGGAAGAAAACGATGATTGGAATAAAAGTCCTACGTGAAGCTCCGAACGTCAATCATTCCATAACAATATCTCAACGAAATCCGTGCGTATCCAGACAATCAGATGGGAAATGCTGCTGCGCAACAACGCCACTTGAGTGCTAAAATTACGATTTTATAATTTTCGTTAGTTTTTTGTTTTCGCGGTCTCATTGATTCGCTATGAAGATCGTCCCTTAAGCCATTAAATTGTAACTTAAACAAATCATTATTTATGGATGATTCACATATAAATATTATGGATTAGAGATTAAAGGAGATTTACTTTTTCTTCTCTCATTTAATTGTAACTCTATCAAGTCATCCTTCATACGAATGTATTACTTCTAATTCCAATTATGCATAAGTTATTGTGGCAAAACCATTGGGTATTGGAGCTTTACGGAACTAAATTTTTCATATTATTACCATATTCACATAGCTACATAACCGTAGTTACAATTAATAGTTATAATAATTATAATGGCATAAATAAAAATAAGGATAGCAAATGATCATGGATAATGAGTATGAGAACTGGATTAACACTTATATTTACTATATTGCATTTCACTATAAATGAATGCGCCTTATTTGGTATTTATTTAGGAAGTAAAATTTTAAAATAACGTAATGCTTAAAGGCCAATTAATTGATGATCGCAAAATTAATTGCAGTACCTCTAACAATTATTTCATTTTTATTATGCGAAATTTGGGAAATCCTTTGCTGACCAAAAAAACAACCATGTGGTTGGCTTACAGCGTGCGTTCCAAAAGTAATGCAATTGAATTTCCCGCGTCGCTCATATTAGTCGGAGTGGGATCAAGCTGTTTGAAGTAGGTGGGTGGACGCTAAGCTTTGCCGCACAACTGGTCTCAGTGCTCTCCAAGCTGTGTAAGAGGCAGGACGTCAGTTATTGTAGACAGTGTCACGAAAAAAATAGAACCAGCGATCGAGCAACGTTAAGCGATTACTAAGTTTTGTGCTGAACTGAAAAAATCTCTTGAGGAGACCAACAAAATGATTCGTGAGGCTTACGGGGACTCTTCTCAGTCCTACTCACAAGTTTCGATGGGGTTAAAGGCCTTCAAGGAGGACCTGGAAGAGGTTCACGACGAACAACTCTCCGGGCGGCCGCCCGTCAACCAGCGAATCCGACAACAATGTAGCTCGTGCTCGACAATTGTTGGACTCTGAATGTCGATTGAGTATCAATATGGTTGCCAATGAACTGAACATGTCGCGTCTACTGTTGTCTCGCATTGTTACTGACGATTAGCGATGGGGAAAGTGTGCGCCAAGCTCGTGCCCAAGGTGTTTGCCACAACGCTCTACGAGTCCGCGAGTTCCTGGCCAAACACAAGGTGTCAATGCTGCCCCACCCACCTATAGTCCTGATGTCGCCCCAACAGACCTCTTTTTGTTCCCTCGGATTAAGGCAGCCCTGAAAAGAACCCGATTCTCCTCCATAGAAGAGATCCAATCAGACGTGACGAAGACCTTGCGAGAGGTCCCCGAAGACGTCTTCTAGGGCGCGTACCGGTCATGGCAGAGTCGCTGAAAAAATGTGTAGAGACCCAAATACAGAACTTTGAAGACTTTTAAGCGTTTGTGCAAATCTGTTCAATAAATTACTTTAAAAAAATATAATTGCATTACTTTTGGAACGGACTCTGTTAAATAATTTGACGTCATCATGTTAACTGGTTTCATGCATCAACATTTTATATATTTTTCCAAGGTGAATATTTTATTAATATTCATCTCAGAAGAGAAATTATCTAAATAGGCAGTCATAATTTCTCAAGCATGTGCTATTCGTATTCCTTTTTAGAAGGAGACTATAAAACCCACCCTCCATTCGGGTTTCGGAGACAATTCTGCATTTACTAAAAGCTGAAAGAAAATTGGCAACGGCATGGGTCAACATGACGAATTTAGCCATTTCAATACATGTTTGCATACTACCACATGTTAAAAATGAATGGATAAATAACAAAAAACATGTTCAAGCTCTGAAGGGTGTTCAGGGTAAAATTGTACTTTTGATATTCGCACTGGGAATATGAATGGTCGATCTATACGACACATTTTAAAGAGCAGTGCTGAGAAAGAAGAGAAGGATATTTAGAAAAATATAGTACTCATATTGGTAATTTCCACTGCTCAAACTTTTGGCATTACGATGTCTAATTAATTAATAATATTTTAAGATAATGTATATTAAGACCTTGTGACTATACTGAAAGCAATCAATATGGTCCGGAGTATTATGGATCATAGGTTGATAAGCAGCGCTTAATTACGAGCTCGTAGATAAGAAATACGCGAATTATTTGATGAATAAGCAAATCGCCAAATATAAATAAACCTCAAAAAAGAAGAAGCTTTAAGATTGGAAATGACATTCTGAAGTACCTACCGAATGAAGACATGCCACTTATCAAGTATGCCTTGATACTTTATAGGTCGGGAAAAGATATTCTTTACGGTGGTATATATACAGGTATACATAAATATATATACATATATATATATATATATACGGTGGTATATATATATACTGTAGTTAGTTAATTATATCCTGATATACGATAAATATAAAAAGATTCCATTGTAATAAATATAAATTAGAGGAGATAAACTACAGTAGGCAGAGTAATTCACTTTTGAGAGTAATACTAAAAGAAATGTCTCTTATTATTTTAAGAAATGGAAAAAGAAGTCTCCTAAAAAAATAATTTATGCATAATGTAAAAAAGTTAACATTTATCTATTTTTTACATAATCGCCATTTTAGTTTATGCTTTTTTGTGGGCGCTGGGGCAGTTTTTGCATACCTATTTCATACCAACTCGCTTACATGGCGTCGAGGTAGTGTTGGATCTTATCTTTACACCTCCACACTAAAACTGCCCCAGCACCTAAAAAAAAGCACAGCCCGAACTGGCAGATTAGGAAAAAAAGAGCAAAATTCAGGATTTCCAATTATTGAAAATGGACGTCTCTATTTCTAAAACAAATTATGGCATTTCTTTCGGAATTACCTTTGTACTTAGTAGTGGACGAAAAGGATGAGGTTGGGACTTCCAAAGGAAAACTGCGTTAGGTAAAGTAGCCTTTACAAACGTTTGGTTTGGAGTTGATGGTAAGCACTTTTAGTAAAGAAATAAAGACATGAGAGATTAAAACTTTAACGTGGAGCGTAGTTTTGTGTGGTGCAGAGACTTAATCGTTGAGGAAGAATTATCGTAGATTGGATGCCTCCGAGAAGTGGGTGTGATGAAGTACGAAAAAAATAAAATGGACGGCAAGTTAAACGAAGGTGAAGTTCTAGGCGTAGTAGGGGAAGACAGACAGATTTTAGGAGAAATTAGAAGAAGACAGGCTAATTGGATACAGGAGACACTGGGAGCGGCAATGGGATGCTGAAGATAATAATATTAAATTAAATGTTGGGAAAGGGAGGTAGAGAGAGAAAAATACTGGGTATTTTGAATGGGATTAAGGGAGGTAGAAAGTATATTTATTGTATGAATATGAATGAACGTGCAGATAAAGAATGAGTTATTACAATTTTTATCATTGGGTTAAAGGATAAATTGTGTATTGTTAGTCAGGGCTTAGAAGTACAGTGACGTGTAATCCCAGGGTCCACCGGAAAACTACACTGACTCGGTCGGTACGTAACTGATAATAACAATGTCACTAAAGGCAATGAACTAATTAAATGTACGTTTGAACGATCCCCAACAAACATGGTCTTTTATGTTGCGCGTGAGCTTCTTCTCATCCACGGATTACTTATGCATTCAATTACTTCAGACCAAACTTAGTTTTCCCCACCCTAAGAAAATTTAATCATTTGTCATCCTTACGTATTGATAACACAAATGAGGAGATTTAGGGAATCGAATTGGCTGCGTTACATAGTGTAATGGCTTCCTACCTCGAGGGGCCGTGTTCGAACTCTTGTAGTGGCAAGCTTTTTAAAGGTATCCCAATCCGCTTTGGAAGCACCATTGAGAACTGCATATCATCATAGCACTTCGGAGCCATGTGGAGAGTACTTAAGTGAAGTAGGATGTCTGTCGGATGGGACGTTAAATTGTGTGACCCTTGGGCGTCTTTTGTTAAGAGTACGCCAATGCCGACGCCGGGTTTTCCTCATGCCATCCTTCCCTCATTTCCCGGTAATTTTACATCTACTGACTTAGACGCTTAAGCATACAGTCAATCAATCAATCAAAAGGTTCAAGGGTACAAAATTAAACCAAACGTGAAAATGAATTGTCATTTTTCCAGCATGAAAACTAGCGATTTTCACCGAGTGACGCCTGTGAACCTCGACCCTAAACCTTTCGTCGTTTCTTCTATAGCACACGACCACTTGGGTCGCGCCTACTCGAAATTTAAACCTTGAGGTCCTGGCCGAGGTGCAGGTACACCTCTAAATGACTCGTCTTCGTCATAACACCTGCGTGACAAAGAGTGGAAGACCTCGCACGAAAAGACCCCAGGGGCCGCTGGGAAATCCCCGAAACGGTGGGCAGCGCTGACCTCCAGCCGAGAGCCGAATGGTTCACTATTCCAACGGACCTTGTCCGAATGAAGGCGGAGTTACGTGGCGGAGGAACAGAGATGTCACAAGCGGCCTGGCCGCCAAGGTGGCGCAACGCGCAAGAGATGAAACCTTATCGGGGTGATCTTATCGTAGCCAGAGATACCGTCCCTATTTCCGGTTCTTTTGAGCCCGCCACCCCCGTTCCAGCCCCCTCCCTTCGTGTCATCTGGACAAAATAGTGTTCCCGCTGAAAGATCAAGCCAGAAATGCACCCACTACACGCATATTACTCGACGAAATGGCTGCCAGATCTTTCTCCCTCTCTTTTTCTAAGAATCTTTGTTGACAAAAACGTTTAAAAAAACTTTGTTGACAAGAAGGTAACTTGATGAAATAAAGGGGCACCAGAATGCAGTTTCATCGGCCTGAAGTCATTTTTGCGAGGCCGGGATAACGTTGAGAAATGTGAGAATAAGCTTAAGGTAATCAAAAGAAAAGCAAAATATCATTGAAATAACCTATTTACTCTGCAACCTAACTTTCACACTCCCTGTTAACATCTTTTTTTCATTATTTTTCATTTCATCTTCAAGCTGGCGGAGACGCAGTTTGATCATGTCAATAAAATTAGAGAGATAGGTGTAGAATATATAGATTTAAGATTGAAAGAGTAAAATATGCATATTCAACATAGCAAATTTTAAAGGACTATGAGAATATTTAAAAAAAATAATTACTAGAATACAGGACAAAAACATTGACAACCGATACGTTCTCTGTAACATTTGGAAATATTTCTTAAATATTTTACACGAAGGAATGAGGACGTACATCCAATCCAAACTTGAATGTGACAGTAAGGAACCTAGATGGTACAACGGGGAACTCAGATCGGCATTAAGGAGGCATAATAGGCCACCAACAAATTTTAAAAAGTGAAGATATAGTTTATGTGAATACATCCGAACAGAAACTACAAGAATTTCGCAGTAAAACGAAAAGTATCACGGCTCTACACTCTTTTAAATCTAATATGCTATGCAAATATCTTGAGGAAAATCCAGTCATTCTGGTCCTATGTTAGGGAAATACAAGGTAAACGTTCAGCTGCACATTCTTTGAAGACGGAAAACGGAGAAATTATTATAGACAGCGTGAAAAACACAAATATTTTAAACAAGATTTTCCAGAGCGTCTACAATTAAGACATAAACCCACCAAACGATTCTCCACACCCACCCTGGGAACACATGATCGATAGAACAATGACCAAAAAGGGAATAGAACATCTGCCCTGTAGTATACAGGGTTCGTCCGGAAAATAAGTGTACTGATTTACTGATTTTTTCCGGATTTTTGACAAAAGGGGAGTCGTCCACTACGAATTTGTACCTGAACGACAAACTGTAAATGCTGCATTTTACGTCCAAGTGCTCGACAGGCTTCGAAAACGAGTCTCCCGCGTCCGGCCAGCAATCAAAAACATCTGGCGGCTGCATAACGGCAATGCGCCGTCTCACACCGCGCTTGTCGTGTCGGATTTCTTGGCCAAGCACGGCGTGGCAACGCAGCCGCACCCGCCCTGCAGCCCGGACTTGGCACCACCGGACTTCTTTCTGTTCCCGAAGATAAAGAGGAGTTTGAAAGGAACGCGATACGGGACTTTGGACACCGTCAAAGAGGCCGTGACGACGTGTCTTCGAGAGGTTCCCGATGATGCCTTCGCGGGAGCGTTCCAGGAATGGGAACGCCGCTGGAACAAGTGTATCGACTCACAAGGGTCCTATTTTGAGGAATATTAGCTTAAGATATGTAAAAGTGTAATAATTTTTTTTTCCTGAGTTCAGTACACTTATTTTCCGGACGAACCCTGTAAATGCAAACAAGGCACCTGGTCCGGAAGAAATACCTGCTAGAATATTAAAGGAATTAGTCCAAGACATTGCCCTGTTTTTAGAAACTGTTTTTCTAAAATCAACAGAAGAAGGCTCAGCACCTCGCGTCTGGAAGCTAGCTCATGGGACTCCCATCTATGAAGGCGGAGATAGGGATAAACCAACCAATTACCGACCCATTTCCTTAACATTGATCTCTTATAACACATCAGAAAACATTATTGCCGGTTACATTATGGATTTATTGATAGAAGGAAAATACTAAGCCACACCCAGCACGGATTTAGGAAGAGCAGATCTTGCGAAACACAATTAGGTCTTTTCATTCACGATACACTTAGATCGGGAGAAAACAACACATAAGTCGATGCAGTATTCCTAGACTTCAAAAAAACACCTTTGTTACACAAACTTAATGCTATGGTATCAATGACAAAATTATTAATTGGATTAGAAACTTCTTGTCAAATCGCAAACAAATAGTAGTCATCGTTGAGCTGTGCTCAAGAGATGTAACTTCGGGCGTCCTCCAGGGAAGTGTAATATGGATGCTTCTATTCTTAATATACATTAATGACTTAAGCGCATACGCTAGTAGCTATCTCAGGTAATTTTCTGACGACATGGTGGTATACAGGGAAATAAGGAGTCAACTAGATCACGAGCTACTCTAAAAGAGATTTGGACACTATCACGGATTGGTTCAAGGAATGGGGATTGATGCTTAATATAGAAAAATGTGCAGTTTTGAAATTGTGGAAGAAAGGAAGTGGCGAACAGGATATAAACTCTTAAAAAAGAGGGTTCATTGCTAGCTACGACCAATCAAGTTAAGTATTTGGGGATAGTTCTAACACCACGCCTCTCATGAGGGGCACATATCAGGACCATATGCGGATCCGCTTTAAAGAAACTCTGATTCATTCAACAGGTGGTGGGGAAATGTAATGAAATAGTTAAAGAAATGTGTTATTTTGCTCTAGTTAGACCTCATTTGGAATGTGTCACAAGTATTTGGGATCCTTGGGAGAAAATCTGGCAAAAAGAATCAGATAAAGTCCAGAGAAAATCCGCCAGGTTCGTTAAAATATTTATGACAAAAACATAAGTGTAACAGGTCTCTTAGGGGATTCAGGCTGGGAGCCCTTGAAATACGGAGAGAACAAGCGAGGCTTAAACTTTTAGAAAGATTCAGAACCAACGAGTTTAACGATGACACTATAGGAACTATAATGGCCCCACACTACTTGGGTAGATCAGATCACAAAGATAAAATAAGGGAGATAGATTCCAATACAGATGGATTCAAATACTCATTCTTTCTCCGAACAATCAGAAATCGTAATGGTAAGAAACCGGAGTCACTTTAGAAATATTAAAAATAATTAATTTACAAGTCGGAACAAAATTAAACATTGCAAATACATCAGGAATATTTGTAGGTGCATGTATATGTTAGTTGGTAGTTTATGTGTTTGCATGTGTGTGGGTTTTAAGGGTTTTTGTATGAATGTTTTTCGTGTTTTGTTTGTGGACTACTAATTGTGACTTTTGCATGCGTTTTTTTTCTTAAATACGGATGGTACCCTAACACCCCCCGCCACACACCCTTGAGGTGGTTTGCTGGGTATTGAATAGATGTAGAAGATATCATTTTTTCCACGAACGGATCAGATTGTCCGACAGCGGTCGGGTCATGTTCGGGTGAAAATTAGTCCCACACCCTAGCGGTGGCTTTCAGTGTACATAAATAAATAAAAGACACTTAGCGGGTGGTATTAAGGCATCAGCCCTTTTTGTATAAAAATTCACAACACAGTAACAAACATAAAATTTACTGGTAATATTATGATTACTTACAGCATGAAAAAATGAGTGCGTTCGAGTAAAGTTTAAAACATTGCTTTTTGATTTAAGTAGTAGTAGTTATTAGGGGGGGCGACCGACGGCAGAGGTCGTTTGCTCCAGAAGGGATGGGAAGGTAATGAAGGGTGGAGAGAAACCCGGCGTCGGCATTAGCCTACTCTTAACGAAAGGCACCAAGGGATCCGCAGTTTAACGTCCCATCCGACGGACGGCGAACCCAATTAAAGCGCTCTCCACGTAGTACCCCAAGTATGGATCAGGATACCACCGAAAAAAATCCGGTCACTGTCGGGATTCAAACCCGGGCCCTCGAGGTAGGAAGAAAGTAAACTAGCCACCGCTCCATTCCGATCTCATTTTGATTTGAGAAAGTAAGTAGCAGTGGTTTTGCCTGATTTTGTAATAACCAGGCAGAACTCCTATGGAAATGGTCTGTTTGGGAAAAAATACTGTTTTGCCATCAAACGAATTTTCATAAATTAAATCCTCTTTACGTCAAGTTTGTTTTGTTACGCAGGTTTCTCATAATACATTTCCCGTAGGTATAATTTCCTTTCACCTTTAATGAACATTATGGAGGAAACCACAGTCATATAAACAATACTTTAGCCGTGACCGGATACTATAACCATTCGTACCTATTCTCAAACTTTGAAAATTAATACCCAAATGTAAACATTTCATAATGTTCACGTCCAGGACAATAAGTGGATAAGGATGGAAAAGTGGGACACAAATATAAGTAGTGCTTTTCTCTTGCTCGGGTAAATGTTGACATAAGGGAGCTGGGCAAAGGACGATTCACGTTTTTACGAGAGTGAACACTGAAAGAATTGAACTGGTCGACTTAAGTTTACAGTAAGACTGAAAAACGGGTGGATGCCAGGGTAACCCCTTCATTTTCTTATTTTTCGAAAAACCGATCACTTTTAAAAGATTTTATGTTTTCTATGACCTTTTTCATTCTTGATGCACGGTGTAGTCTTATGGCGACAGACCAGTGCGTAATTTCTCGTGTCTTCCGGTGTTTCTTTTCATTAATTATTGACATAAAAATAAATGTGAGTGTTTGCACGTAATATTGGGCAAAATATATGCGAAATAACATAAGAACTCGAAAAACCAATAAAAAAGAAAACAGCAATTTCACTTCAAAAAAGAGTGAGAGATTATCATTGTACAATCTTCTGATCATTGCAGCGATAATTAAATGTGAATGCAATTTACAGAAAAATAAGGTCCACACAACGAGCGACTCGGCTGTGAAACACGTTGAACGGCTACCACCACACTTTGGATTCAACGATAGCGATGGGACTCTGAAAGTGAACTCTGAAATATGCACACGCCCCTTTTCACGTTCTTAGTGTCAGTAACAAAGACTATCGATTTTTTAATTTCCCCGTTTTCCGGGAGGAGGAAGCGCCGCAGCTCGCTTCACTAAATAAATTATAAAATTTCTACACGCAAGGATTCTCTCATCAATATTCACAGTATACAGGATTCAAGCTCACACATACACGTGCACCAAAGCTATTCTTGACCGAATAAGAATCCCATTCAATTTTAATATATCAAAGTTGAAATTAGCTTTCGATTGTGGTTCATTGAACCTTTGATTTTATGGGTAACTTTTGACAAAATAACGTGAACTGGAACTTTATTTCGCAAAACTGCGTATACATAGATGTGTGAGTATTACTGCGCACTAATCATACGTACGTAACTAGCTCAAGCTTAAATTTTCATGAGCAATTTGACGTAAAAAATTGATGATATAATATCCATACTAAAATCTTGAGATGAACTTGGGATTAACTTTGGTAAAAACTTTAAAGTATTGGGATGAGTTTTCATAAGTAGGAAGGAATAGATGACAGGGACGTTAAGTAAGGATGTTAAGAAAAGACTCGTCAAAACTTCTATTTGGAGCGTGGTTTTGTACGAAGCGCGAAACATGGTAATTGAAGCAGGGTGATAAGTGAAAGGGTGATAGGTGACAGGGTGATAGGCATAGAATAGAGGCTTTTGGGATGTGGGTGTGGAGAAGGATGGACGGTGAAGTGGACATAAAGGAAAACAAATGAGGAAGTGTTGGGTACGGTAGGGGAGAAGAGAGGATTGTTGGGAGAAATCATAAGAAGACAGGAAAACTAGATGAAAGGCAGATTGGCAGTGTGATGTTGAAGACTGTGACATAAGGGAGGTTGTTCGGCAAGTAAGGCAGGGGCAGGAATAGGATAGGCATGTTGGATGCAATGAAGGTGGGAAGGAAGTATGCGGAATTGAAGAGAGGCTTAATTTGGTGTTGGTGGTCAAGTTGTGTCTTTTGGAAGAGGCAAAGGAATTATCGTTGTGTAGCCTGTGCCCATCCAAATCGGTAGATATCAATAATAACTATAATATTAAAGCAGAAAGTATTGTTCAATTTTGGTTTGTTGAACATTGGACTTGGGAGATTTCTTTTAACAAGATAATGTGAACTAATTATTACATTCGTGAAAATGTGTACACATTTGTAGATCTTCAAGTATTACGTATTTCAATTACGTAATTCAAGTACTGTTCACTGGGGAAAACTAGCTCATCCTTAAATATTCATGAATTATTTGACGTTTAGACAATATGGGACTTGGAAACCACAAATCTGCAACTTCGAGAAGAATTTGTCCTCAATGGAGCACTAGTTGAGAAAGAGTATTTTTCAGTAAATGGTCAAGAATGAGTGGTGAGGAGAGGTGAGCCATTTACCATCCACAACAGAATGCTGTACGAAGTGATTCCGTCAATTTTCCCGAGAACACTCATGAACGGCTCGCGAGAAAAAGGTAGGGACGCCGGATGTCCGGGTAAACATAACGGCGTTTGCATAATATACGCAACGAGAGCGAGAGGACGGCAAGGTCTCCCACCGCCCCTCTCCCCATTGCGTCGCCGAAGAAAATAAGAACCCCCCCTCGGCCTCGTCCTTCCGGCATTCCTCCGGCCGATGGAGGTCTCGATTTCGGAGGAACCGGAGATTCCCGCAGCCGACCTCCCCGCTACAATCTCCGGCGAGGATTCCTGAGCGGCGGCGGCGGTAGCGGAAGGGAAAAAATAAATGCCTCGAACGGATGGATGGCAAGGACGCCGAGTCGCATGCTGATTTTCCCCGAAAGAGGGAACCGAAGAACGGCGCACGACTCCACCAAAACTACCGTTTCTCCATGGTCATTTTGAGGAAAGAGTTTCGTCGAAATTCATTTCAATGCAATATCGCTCACATAAAAAGACTTGGGCGTAATGCTTCATGAATGTGAGATATGGTCTTTGAGTAAGGAGGATGAACGCAGATTTGGTAGACTTTAAAGATGTGGGTGTGGCGGAGAATGGAGAAAATAAGTTTGATTGGGAGGATGAGAAAAGCTGCAGTTTAAAATTGAGTGGGTTTAAAGAGGAATTTGTTCGGAGAAATACGAAAAAGGCATACAAATTGGATGGGGGAAATATTAAAAGATGTTCGTTGAAGGCCGAGATAAAAGGGAGACCGTTGGGTAAGGGGAAAATGGACAGTGGGCTTTTTTTGACAGCATGAAGACAGGTGGAATTTACAATGAAACGAAGAAATGATGTAGGGTAAAGAAGTTCTCGCATTATCTAGAAGTAAATACTCGTTAGGGACGGTACGAAACCTACCTACAAGTAGGTTTTAAAACCATGTCTAGTCGCAATAAATAATGGGCTACCACATTCCGACAAAATAAAGAATGTATAAATCACAGTTATCAATCTGAAGGTTGGTTTGATATGTGATGGTAGAACTCGCCCAATACTAAACCTATGTATTCAATTTATAAATTCATTGTCTCAGGTTCAACTTTGTGACAATTCATGATCATCGAATGAGTAACGATTCATAATTTCACTGTACATTTATTTCGGTACAACTGGTTTCGGCGCAGAGGCGACATCATCAGATACAAGCATTTATGGGCGGGCAATATAAATACCATTTCCCAGAAGGGAGATGGTTGGGTAGAGAGAAAGGAGTGGAAATTGAGAGAGTAGAGGAAAATACACGAAAGGGTGGAGAGGAGAGGGGGGGGTGGGTGAGCCTTGTGCCGAAATGGATACATTTTCTGACAAAGTTATACTTTTTATACCTGATGATGTCGCCTACGTATCGAAATCACCAATGCCGACCGAAATAAATTTGCTGCGAAAATATGCATGGTTTACTCATTCATTGATTCACGTATGAGATGAGTGAGCCATTGAGTTCCAAAATAACGGATGTCTTCACCATTCATCATATTGGTAGAAAATACACTCAAATAGAAAAAAAAACCCTAAATTGGTAGAAAATTAAATGTTCTGTCCAAAGATACATCTCGCCTTGATGCAACGGCCACAGTTCATGAGAAAAAGACGACAGATGAAGATTATCGCTCCGTCTCTCTCATTCTGGTTCGGACCAGCACAACCTGACGGTGTTTCCGGAAGCTAAATTTTGGCGCTATTTATTGTTCGCGGCAATCAATCTAGAGAACTGTTTTTATCGTCGTAGCGTTAAAATGTATTCGCGTATTAGTTGCCCGGGATGAAAAAGTTAGTAACTATTTGTTTTCTTAAATTGACACTAAAGTTAACGTATTTCTGATTATCTAGCTCTCCAAGTCCTTAGTCTTAGTCCTGTTGAAAAAGTGGGCGCCCGGCACACCGTCGATCGACGCAAGGGGGCCGCAGTGGAGGAACAATCAATTGCGAATGCACCGAGGTCAGGCGATTGTGGAAGCGAAGGTGTTCTGGATTCATTCAAAAAACAACCATTCCCCAACTCTTTCGCTCAAACTTGTTGCGATGGGAGAAAGGTCGCGTGAGCAATGACGGGCATAATGACAGACGAGCTTCCAATTTATTTGCAAGAAACGATTCGACGTAATCATATTCTTTAGGTTTATCAATAGGATTGGCCATTAGGGTATAACCACACGCAGAGAGATGTTTACGGAAAATTATGCAAGTTGCTTCCGTGGCCATTTCCGATTTGTCTCGATAAGAATAATGGACCTGACAGCTCGTCTTCTGCACTCTATTATATGATTCCAACGTTATTGTGGAAGCTGATAAATGAGATTTCGTCGGATTAGAGCGGAAATAAAAAAAAAACTTTTACCTCTTCAAGAATATATTTGATATGCTTAAATTTTCCGGCTTCAAATTGTTGATAAGTTATCGGGAACACTAATTTTATGGTAGGATTAGTATTTTTACGAATGCTATTCAGTTTGAATACCCGAAAAGTGCAAAATAAAACGACAGGCAAGACAAGGTTTTGTCCTCTAAAATTCACTGCATTTGCCAAATTCTATTGGCTTAATCAACCATTTTTTTTACTTATTACCTCAGTTTAAATTACAACCAATGGTAATTAAAAAGCTACTTTTTTGCAGTACGCGAGCCAAGACTAAACTTAAATAGCCTACTACACATGCTTTCCACATTGCAAAGGATTTCGCACCGATAAACTGTAATATAGAGATAACATTCCCACATGGCCAAACTCTCCGCGTGTTTTCACTCCAGATAATGAGAGTGATAAGACGGAGAGGAAAACTAATCGGAAAACTTCACGTACGATATTTAACCTTCAAAACACAGGCAGAAAACTTCATCGAGAACCTTAATGTAAGGAATCATGGAATATATAATTTCCTGTGGAAGGCCCAAGAGCAAACTATTGCTGAGAAAATAGATTAGTATGGCAATGTTGTAAAGCAGAGAGAAAAAGAATATATTACAATATAAACAATGAAAAGTTCCTAAGTCCTTATTATGACGCCAAAATCTTCAAATGTAAATGAAATTAATACAGAAAAAACAATCCCATAAGACTGATGTAAGAAAAAAAGAATTCGCACATTTTTGCAAGTAAATTTTACGATGAGCGAGTCACTTATGGAGTGAACCTTTGATGCATACCGGTAATCGGATTCATTTCTAACGAGATAGCAAATACCAAAGAGTATATTCAACAGATTCAGGCGAGACGTAGTGGAAGTTCGTCATAACCAGAAAAGAACAGATCTGTGGAAAAGTGAAAATTCTGCCTATCTCATAATGCCAAAGAACTTAATTTTTCTCATTTAAACTTGCTCCGTGGTTCGTCATGACGCTTCTAATCCCTAGGGAGTCGTTCGTACATACACTTGAGTCGCCATATCGATCTGTTAGATGGATTCATCGATTCATTCTCATGTCTAAATAGTCAGCAAAGCACGTGGGGACGAGTCCAAGGGCGGTATCCAATCCTCCATTCCTTTGCTGAATATTTTTGGCTCTAATAAAATTCAAAATTAATACCAAAAATATGCCCAAAATTATTTTTGAACAACTTTTTTCCAAACAAGTATAAAATTATCTCCTCTCAGGCGCATTGCGGTCTCTAAATTAACCCAGTTATTTCCAAATTCAACATTATTTTTTAGCTTACCGATCAGAAAAAAAAACCTTTAAAATTATTTTTGTTCATTTATGAAAATTGACCCCCTCCCTTGGGGGCTTTCTATATCCACCACTGGATGGGGAGGAGTCCAAGCGCGCTGCACTGGGCATTGCCGTATGACCGCAATGAGATCGATTCCCATGACATTCCGACGAACTGTTGACCAGAAATACGAACAACAGAGATGGTAACATTTAAAGTTTTGCATGCGAGACATTATTTCGGAGGGGCCAAGCCGGCAATTGAGACGCTAGGAAATTTAAACGATTACTATGGTAACCTTTTAGTAGGGCATGGTAAACATAGTGGCGTAACAGTAGCGGTTTACTAGTGGGTAAATCTTTGGGCTACTTATCCGGAGGACTTGTGTCCAAATTCATGTGCCCACGGACCCCAGCTTCACTCTAGCTGAAGGACAGTCGGAGTTCCACATACCGGAAGGATATCCGGTTCCACATCTTCCATTATTTACATAAAAACTTCCGATGTAAATGAATTAATACATGATACCTTTAGTGCATATACAATGGACAAAGCACCATGACTCCACCGAATATGATCGATAAATTGCACACTTCATAGTGCACATCAAAAAGTATTTTTATTACTCATATTATCACGTAAATGTGCGCACATGAGAAATATTTACAGCCGAGTAATTAAAAAATAATCAATTTAAAAATAAATATGAGTTAAAGTTGGTTGAAATTTTAGTAGAGGGTAGATGGTGTGTTAGCTGCGCGGGTAGTCTGTCTGGTGGGTACCGGGTTCAAATCCCAGATGATGTCTTGGGCCAACCTCATCCAAGTATCCAATCGATGCAAGTTTATGGTCATAGAATGATAGCGCAGTGCAATCTTCCCTGAAGTGTGACTTTCACACGCCGCAAAGAGCTTACTAGGAGTTGAGTCTACCACACCAAACTTCTGCTTGGTTACTGCTGTTGGTTGGTATATTCTGTCACTATGAATTTCATTGGAAAATATCTATGAGTCCTAATAAGAGCACATAGCACGGTTTCTTGTGAGTATAATCTTTGGCATTTGTCAATAACCACATCATTTCTATAAAAAAAGCGTCACTATTTTGTAGCGGTTCAATATAGATATCGTATCGTAAATTACAGAGAAAAGGAAGCGGAGCAATATAGAAAGAGGAGCACTGTTCCACTCATTGGGTATTCCTCTACAAAATTAGCCTGCAGTTTTAAAATTAGCTTCCTATGAAAGTTCGCAGTTTATAACCGAACCCGTAAGTCGTTTTTTTAGACTCATTCAACCCTGAAAAAAATAATGGTAAATATGCTACCTTTTTCAGATAAATATGATCTGTTAAACGCAATCTAGGGCGCGTATTCGAACAAATATGTATCACCACGGGTATCTCCATGCGTTTAATCTTTATGGCGCAACAATCAATAAGAATGGGGTCATACCACCGTATGTTGGGCTCTGGAGATCCAAAGAGTAGGTACCTCCTACCTATGGTAACGGAGCACGGTCACGAATGTAACGTTCTCACTTTTCTAAGCGGTCGTTTATCACGGAAAGAGAACGAAATAGTGACGCGATGTTTTTTTAACAAATGCGAAATCCTCCTCCTGAGTGTAACTGAATATGTTACCATTCTTGAAGTCGCACTATGAAATAAAATGCAGTTTACACAAGAAAGCTTTCACCATAAAGCCTGAAGAAAAATTTATTAATCCGTCAAACTATGGATACAAGGGAAAAATAATGTCTTTTATCTGCAGACGTGCGGTACTTCCTTGAAGGAATAAAGAACGTCAATCTCATGTTTGCCGATTTTTCAGGGATCCCAACTTATGTTATGCAATATTTCTAGTCCAGCTTAATTTTCATAATCAAAACAAATTAACGGAAAAACTAATTATTCAATAGCGCTGCAGACAACATACGCGAATCACAACTTAATGGCTATTTAACTATTTATGATCTTGTACTATATGAATAGTTGCTACTTGGAAAATAGTTGTACTTCGAAATTCAATACATCTGCCAAACCATTTTAAAGTCAACAACAATTGCTTTTTGTGAATTGATTAGGTTTGAACCAAAATCAATCGTTTTTTTAGAGTAAGGATTACATGAATACCATTTTTTTACACTTGAATCTACGTTTAACAGTGAAAATATCCAACTTAAATAACATTAATAGATCATAAAAAAACATTACCATAGGCAGGAAAGCGAAATTAATCTAAACGCAGTGGTCATGCTCACAAACAAACACTCTTTTATACAGGTCTATAATGACAACGAATGTGGTTAAGGATTGAGGAGTCTACCTTACATGCATGCCTAGACCACTCGACGTGGGCCACCTGCTGCGGAAGGTTAAGCGTGCGGCTAGACCAAGCCACTAGGACCGGTTACGAAACCACAATTTACTTTTTCGGAAGCCTAGTCGTCGGAGCCCCATGGGAAAGGAATCCATAGGGGTCGTCCTTATATAACGCAAGGCCATTCGTTAGCTTTTTTTCAGCCCTCCTCTCCTTCGTAAGGTTCCGTAAGGTTTGAACGCCCGTTTACGTAACTACTGACCCTTAACCAAACAACAAATCAACCCCGTTTTTCTGAAAAAAAAAGAACAAAGTGCATTGAAGTTTGACGAAGGATGTTTTCCACCACTTTAACTGATCAGTTATGAAAATTTACAGAAAACTTACAATACCTTAAAGACATCTTGTTATTTTATACTCTAGTGGAATTAGAATAAATGTAGTGAGATGAATTAAACATTTCAAAACTGAAATCAAATTGATAAGTTTTTATTTAAATAATTTTGAAATGACAGTAGCAGTAATAATAACTTGCACTCATTTTTCTTCTTTGACTATCAAGGATTAATAATATTCTTTACGTGAACTATGGCTGAAACAATTTAATTATAAACCTTAGCTAAGATTCCTCCTGAGAACCCTACACCTCCAAATCCGCTCTAAGGAAACGTAACGAAATTAAACACACTTCTCCTTCACAATAGCCTTACGTAATTTAAGGACAACACAATGTGTCTAGGAAACCCACAAAACCAATAAAACTTCACAGTTTACTCAGCTGAGGTTTGAGCTGAGCGAACTATGACCCCCCCCCCAATGAACTCAACGAAGTTCGAGACAGTGTGAAGGTGAAGTTGACACGTGTGCTGAGTTTTTCCACATACTGAGTCATCAGGGACTCATCCTTCAACATCTCCAAAGACAATTCTCTGTCCACCTCAGCCATACGCCACTGAATATCCCGGTCTTGTAAATCAAAAGAGAGATGGTACTTTTTTCCACACTTTATTATTTAAAGTGTGGAAAAAAGTACCATCTCTCTTTTGATTTATTAGAATGGATTTCCACAAAGTGAAGCCTGAAACCATCGAGTTTATCCCGGTCTTGCTTCAAAATCAAGAGGTTATCAGCGGGAGATGGAGTACATTCCAGCTAGTCTCTAACATTTTAGTAATTTGCAATATGAATTATGCATACGTTCCTGGCGAATAATAAACACTTCTCGTAGCGGTTTCTAGGAATTTCAGGATAACGTGTTGATGTGCATAGCTGCACTATTTTGTGCATAATAATGTACCTTATGCAGCACAAAAATAGCAAGTT
The DNA here is from genome assembly GCA_037158775.1 of Hetaerina titia. Taxonomy (NCBI): domain Eukaryota; kingdom Metazoa; phylum Arthropoda; class Insecta; order Odonata; family Calopterygidae; genus Hetaerina; species Hetaerina titia. The sequence goes on along the minus strand of CM073776.1, from coordinate 37,808,566 downwards.
ATATTTTGCATAAGTGATCACAATGTGTTTGAATTTCTGTTTAAAGTAATATAATGAAAATTTCATTTTTCCCAACCAAAAATAAGCACATTGGCATCATGAAATGTTCTCCTCTCTCACAATCTTCAGCATTCCACTGCCACCCAATTCGCTCGGCTTCAATTTTTCTTGTCTTCTATGAATATTTCCCAAAACTTCTCTCTCATCCTCCCTCATTATGCGTGGTACTCCCTCGCTTGTTCTCATCACCATCCATTTCATACCATTTAAACTTCCTCAGATATTATGATAACTAACAAAAAAGTTGTACTTTTTGTCTCTAGACAATGGCAATGCAAATTCAACGTATACTGTCGTATGTTAAATGACTCATCGAAAGATTTATTTGAAAGATACGTCAAATCATTGAAATGTAAAAAAATCTTGAATGAAATGCACAGTTATGACTCATGCATTTGCATAACGCAATGGAATGCACCGAGGTACTTTTACGAAATCCGAAATGTTCTCATTTGAGAGCACACAGTTCCGCTGCTTACATTAACTAGGAATTCTCCATTATCATGTTATAACAGATAACACCTAGATAGGCCAATGTCTGACTTCGTGTTTGAATGTATATTTGGCCAATGTGGCTCGTCTCTTTTTCTGGCTATGCGTGCCATGAAACGCACAGTTCCTACCCTTTATGGTGTCGTATGAATGCTTTTCTACTATCCTTTCCCCTTTTTGTGTGTCGTCTATTTCTCCTTTGGTGGGTGAAACAGCTCCCTAACGCCATCTCTTGGCCAAAATAATCGGAGCACTTGGGCGCTTTATAAGATCGCAGATCTCGATATAAATTCAGGTTTTCTCGATAGCTCAGGTGGTTCGAGCATCCGCCCGGTAAGTGGAGAGATCCCGTGTTCAAGTCCCGGTCGAGGAAAATATTTTTACATTAGTGGTCTGCTTGATTCCGCCTTTCCCTCCTCTCTTGTGTACGTCCTTTATGTGTGTTCCTTTCCCCTTTCCTTTTCTCTATTTCTATGCGGATGAATATTTGTTCGCCGTATGGCGGGGATTCGTGTTTGAATAGAAAAAAAAATATACATATATATATATTTATATATATATATATATACATATATATACATATATATTGCCAATAAAAATATATAAAACCATAAACACAGTAATCAACCCGAAAGTCGGTTTAGTAGGTGATGGTAGAGCTCACCCATGTACCCCCCTACCCTGATGTGTGAATATTCAGTAGGGCCAGTTCCTTTCCCTGTGCCGGTTATGGTTTCCCAGGAAGTTCTGGTACCCGAAAAATCAACTAGCTTGGATGGAGCTGCAGGTGCCCAAAGTGCCCGGGAATCGAACCAGGGACCCTCTGGTCAGTAGTCCAATGCTCCACCCACTAGACTACCGCGACCCGCATATATATAAATATATAAAGATAATATGAATAATATTTTTGTACTATTTTTACACAACAGATAAGTCCATATATTGCATTGCCCAATTCAAATTGAATTTATTTTTTGAAATGGCCACGGACATCGCGATGAAAATTATTTTTATTGCATTACGTTGCAGTGTATATGTATAATAAATAAATATATATATAATTATATTATATACATAATTATATATAAATATATATATTCCATCTATCCCATTGAGAACTGATAACAACAACAGACAGTTTGTTTGTTCTTGAGCTAACTTTCTATCAAGTAGAAGAAGGAAGGGAACCAAAAAAAAATGATTCAAGGATAACGACGAACTAAAAATAATTTATAATTATTATGACAAGGTGATGATAGGCATATTGGATGGAATGAAGGGTGGAAGTAAGTATGCGGAATTGAAGAGGGGTTTATTGCAGTATTATGCTTCAGACTTTTTTGAGTGAAGGGCATGGGAATTATCCTTGTACCATCGGGTAGCTTGTGACCATCCAAAACGTACCGTTACCGGTAAACACCAAATAAGGATACTATAATCATGAATTTCATAAAAAATCAAATTCAATAAAAATTGGACCGAGAAAATTGGGAAATGGTTCACAGTAGGATTTAATAATTTGCACAGCGTAGTCTGTCGGGCATCCACTCGGGCGCCCATTGGCCTACACAGTAGTCGCAGATTCAAGCCACTCCTCGGTCAAGGATGTTTTGCCGACGGCGGAGTTGCGACCTCCTGGGAATTAATTGACTTATCCAGGATCCCAGGGACACACGAACCACCGAGGAGCGTAGGGAAGTAAGAAAACATTTGATTTACGAATCCAAGCAAGCAAGGATCTGCACCGACTTTGGTCTAGACCAGTTTAGGAGACGGATTACAATAGGTGGTTCCGATATGAAAACGGAGCAATAAATAGTAACGTTACATTCGTCTCTTAAAAAAAATACCAATAATGAGAGAGACGAGGGGATACCAGTGTTGCCATAGATTCCAAGGCTATGAATACACAGGAAACCATGTGCTATCATGGCCGAATTTAGACGAGAAGAAGGAATTAAATGAGTGGTTCCGATGTGGAGACGGAACCTTAAAACGCGTAACAATTAAAAAAAAAATGACCGGTCACAAGGGAGTTCCGGCGATAACACAAGTCCAAGGGCATTGGATATAAATAAAATCATAGCGATTTGTTACCGGCACCTATGATGGGAGCCTTAAAGAAGGCATTAGTCTTTTCTGCGCACAAAAATCACGTTTAAACCATCTCTCAGTTCGTGCGACGATGTCTTTTGGAGAATTCTTTGTCGGACCGGTTTGAGTAGCACATCACGAGGTCACACCCGTTCGATGCCACAACGGCGCGCTAGGAATATTGCGAAACAGTCGAACGACGAAATGGACGGCGGGAATTAGTAGCGGCGGAGATTGGTCACCGGTCGTCGAAGGACGAACTCCCCACGCCTTCCACCCACCCTCCTTTGCGTGAGAATGCGTGCTTCCGCGCCGCGAAGAACATTGCTTTTAGGATCTTGCCATGGAAAACAATTGCATTACATACGTCCAAATCGCAGAAAACGTGAAACCTTGTCAAGCCAAGGAGCATTTCACATTCGGAAATTATATGGTCGCAGCCACACAATTCTTCACCTCAGCCTTTTTAAATTTAATGTAAATATTTGTGATTGCATTTTGAAGCTATTAAGGGAAAACCATTGATGAGCTAAAATAAATATACGGCGAAGATGGAATGAAAAAAATGTATCTTATTTTGAAGAAATTTACATGAGTGATTTCAATAAGAAGGGGGAAAAACTCCAATCAATTAATAATTAATCAATCCAATATAATTCTCGTCAGACCAAATTTCTGTGTTGGTTTTCGCGGGAGACAACGTAAGGGACCAACCACAACCTCTCGACCAAGAATACCCTCTGAGGTGGTTTACGGGAAATTAATCCACGCCAGGGACCACACACGCACTATCTTGTCTGGAATCCTTCACGAGGCTGTGAGACCCCGTTAAAGATTCCAGGTGGAAATGTAATCCTTCACGAGGCTGTAGAGAAGACCCCGTTAAAGGTACCAGGATGTTCTACAAGTACACACTCTGTGACTATCCACAAAGGACGAGCACGGACCATTGTGGACCAACCACACACACTAGCACTCAATAAACACACACACTCAAAGGACCCAACTATTCTTTTCTTTCTTGCTATGAGTAATTTCGATTTAAAAAAATGTTTAATGACAGTTTACCGTTTAATATTGAATTTGCATGTATTAAGACTAACGAAAATGTTGTCTTTCTAATCAAAACACAACCTGAAATCCGACAATTCATTTTACTGTGGTTAAAATCTACGCAGCCAATTCATTTTACTTTCTCCAGTTCCACATACAGACCGGTTAATAAAACACGCCTCTCTCATCTTCGCCTTTCATTATCGGTAACTGACCCCAACGCGGCAGTGAAATTTAAAACAATTTTTAAACTATTAATAAAATGTTCAGTCATATACCAATAAATTAGCTAAATAAGTATTGTGATTAAATAAACCTTATCTTATAAACCAACACTAAAACAAAAGGAATGTGAGATTTTCCTCTGACTACGTGGTTATTTACAAACAAATGATAAGCCATCGCAAAGTCCTAAAGAGCTCTTGAGTAAGGAATTCAAGATTGGTTCACTGAATTCATTATTAGTGTAGTTTCGAGTAGAGAAAACCTGTCCTTTGGTTCGTGAGCACTACATTGCCTAAGGAGGCAGTTCGTGTGCCATACTCAAGCGTTTCGTTGAACTTACTACAAAGGCATCCATCGTGCGAATTGAGATGCACACATTGGTGAAATAATTTAATTCTCACTCAACACCAACATGCGATATCATTGGAAATATTATGTGAAACAGAACCAAGGGATCCATTTTACATCGAAGAACTCACGAAGATAACACGCAATAATTTCCCCTTGACTGGCTACTTCCTCAACGCAAATTGCACTTCACAGAGGTAAAGGTAGGGGTAGATGAAACACTTAGGTGAACATTTTAAAATAAGAGCTAGGGTCCATTAGGCGTTTACGCCTTCTGCGGAGTTAAAAATCCTTTCCTTCCCAAAGTAACCTCGATGGCAAACAAGTATCGATAATAATATCGAATTGTAACGAATGAAAGAATTGCTATCATTGATCTTTAAATATAGAATGTATTTATTAAAAGACACCCCAAGCAGTTAGGCAATAGGTGTGAAAATCATTATCGCTTATCAATCCGCGGATTAGCGTGTGGCAGTTCTCCAAACACTCCGTCTTCCCCGCCAATCTCTCTCCATTCCTCTACAGTTCCTTGCGCTGACGTCCATCATTATCTGCCGCAAGTAATTCACCCTTGACCTTCCTCTGTTATCCCTGTAATCCGTCGTAATTCATCCTTGGCCTTCCACTCTATAATTCCCCTAACTATAGTCTTCGGTAAAATGAGGTGCCTCGGGTTATTTCCGCATAGTTTCCCCATTCTTCTCAAGTGCTCTCCATGTGCTTCTCTCTTCGTCCACACTTCGATGCTCATCTTCATCCGTTACCTTTTCTACCCATTTTATTTGTATCATTCTATGGTATCATCACATTTACGTCGCCTGCAATCTTCTTCCATTTGCTGTTTTTTTTTAAATCCATTCCTCGTGTCCGGAAAAAACGTAAAACGAAAAGATCAGTTTTCATGAAACACTTTCTTATAGCTAAGCTAGTAGGTTTTAGTACCAGCTTAAGCGTAAAGTACCTTCGCCAGTTATTTCTTAAGGTAAACAGCTTCCTTTCATTTCATTATCTTCTTCTACCACTGGTGTCCTCGTTGTGGAAACACCAAGGGCACCAGCGATATTATTATTTAGTGTTTCAGCCTTTCAACCTCTTCAAGTCTGCCGCACTCGTTCTTTAATATCATTTCCAAATCGACTTCATCACTATCGTTACGCTTATTTTTTTTTCCACTCGAAGTGCAATATTATAGTATGGTGTAATATTTTCGTCAAGTCGACTTTCTTCTCTTCAAGTGCTGCGATGTCGTCCGCAAACCGCACCGTTCTTATCTTTTCTCCATGCATCCGCAAACCGTCTTTTATCTTTTCCTTGATTACGTTAACTGACATCTAGATGCACACTCAGAACGTATTTGTGTATTTGGGAACGTGGAAGAGCCCGCTTTTTCCCTTTCTTGGTGTTATTTCCCTCCCTAGTTTCACCACGACTGATCACTACGATTCAGAAACTGCGCGCATTCTGTTATTGTGTAACAGTGAAAAAAAATCGCGAGAAATTTTTTTCTTAATTGAAAAAAATTGGTCAATAAGGAATTCACACGAAGGTAATGAAGCCAGAAAAGCGCAGTGGCAAATGGAAATGGAAATATAAAATTATAATTTTACTTAAAAAACACTTTCCCTTAAAAAATGTCTCTCTGATCCCCCAAACGTAATTTCAAGTATTCCCAGGAATCCAGGATGAATAGTTGGGTGTATTTTCACCAGTGCTTTAGAAGATGGCTAACTGATTGAATCAAAACAATGGATGGGGAGGCGCTTTGAGTAAAAAGCAACGGCAAAAGTGATTTTGTAGCAAATGTCACGTTCGTCAGTCGTAAGTTTCTCGTAGATATTTGTAGGAAGGCGTGGTTTCGTCCCAGAATGACGATAAAATATTTTGTTAGAGGATAAGGCAGCGTTCAGAGCCCACATCACGCGACAGTTTCTTTTTTGTTCCTTGTTTCACTTCTTTTCTTTTGTTCGTTCTTTTTTGACCACATAAACTCGGCCATAGTACAACAAAAATTTATCGTTGGAATGCCTCTAAATATACGTCTCCTCGTCAAATTAACTAACAACGGTATTTTTATCACACAGTTAAAGGAAAACGAAATAAGTGACGCACTAAATAAATCATTTTCAGGAAGATGCCGTCTCTGATGACCAACACGACCAGGGATCTGATCAGTCACTAGCGCTCACGTCCCACTGAGAACTTCCCGCTTGCCGCAAACTCGCAGCAAGCGGGAAAACCCAATGCGTCTTCGAGGCATCTTCGCGCGCAAATGAAAAAAAAATAAAACTACGCGATACATCGATCGATCCTTTTTGAATGGAGGCGAAACGTGCGGAAATCTACACCTGGAGAGGTAAGCCAGTCGACTAATACTGATCAAAGGAGGAAAAATGACAGAAGATTTTTCCATAAAATCTACGTCCCATTCCGATCCTGCCGATTCGGCGGAAGATTCACTCGCAGTCCCAGGATTGATTACGCCCCTGATCGAGGTCCATCGTTCTTCGAGTAACAGGCATAAGGGTAGGAGATCGATTGCTAAGGTCATTTGAGCAACTAGGTGTAGGCGGGAAATTTTATAATGATAGGATGTTCAGGGAATTGGGGGAAGAATGGGTGGAGAGAAACCCGTCGTCTGTGTCGGCCTTCTATATCAATGAAAGTCACCGAAGGGTCACACAATTTAACGGACGACGTACCCCACATCCGACGGACGGCATGCTCCACTTGGGAAACTCTCTAATTGACACCCACGTAGAGATAAGGCTACCGCTGAAAAATTCTGTGACATTCAGGATTAGAACCCGGCCTATCGGGGTAGAAAGCCAGTACACTAGTCACCACACCAACTCAATCCTTGAATTTCTTCAATCTATATAATGCTACAAAATCAGGTGGTATGCTGCGGCAGAACCAAGGGAAGATCGAAGAGATTGATTTTTTTATTTTACTATCAAAATGGCATAATTCCTTGCTAATAATAATAAATAAATAATAAAAACTCCCTGGAGGATTCTTTTATTATTTTATACCCCATCTGTATGTAGTCTAATGACGTACGTTATCTTCTCATAAAGTGGAATTTGTAAAATATAATTAACGCTATTAATATGTGCGTCAAAGTTAAAACTAGCCCTTATTTATCATAATCTACCATAATGTTTAGTGATATATATATATATATATATATATATATATATATATATATATATCCACGATATTATATTCAAAGGGGGAGATTAAATGGAAGGAACGACCCCCCTTGAATACTCACATAGGCTGGCATTGTTCCATGGCCACAGTAAAACATTTTAGCCATTTTCCGTTAAAATGTTTCAGTAGTTCCAATTCCTTTTTTCTTGTTATTTCCAATTTACTTATTGTCGTACTTGATTTGAAATCGTCTACGTCGACGACATTAGTCGAAGCCATTTGTAATTGAATTAACTAAAGTAAAAGACTGCGAGTGTCTTCTTTCTGCTCATGGAGTTACCGTATTTTATGGTATATGTATAGACTGATATCCTTCTTCATCGTGAGCTAAGCTTATATTCGTCCCTCATCTTTGAGAAATAAAATCTAAAGTCATGTCGATTAATGGAATCGTCAACAGGTTCACGGAGATTGCAGACCCAGTTGCTCTAAAAACTAACTTCGCCGCTTGAGTGTTTTCCATACTCGTACGTGGAGGGATGGTTATAAAGTAATTATTAAAAAGAAATTACTGATTGGGGTTTGCAGTGTGATTGATTTCTTGCATTTGTACGTTGTGGGATGACTTTTAAGCAATTATTAAAAGTAAATTTCTACCAGAGGTTCGCAGTGTGATTAAGTTCCTTCATTTGAAAGGTTACACTATCCGGCAGATCCACGATGAAATAATGGCTGTTTTTGGAAATGACAGCCATTATTTCATCGCAGTTCTCATATGTACATCACAGATATGACAGTTGTAAGGTGGAAAAGGAATTTTCAAACTGGCCACATGTCCCTCACAGTCGACCCGAGTAGTGGAAGGATATCATTCACAGATGGCGTTGCCACAGTGAAGAAAGTGGAGACCTTTATCCTTTTTTACCGATGAGCAACCCTCCAAATGATTAGGAATGACTGTTATTAGCTACGGTAGAGTGTGAAATATTATTATGAACGAAGAACTGCATATGTCAAAAGTGTCAGCACACTGGTTTCCATGACCATTGTTTCCTTTTCAGAAGCAAACATACCTGTAGCACGACCTGCAATCGCGACCACGGCGCGACCAACAGTCAAACCAATGCGACCTTGAAATTCTTTGTAGGGTCTAAAAACGCTGGGAGAAATGTATAACTCTGGACGGTAAAAATGTAGAGAAGACTTAAGAATAACAAATAAATGTTAAGTTTCTATCTTAATTATTTTTTTAGTAATCATCAAAGGTTTACGACACCCCTCGTATACTGATCCTTAATTTGTTCCCCGTTTATCCAAGTGATTCAAAATTCCTTGAAAACCTTCTTGATTTTTGCATAAAATTTTTGTAACATCAAATGTTCGCACTTGGCCTTACCCCATTGTCCACCGGCATAAAAATTCCTTCTCTCTGCCCTAGTAATGACCCCCTTCTCCCTCCTAGTAATGACCGCAACACGTAGTGACCCCCCCTGCACCTATCTAAGGTCCGTATTTCGATGACTTCCAAATGTTTTCAACTCACTATTCACTACCCACCACCCTGTTAACCTCTTCACTCCCCGTCACACATTCACCAGACATCTAAGGAGAATCGCCAACTCCTATTTCTGCATTCGTCCATCTCAGAGGAAAAATCCTCCCTTTGGAGCGGGACTTGAACCCGGATGCTCCGATATCTAGAAGGGTGCTCCAACCAATAAAGTTAACGAAGCCCACTCTCATACTGAGAATTTCATAATTGGTTAAAGCACTCGGGCGGAAATCAAGCAAATCCGGGCTCGAATCTCGGTCAAGGCGAATGATTTTTACGCCGTGAAATTCCGGCATTTCAATACACATCAGCGGATGACTCCACTAAGATAGCTATTGCAGCATCTCCCGTGCGAACAGTACGTGCCATTAGAGTAAGTGTACTCCCCCATTGCTACACTGTTCCCTCAACAATATCCTTCTTGATTCGTAATCATCATTACCAGTTATCAATCCGAGGATTGGTTGTTGCAGGACTTTAAAACTATCCTGTTTCCTACCAATCCCATCATTCCCTCCAATCACCATCCTTTACTATTACCTGCTTCGGCAATCGGCCTTCCGTAATACTTCCCCTCTAAGTTTTCTTCAATTTTGGTCTTGGGTAAGCTTTTGTGCCAGAGGATTTGTCCAATCAATTTCACTCTTCTTCTTGTAAGCGTCCTTTAATACACTCTTCAAAGAACTCCTTCATTAGTTACTCTCCATAATGTTATCATTATTCTTCTGAAGCATCACATTTCCATTGCGTCCGATCTCCTCTTATCTGTTTCTCCTCTCGCCCACGCTTAGTTGCTGATAACGTGGGAAAAGTATTTCCATGTCGTTAATATTGCTCATACTGGTTGTGGGCCCAGAGGGTAGTTCAAGTGCAATGCACCACTCGCCGTGCAGGTCGACGAAAGGTAATTAGTACCCGGTGGTGCTAATTTCTCTTCAATGCGTGGAATACTATGTCGTTTCGTAAACTGGCTGCAACTTGGGAAATCCATCTTCAATGAGCCAGTGATACTGCTTAAAAAACATATTATGGCTATATCGTTCGCTCCCAACCACACCAATACAAAATTTCTTAATACATTATTTACATCGTAAATGTGGTGATTTTGGAATTTATCTGTAATAGAAATACTTTATAAATGCTTTTATTTGCTAAACCATTGTGGGTGGATGATAGGGTGACTGACTAACCAGCCTACCTGGAAAAAACTTACATTGATTTCATGGCCATTCCTTAAGGACTCTCTTCAGCGAACAGACAAAGAGAAACCGCGAATGCAAATATCAAGAATTCGTGGAAGGACTGAAATCGCCATAGGGGCTGAAAACCAGGGAGTTAAACGACTTACGCAAATTCTTCGAATTGTGGGTCGCCATTCGTTTCCGCGTTGCAGTGATGCCGAAATAACAAAGTCGCGTGCATTGATGAGTGGAAAATGTACTCGGAATAATAGTAGCGACCTCGCTAGGATATGGGAATAACGTATCGCGTACATGGCATTAACCTGTCAATAAAAAACAAATCGGTGGAGATTCCTTAAAAATACAAAGATGGCCGAAGTAGAATGTAGATTGGCAAATGTCGGAGGTCATTTCTGCAGGATCTTTCCGAGCAAGGATGGATATTCTCCATGAAATCAGCATCGTGAATGGCAGTTTAATACGAGCAAGGATTGCCTCTTATTAAACTCGTACAAGCAAGGATCGCGGATACAGGTACACATAAAGATAAAAATATAGCTTTTCGCCATCGTAAAAAGCAATCCTTGAGTTGGTTAAGCTTAGTTTACTCTTCCCTGTTTGTCTCACTTTTTCTCCCTTGATCTCACCCCATCCCTTTATCCCTTCCAATTTGCAATCTCCAGGTTTTCTGCGAATTTTTTGACCCTTAACTTACTTGTTAAATTGTCCACGCCATCATAATTCACAGCTTCATGGCTTCCACTAACCATTTAACGACTGGCCTCCATGGCCTCCCTTTGAAATCCTTTTCACTCCATTTACCTTTCAAAATGTCTCTAACAAAACAATTACGCCTTAAAATATGACCAATGATTTTTATTATCGCTTCTTCTTCTGAGTAATTCAAAGAACTTTTCCTCTGTAAGGTTATTCAATCATGATCGACTCGTGATATTTTGTTAATCTCGTAAAATTCTCTCGTAGATCCGTGAAATTATTTCTTATGCGCTCCGTGCAAGTCGTGATGCAATTATTCGAATGGATGCACAGGATTAGGATTGGGAACGGGATGTTGAAGACTGCGTAGAGGAGAGAGAGCTGGCCAAGTGAGGAAAGAGTAGGCAAAGAATAGGCATGTTGGACGGAAAGAAGAGAGGATAGAATTGTGCGGAACTGAAAAAAGACATATATATGGGTATATATACGAGGTGTGTTCAACAATTAACGAGAATTTCAATTTTTTGGACAAAAATATTAAATTATTCTTATAAATTTATGTTGTCACCTTCAAAGTAGTCCCCATTGGAGATTATGCACTTCTTCCAATCCCCGAAACGCTTCTCAAACTCGATCTTTGAGATAGCCTTTAGTTCTTTCAGCGATGCCCTTTTAATGTCATTTACGGCTGTAAAACGACGGCCCTTCAAGGTTCTCTTAATTTTTGGAAATAGGAAAAAGTCACACGGAGCCATATCTGGTGAATATGGAGGCTGGGGCATCGTTACAGTATTGTTTTTGGCCAGAAATTCACGAACAAGCAATGAAGTGTGAGCTGGTGCATTATCGTGGTGCAAAAGCCATTTTGGAACGAATTTCTTTTAGCAAACGAAAATCGCCGAGCTCATAAAACACGTCTAACCTTAGTGGCTGTCACAGACAAAGTCCACAGTGAAAACAGTTGAAAGTTTTATCATACTTCAGGGGCATGTATACCAACATAATAAAAAAAAAGTTTGACAATCGGACTCTCCAAGCCCGCGAAATGATAAAATTCCCGTTAATTTTTTAACACACCTCGTAAGTGGGTAAGGTAAGACAGGTATATGATCATTTCCGGGTATATATTTTCCAAACATGTAGATAATGATATAAAATGCTTGTATAAAAAATATAAAAAACATTTTGTTCCTGACGTGACTGTACGTCGCACAGCACTATCACTACACAGGCTCAGTGTAGGAGATGTGTAGGGGTCTGACCAACACACGCAAAGCGCCAATCGCCTGCGAGAGTTCTTTCAGGCTAGATTGTGTTTTTCGTGGACGCCTTCAAGTGAATCGGTGCAACCGCAAAATGCAGTGAACGAATGAACAGCAGTACGCCAACAAATTTTGTATTGTGGTATGGAAATCGGGCACGGAGACGTCGGGTATGATTCTTTAAGTATTCAAGGATTAAAGGACTAAAACTAAACTATCACGTCTCCTGTAAGTATATTATCTCCCTAATAAATGTTACCAGAAGAGACAACCCAGGTGACTGGGTTCGGATGTCCAAATGAAGGCATGGCAGCAGTTCAGTAGACTTCAGAAGGGCGGTAAAGATTGATTTTAGAAATACCAAGAGAACAATAACAAAACAGTGTACGGGACCAGTGTATCTTTCCAATTCAAGTGAAGTCGAAGATGAAATAAAAGATTTAACAGTGAGCAAACACTTTTCATCCTAATCTACGATCGAACAATATTACTCGTGCAGTGCAACATTATTTTCTGTTCTTAACGAAGTGGCGCGAGGCGTGACTTTGCGGAGCCACTACCATGGTATGTATACCAAGGGAAATGAAATCGATTAAAAAATATTTCATCTCTGGTACAGTAGTATTTTATTGCTTTCGTACCTTGAATCAGAGCCACCAAGTGACGCAACAGAGGCAAGACATCATCGATATCTGAAAAACAAATATATAAATCCCGCGAGAAACATCCATTTTTAACCCTAAGTGTTTCGCCATGAGCATCATCAAAAATACATGAGCATAAAATGTTCGCCGGATTCGCTCATGGGGTGACCGTCAAAGCAATTGGACAACGAGTGAAGGTGAAGAACCTAACTTCTGCAAGAAAATAATATGTGCAGTATCGAAACCATAGCAAATTTGCAAATAAACATTTGATTCAGCAAAGTAGGAAAATTTCCCCTTGCACATGTTTAATTAAAAGTTAAGACGCTCGATTTATACAAATTGAACGGAAATCAGAACTTTATTAAATGCTGAAAAAAAACCATCTTCGGATTCGGGAATTTATCCACCACCAATGATTTCGAGAACCTCACGAACTCCGCTCGCACAGGAGTGTTTCGAATTCCAACTGGAGAACTTGGGCTCAATTTTATGCACATTAATATTCAAGTTTATCCTTGGAATCGCCCCCCATCCTTGGTCTTCAAGTTTTCATCACGGCGATTAATTTTTAAGGTTATTGATTAGCGCCCACGTCAAATAGGACTCTGGTTGATCAGTCTTGGAGCGGTTAGCATACCAGGAATGAAATACTAAAAGAGTTCGCTTCAGAGGTCGGTTCTGTTTTGCCTCATATTACCTAGACACCCCTGTCATAGGTAAATGAAGGCTTAAAATCTTGGCGCCTCTAATTTCAAGCGCGACATAAAACTACTATTCCTGAAAATTCAAACGAAGGCATGTGGACACAAATAAAATAGTGAGGGAGAAAGAAAGAGAAAAGAAAACTTTGCACTTCCACACACTTTTAATATAACACGACCATGGTTTCGATGGGGCGCATCATCATCACCTGATTACTATCACCATCAACACATTGATATTAATATTGCATGTGAATTTAAATGACCTCCTTTCATACGAAACAAATTCGTACGAATAAAACCGTACAGCAAGTATAACCTAGAAAAAGTCTAGATTAAAAAAGTCATCGGAAAAAAGTTATATCCAAAGAAAGAGTGTGACAAATATTGTATCGAGAGATTTAAAACAGCAATGCAAATTTTTAAAAAGCTTATGATTCAAAATAGTGCCGACCCGTAACTCCAGCGCATCTCTACTGGGAACCTGCTGACATTAACGTCCATATGTGTTGACATACGAGATTGATACTCGTATGCAAAAGTCTAAATGCAGTCTCGGGCCCGCCGAGAATTGGGGAAACGTAAAAAAATTATGTTGCCATTCAAGGGCTGGTAGAACTGCGACAGTTTTACGTGACTCTGAGAGGCCACAGCCTATATGTGTAATACACGTATGAAATTATTGAATACTAATACATTATTAATTATTTTGTTGTTGCCTTTTTTATTGAAGCTAAGGTACACGTACTTAGCAATGTTTATTTGTCAAAATTCCGTACATGGTACCGTTTCCCCTCTAAACAGAACGGAATATATATTTCTACTTTTCCTCACTCTTTTCACTCGGCTTACAGCACATCAGCACAGTAATTATAGTATTTGTTTCCTTTTCTTTGCTGAGTTCTTTTTGATATTGTAATACGTCATTCTTTTCTATTCATGGCTTATTTTTTTCTACTAAGTACTTTCTTATTATTTTTTCCACATTTTCTATGACTGTATTACACGTATTAATAACATATTTACCTTAAAACAATACACCATCACAGTTTTTGTCATTAATTTTTTTCCTCAAATTTTCTTGGGTGCATTCATTAAATTTCATTTTCTTGCGTGTCTTTTGGTATTTCCTTATCATCTAATATTTCCTAGTTCTCTTTAAAAAACAAATCTAGCCACATTAGTGTTTCATGCCCCGCAAGTTCAAAAATCGAAGGAACATCGCCTGACCTGAGCTCACGACTATCCAACTTTTCTCGATGAAAATATTCTTCGGAAAAAAAACCTTGAATAAAGTATGGAATGCGAACTGACGCTAAAGAATCCCCTTTCAAAGTATTTTTTCCATTCTAGTTTCACTTCATCTGAATAAAAACTATTGATCGTAATAGAGAGGCAATATACGCCAGAATTAACTTCATTTTGAGCAATTATATAAAGTAAAAGGAAGGAATGAGCACGAACGTGTTAGCATTCACTTCTACCTTCGCTTCGCGCAATGACTTTCCTAATTTGTCGACTGTCATTAAAGTAAATATTATTCTCAAGCCCACACGATGAAATAACTGACCTTTGAAAGGGTATAGTGCTTCCTTTCATGGATATTTCTTTGCATACGTAAAAAGACCACGAGTGAATGAATTTGACATCCGTAGTTTTGTCCAATGTATCAGTCCTACCCAATTCTCATGTTTGCCTCAAATTTATGACGCCACGTTCCGTCTCTAAATATTAAAGCTTTATGTGCTGGAGAGTTTTCCAGGCATTTAACTACCAACAAAACAAACCTTACTACAATCCGTTGTCTGCCTACGGACTAAATGGAATAATAGTACAACATATTTACGTCGCTCAGCCTTAACGTTTCTATTGCGTGTTCGGTTTTGATTGGCAAAGGAGACATACACGCGGAAAGCTTTTCAGTTACACGTTTTCCCTATCCCTGCACCTTCGATTTTGTAATCAAATTGCGGTAATTGGATTACTGGAACCTCCGATGGAAGGAGGGTTACGTCTTATCATTGAACAGAGCCGGCACGATGGTGTACATCGATACATAGGATAACACATCATGACGCAAATAAGGCCCATGTTATAGGTGAGAGTCGAACCCGAGGTCTTACAGATCGGCAACCACTCCGTAGAACTCACTCATAAGATCCTTCTAATACGGGCTTTGAGAGGTGGGTTACCCTTAGTCACGAAGGTTTTACTTACTGACGCAACGAGGGAAACCTATAGAATGAGAGTCACATGAATGAGTTAAAGCAGGATAAAGGTTCTCTTTTCCTCCTATGAGGCCGATTAGGATAGAACTCCCACCATCCGTCAGAGGATCGATCGGTGAATCATATCAATCCGCATTGGGTCGGTGTTATAATTGGAATGAATGGAATAATTACTAAGATGTAAGATACATAAGTTTGATCCCGACGAGAGTAGAAACCGCATTTTCCCAGCGGGAAAATTTACTAATACACGCATCCCGGATTTCCATACACCCGCAATAACGAATGGCGCCTCTCCTTGTAAAGTACTATATATTGGTTTTGTACGCGTCAACAAGCACTGCGGTATGATCTCGAGTTTACAAAAACGAAAGAATAATGGGCTAATCCAGTATATAGTCAACCCTTGAAGCAAGGAAATACAAACTGAATAAAAGGGAATATATTACAAGTTACTTGTGATTTCCCTCTGAAATTTCCCTTTATAATTCATCAATATTTTAACAAATTATGAACGAAAATAAAGCGTGGACACACTATGACCAGTTGACGAATGAATAGATAAAACCTCGTCTACGAGCAGCAGTATATCAATAACATGCGTAGAATGAAAATTATTTACAAAATACTCGAACAAAGCCTTTTAAATCATTTGCCAAACAAATTATTTAATGTGCTCATAAAAAAACTGCCAATATTCTTATTTGATCATTTTTTTGGCCTAATCATTCAAGATTCACGAGAAATATTCAGACTACAAGCCAGACGATGAGATAATAAAATCATCGTTATTCATTCTAATTAGTTATATCCATTATGAACTGAGTAAAAGCAGCCAAATAACAGTGGCAGTAATATCCACATTGCCTCCAGTAATAGATAACAGTGGGTCGAATGCATATGTACGGAGTTACACCAGTCCCTTTTGTTTAATTAAAGAACATGGATTTAATTAAAGAATATGCGTTTATGAGCTGAATGACCTCACTCACAATTAAAATTTCACGAATTCCAGCATGAAACAACAGTAATTTCCCAGTAGAACGTGAGAAACTATTTTAGAGGAAAATACTATTAATTCAGGCAGTAATATGCCATTTACACCATATCACGCCTTTATTATTTGCAATTAAAAGTTCACCTCTCGTACTAATTGTAAGTGTGCATTACACGTTCAATGAATTTCATTTGATGCATATGATCTCTTCAAAGAGAAAACAGCAAACACAGGCTTCGCATTTATCCGTGGGGCGCAGATGAACTATCCCCTCCGTATATTGCAATCCTGGAATAGCATCCAACGAGGGTGTTACTGCATTTTGCGGCCACTGGTTTATCCCGAATCGATCGTTATATATGTTTGCCCCATCAGAGGTTTACTTCGAAGTGGTTGTATCTGTATATGATTTTTAAATGCACACATACTTTCAAGGTGTGCGTTTCAATCTCTTATGCAAGTAAAAATAAAAATTCAGCTATACTACCTTGATCAAAAAGTTCCCGGAATTTATTCAGAAAATTAAAAATACAAGTTTATTCATCTAAATCTATATTGTCCCCTTCAAAGTAATCCCCATCGACTGCAACACACTTATGCCAGCGCTTGATCCAATCCTCGAAAGATTTTTTATATTCGGTTTTCGGTATGTCCATCAGTGCTTCCTGCGATTTTTCCATTACTTCCTCTCGGCTGCTAAAACGCGTTCCCCGTAATGGTTTTTTTAACTCAATTGAACAGAAAGAAGTCACAGGGAGCCAAATCAGGTGAATTCGGTGGCTGTTGGATGGTATTTGTTGCATTTTTCGTCAAAAAATTACGAATAATGATAGCACTGTGCGACGGTCTCGACGCACTGTGCGACGATTTCTGGTCTCTTTCGGCGAATTGCTTCACGCAAACGTCTCATAACGCCCAAATAATACTCTTTGTGAACTGTCTGGCCTTCTGGCAAAAATTCATGATGCACTACATCGTTGTAATCCATGAAAACCGTCAGCATTGCCTTCTTTTTTGACTGAAAACGACGTGGTTTTTTTGGTCTCGGCTCATTTGGTGAACGCCATTCACTTGCCTGATGTCTGGATTGCGTGTCGTACTCATAAACCCACGTCTCGTCTCCAGTAATGATCCTTTTGATGAATGTGGGATCGGATTCAGCCTCGCAAATCATGTCTTTTGCGACGTCAACACGGTCTCTTTTTTGCATGAAATTGAGGTCTTTTGGCACCAACTTTGCTGCTACACGACGGAAACCCAAATCATTAACCACAATGTCTTGGGCGGATCCATAGGCAATGTTCAAGTCCTCCGCTATTTCACTGATGGTTAATTTGCGGTTATTGACCAACATTTCTTTTACTTTATCAATTTTTTCACCGACTTTCGATGTCGATGGTCTGCCACTGCGTTCATCATCTTCGATTGACTCACGACCACTTTTGAACCGCTCGTGCCACTGGTAAACGACCGTTTTTTTAGAGAATCGT
This sequence comes from Hetaerina titia, assembly GCA_037158775.1. Taxonomy (NCBI): domain Eukaryota; kingdom Metazoa; phylum Arthropoda; class Insecta; order Odonata; family Calopterygidae; genus Hetaerina; species Hetaerina titia. Next base: position 37,790,363 of record CM073776.1, on the reverse strand, counting down.
TGCCGAAACACTTTTCCAGCATTTCCAACGTCCGTGCGCCACTAAATCCGTTTTTTACGCAAAATTTAATACAAGTTCGTTGTTGCAAATTTAAATCCATTTCTGCAATTGTAAAAAATCGCCAACACACACAGAGATAGATGTACTCTTTGCTACGTAACTTTTGTAAATGTCAAGTTATGACACTAAGATTTAAAGGGAATATCAACAACAGATGTACCAATTTAACAAAAAAAACAGAACTCAAATCGGAACGATGGGAGCGCCACACGGTGGTTATTCCGGGAACTTTTTGATCAAGGTAGTATATCATAAATACATACTAGGGTTTCTCGAAAAAAAATATATTATCAAAGCATCAAATGTAAAATTAATATAAATGCGTGAATTACGCTCAATAATTCAATAAAATTATTCATTTTTGGCTAAACTATTAACCGTTTATAGTTATTATGGCTGGAAACCTTTACAAATTAGAAGGAAAGTAAGCAGACTTTGTGGAATGTTCCGCATTCTGAATGGGGAGAAGGCTTGGGCAGATCTAAGGATAGAGGCGGGGAACCCGAATTTTATAGGGAGAAATGACCACAAATTTAAGGTAAAATGCCGGGCACAAAGGACAAATAAAAAAAATTTCTTTTCTAAATAAAACAATTGTTGATTGGAACAATTTACCTGCAAAAATTTTTAAGCCCTTTCCAAACAGATTCCAAACTTTTAAGAAAAGATGAAAACAACTTCTGTAATCATTTGATTGATGTGTTGTATAAAATTAAATGTAACAGCTTAGTTTTTTTCTTGTTGATTGGGAAACAAATGCTAATGAAAAGGGGATTTTATATTTTTTTATGTACTACAGATTGGTGTTTGGAAATTTCCTTAAAGGGTATTTTTTCTGACAGATTTTATTTATTATCTTTTGTGATATTGATTGTATTTCAGAAACCATGTTATTTTTCCAAGGCAAGTTTATTGTAACACTTGGGACTTGTGTGCCACCTGACATTTGTCTATTTGCACATGTACATTTTAATAATAATAATTATTATTATAATAAAATGCATATAATTATAAATACGATCATCATTGAGGTATGCTATCATTCATATGGCTCTGGGGGGAAGCATGACCGATTGCCTAATGTCACCAACGATAGTGATTTTGTCATTCTATTTAATGGTTGTGATGGCCCATAATTTCAAATGTACTATTTTAAAGTGACTCGAATCCGTATCGCAAAAAATCAAAGAAAATCATTCTGCCAGATTAAGAAATATTACGTCATGAAGCACAAAAAATATTATCCACACGTACTCTTTTCTTCAAGTAATTTGATTTGATGCGACCGAGATCACTTATCCAGGTCAGGAAAAACATCTGATCTTGACTCCTAATAGAACATTTTTGAGGAAGAATGGACATGGTCAAGACCAATGTGGTTTAAAGAAAAGTACCTCATATCCCGGATATGGAGCAACTCATTCCGTTACAATAAATATGTCGACATGTGATTGAAATGAAAAAATCAATGAGTCACCTTTAAATGTTGACTTGACCTTTTGCTCTCAAAAGTTATGAGGTCTATTGCATGTTTTTAGGGAAAACTAGGGAAAGACAAAAATTCTATCAAAAAACTAAGTTACTGAATCCGACATACATAAAAAAGTTGCATTTATTGACCGATATTCTATTCGAAGGGACAAAATTCGGTTCCCCGGAAATATGGTAATGTGAAGGAGATTAATTACGATTGTAGTGGTAGTACCAAAGGATTCAGTATGCATCACAATAAAATATCTTTATCGATATCCCCTCATGATTTGCGAGGTTTATTTCGAAGGAAGCTTGGTTTTTTGGATGGTATCTGGAAAAAATGAAGACTTATTCGTCTCACTGGGTTGGAAAAACCTGTTGCTACCAAAAAAAACTTCACATATTCCAGTTGCATTCCATTGTTTTCGATTATTAAAATTTAAACAGTGCAAATTTATCACACAGAAATATTATTTTTTTGTTAAACCCTTTGTCTTAGGACAACAATTGTGGCTCTATTTTGGCAGGGGCAACTCATGTTATAGAATGGAACTGTTGTATTTTTCCACTCATATTGTATAAGTTTCAAGAAAATTGAAAAAATGCAACAATTTTACCCTTTTGTCTTATCCACCACCATTCGATTAAGTTATAAATCGAAGAATGGAAAGGATGGACGATAAAATATTTGAATTATGGTAAACTAATACTTTTATTCGAAATGAAAAGTTATTTAATTCTTTTACCCTTATCAATTTATCCTTAACCTCCTTATTTATTTAACATTTGAGAAATATCAACATCGAGCGACCGTAGCTCCTCGTTTCTTCCGTATACGTACCATTGGTGTCTGACTCTACTCGCATGGATACTGTTATCGATATTAAGCATAGAGTTCTCGTTGGTTTGTGTGCGGCTGTTTCTCCGATGACTGGAGACAACTCGCCAGCAAACGTCCAAATGTGAAGAAACCTCTGGTCATTCTTCTGCCTGCGATTTGGCACTCGCGACGAGAAATCTATTGCCACACACGTTTTTGATTGGCACACATTGATCCAGAGCGTCCGTGACGGGCGAGTACTGGCCTCAAAATTTACGCCTTCAGAACTCTCCTCTCCCATTCACTCCCATTACGATTCGCGCCGATCTGAATGTCTTCCCCCAAAGATGTAGGAGGAAAAGGACTTTATTCCGAAGGGAAATATTTGCAATAACATTTCGCGCCGTCACTCCTGTGATAGAATTTATTTACGTGTGGGAAATGGCAATAAAAATATTAGTTTTTAATTGAACTGGTTTTGAACTAGGATCTCTCGTTTTCGTGGGTGGGTTCGTAAACAGTTAAATCCATCCAAGACAATTTTTATCTTCGAAGCGAAATAACACTCTTTAAAGAAATAACAATAATAACTAGCAATAGCAATTGAAACAATATGAAAACAAAAAGTAATGATTATGGTGCCACTAATTATTACCACTAAAGAAATAACTCCGAATATATTCGTAAGACAAGTAAAACAATCGGATAAATACAAACGATCATCATAATATTGATAAATTTAGTGAAGTTAACAATATACGAATCACAGTCACAGTCTCGTATGCCACAGTCATTACTGAACACAACTAATCTATAATTAATATTTTAAATTCACTAAGAAGATAACAAATTAATTTCCCATCATATGATGAGAATGTTACTAGAGAAAAATAACATTAATAAAATCTAATTAATTCCAGGTGTTTAATAATGTATAGTTTTGCCAGAATGGTCAAATATCAACGCGCGAAAAAGATATTACTCAATGAAAATACCAATTATTTTTCAAAAATAAATACTTTAAAATGCACAGTTATTTTTATATAATGACCATTTGGATTAATAAGAATACAAAAAAAAGCAGAAATTCCAAAATCAAGTAGAAGACACATTGACTAAGTCTTTAAGATCAGAATGCAACTCATCGAGTCTCATTCTTCTTACAGCCGTCTTGATGTTTTAATAATTGTATTTGGCAGAAGTTTGTTTAAAGTATACGAGGATCATCCGGAAAGTAGTACCCGTTCGTGCCGCATGAAGTGCTGACGACGCGAGTAGCCGCTGGACGAGGTCAGATAGCTTCAGTGGCTTGTCTGCCTTCTCTGAGCCAAGTTGCGTGACGCTAGCATTGCCTGTGTTGTTTCTGTGATTGTTTACAATGTTTAAAAAAATTGAGAACGCCGCCAGTTGTGAAGTGAGGGCAGTGATTAAATTCCTCAATGCAAGAAACGTTCGCCCATGTGATATTCATCGCCAATTAAAGGAGGTGTATGGAGACAATGTAATGGACGAGTCGTCTGTTCGGCGGTGGTGTCGCAACTTCAACATGGGGAGGGGGAACACACACGACGATGAGCGTTCGGGGAGACCGTCTGTCATTACAGACCAACTGGTGAGCTCAGTTGACGAATTCGTGAGGAACGATCGGCGCGTCACAATTGATGACATCTGTGAGCATTTTCCCAATGTTTCTCGAACAATTGTTCATGAAATTGTTAAACACCATCTGCATTATGCAAAAATTAGTGCAAGATGGGTCCCTCGCATGCTTACAGATGAGCACAAAACCAAGCGTATGGCTGCAGCACTGACGTTTTTGGGACGTTATTCTCATGAAGGAGACTCTTTCTTGACTCGCATAATTACTGGTGACGAAACATGGGTTTGTTATGCATCACCTGAGAGTAAACGACAGTCAATGGAGTGGCATCATGCTCATTCACCAAACAAACCAAAAAAATTCAAGACAGTTCTGTCCACCAGGAAACTCATGGCAACCATTTTCTGGGATCGACGAGGTGTATTGCTTATTGATTTTATGGCCCGTGGAGACACTATTAATGCCAATGCGTATTGTGAAACATTAAAGAAATTACGGCGGGCAATACAAAATCGGCGGCGAGGTCTATTGTCTACTGGTGTCATTCTCGTTCATGACAATGCCAGGCCTCATGCAGCTGGGATAACACAAAAACTTTTGCAGCAATTCAAATGGGAAACTTTCGACCATCCACCGTATAGCCCGGACTTGGCCCCTTCAGATTTTCATCTCTTTACAAAGCTTAAAGACTTTTTGGTAGGAAAAAGATTTGACAGCGATGAAGAAACTAAAGAAGGAGTGACCCTGTATCTCAATGAGCTGGCGGCGAAGGACTATGCAGCAGGAATACAGAAACTTGTCACACGTTATGACAAATGCCTTAATTTGCTTGGAGATTATGTTGAGAAGTAGTTTAAAGTATCCTCTTTCAAATAAAATTTTTTATGTTTGTTAATATTTACTTTTGTGTCTTTATTTCACGAACGGGTACTACTTTCCGGATGACCCTCGTATAATGGTTTATTGTAGGTACACCTCTTTTATGTAAGAATGTTTCACATTGGGGCTCAGCTGAAATCGTCATCATGTCGAACATGCAATTCTCCTTGACGGATCACAAACCGGAGTGCCGGAAACGAGCGCTCGCGGAGAAGGCTATTATCACAATGACGACGCTCCCATCGCAACACACTTAGCGAGCGGGTGCGATCCCCGTGAGAAAGCACGCTACTTAGAACGCTGGCGTGAGTCGGGGCGGACTTATTTTCCCAAGGTTAACTGTTCAATGTCGAAAAAATTCGCCGAATTTTTCATTGCGGTTTCGTTTACCCTCCCACATTCGTGTAGAGTGCTGTAAAACTTTCATGGTGTAGCGCAAAAGCACGTGGTACTAGGAGAGTTGCTAACCCAAGTAGTAGTAGTAGTTTTTATGGGAGGCGACCGTCAGCTGAGGTCTTTTGTGCCATTAGGGATGGGCAGGAGAGGAAGAAGGGTGGAGAGAAACCCGGCGTCGGCATTAGTCTCTTGACGAAAGGCGGCAAGGGGTCCGCAGTTTAACGTCCCATCCGACGGACGATGTACTCACTCAAAGTGCCCTCCACAAAGCACCTCAACTAGGGATCGGGATAGCACTGGAAAATATCTGCCGAACCAGGGTCTTCTGGGTGGAAAGCCAGTACGTTAGCCATCACACCATCCCGATCCCCCTAACCCAAGTGCCAGTAGAAAAAAGTCTCCCAAGTTTCTAGATTTACATCGCGGCTATTTTATGAGGGCGTAAAGAAACTTTTCTTATGCGGTAAGCGATAGGCTAAATTTCGTTTAAAAGCTGTAACGTGTCGTGATCCGAATTTGGACCAAGCCTTGGGAAACATTGAAAATATGAGCATATAGCTGATATAAGTAAGCTCGTTTCTGACAACTGTGACTCAACTAATCTCGCCTGACGACCTGAGTATCAGAGATGGGAAGAATACCGAACCAAATTTCACAGCTAAGCTACAGTACCTCTACTCGTTTATAATCAGTTGGATTGTTAAAGGCAACTACTCCAAGGTACAAAGGGATTCTTACGTTTCCACGGTGTTTATCCACATTGGTAACGACTTTCTGCCTTGCATCCGCGTCAGGGACTCAAGAATAAAAGTATTTTTTTACTGACATTTACAAATAGTTTTGAAACTTTCCGTCTACATATGCATGGTGCACGATCTTCAAGAGCAGGAAAGATTTGTGAAAAATCTAATTTTGAATATATTGTGAAAGATTGAAATTTTAAAAAATGAACGATCACACTCAGCAATCCATGAGTGAGTCAGATACCAGTATGGTAATATAGTATTACTTAGATGTTTCAAAACACAACGATACCAAGTAAAAAATACCTAAAAAGTAATCGATACGCAGTTACTTCCCACCGGAGGAAACACAATCAGAAATGCGAAAATAATACTATCCCCTAATTACAGCTCAGCTTATCGACTCTACTTGCTTTTGTGGAGTCATATCACTAAATTAAAATAAGGATGAAAGCTGAGTCACTAGGGGGCAGACCTGTTTGGTGTATTACCGAGGTAGGAGAGCAAATACTAAGCTGTCGACTAAACGTGGGGAAGAGGTCTCTAAACAAAACAAAGAAAAGATTACACGAACAAAATCTCTTGTCCATGGTGAACAATTACAAATAAAAATTGGCCGTATGAATAAAAAGCGAACAGATGATACAAAGAAGGCGATTTAGTGTAAGTAAATAGGTATGTATACAGGTTTAGGGGAATATGACATTTTTGGATGACAAAAGTCCTTTCATTGGAAGGTGAATGTCCCTTCACTATGTAAAAGTTAATACAATTTACTGAGAACCGTGATCTCAAATGGAAGGCGAAAGATTTTAAATTGATCAATTTTTTGTAGGTGATGTGTAGGTCATGTCAATGGGCATATTTCAATAATAACATTTAGCGAAAGAAATTTTGGAATAAAAATAGCTGGATAAAGCCCATACAACTTAGTTCGTGGTGTGCAGCACAATTTTACTTTCTATTTTGAAGGCTTCTCGTTACGGGACGACGATGAACGAAAAATATCACTGTAACCGCCAGATTTTGGAAAATTCATATCCAGATTAATGCTTGATAATCAGATCCATTTTTACTGTAGAAAATGTTAGCCGCATATCTTTAAATCTATTCAAACAAAAGTGTTTTTTTACTCCATCGCTCGAGTGAAACTCAGGTTTGGAAAGTGTTTGCATGAAATATGGAAAAAAATATTTCTATTTAATGAAAGATAATGCTAACCATTAAAAGCAATTATAACCGAAATATCATTGTATTAAGTTAAGGCGTGAAGCCACACCAAATTCATGCAACACAATAAATGTTGAAAACAACCATAATTATTTCGATGAAATCTCAACAATGTCTTATAATCAATTCAATTAAGAAGCACGTGAGAAAATCCGCAATAAAACGATCTATTTGAGCCACCAAATCACAATAGTTAGATACGCTGCAGAGTGGCCATAATTAACCATCAAATTTGATATCACTCGCAAGGAATATCGAACTCGCAGTGCTGATATGAACTTAAAACAATGGGGTAATAGCATAAATAAAATTTACCAATTAAAGGGACATACAAAACAAATTAAAAAGTAAGTCTCATTATTTCTATTTTTTCCAGACCAGTGAGGAATTATTATCAGGTAATCTACCGTTTAAGGTAGATTTTTGGATGGACACAACTATCAAATAAATATTTTGTAACTCCAAACAAAACCCAATCCAGCAACCTACTCTACATCAGGTCTCTCTTCATCTCTGTGCACTTCCTTCCTCCCTTCATCCCGTCCAACATCCCTATCCTGTTCCTGCCCTTACCTCGCTTGCCCACCATTCTCCCCTCTATTACCCTCTTCACCATTCCACTACCGCTCAATACGCCTTTCATCCATTTTTCCTGCCTCCATAGGATTTCTCTCAACAAACCCCTCTCCTCACCCACCATCTCTAGTACTTCCTCATTCAGTGAGGAATAAAGTTCATGATTCTATTGATTAATTCCAACTGTGCGGAAATCAGTTCGAGTGAGTATTACACGCAATTTATTATACGGTACGATATACGTACGCATACTCGTATTTCTACCTGGAAATCTATTTCCGTAAATATGCACAAATAGTATACCCAAGATACGGCACTTGTGTGACGATGGCAGAATAATTTAATAACAGCTGTGAATTATTACAAAGGAACACACTGTTGGCATTCATGAAACAGTATTTTAGAGAGGTGAAGCGTGATGTGGATCCCAAAGAGTTACGGAGAAACTAAAAGTTGGGCGGGAAAGAAAGTGCATTGCTGCAGCCAGCAAACCCTAACATTACCGTTGACTTTGAAGGGAGACGATGATGAAAGTTTTCATGCAATTACGAGCCACTTGAATCGCCTTTCAACTTGTTTCGTCATCATTGCCGCGTTTGTGAGTTTGGTGCCAAATTTATCACACCTTAATTTATAAACGTGCCAATTAAGAACCCTTAGGTTAAGGCGTTCTTATCGCTTGTTTTGTCGCAAACACTGTATGTTTTACGGAATTAACGAGCTACTGGGAAGATAAAAAAAACTTCATTAAGACATCATTAAAACTTCACTAGCTGCCTGACTAATATGACGATAGCGTAAAATAAGTTCAAACCTTAATAAATAAATAAATTATACAAACTTCATGGATTGTAAGCAATTATATGCTTCATCCGCAGTCAAATAATAGCGTGATATAGTGGAGTGTTGTATCCGGTGGGTGGAGCGTGCGGATACTGACCCGGGTTCAAGACTAGGCGACACCCCTTCAGCTGTTTGATTTTCCTGGCTATGGATATTCCTGGGAAACCCCCAGTGTCAGAGGGAAGGGTCAAAAATATTCCCTATTATGATATTCCCTCTATAGCTTAATCTTACCCACTTATGGTGAGCACTACTCTCATCAATTTAACCCAAACTTTGGATTGATGACTCCGGTTATCAAATAATTTCTGTCGAGAAAAAATGAACCGATGTCACCAAATTGATAAAAATATTTTCAGAAGCATATATTTTCCATATCAAAAGAGTTAAATAAAACAGGAAAAAGACTAATTTCTCTCGGTAATCTACCGATTAAGGTAGGTTTTGAATGGGTACAAAATACAAATGGTTCAGCAAGAATTCCCTCGTCTCTTCTAACTAACCCAACATCCTATTCTACATGCAATCCTCACAACTCAGTACGAACACTGCCTTCCTCCCTTCATTCCATCCAACATCCCTCTCCTATTCCTACCCCTTCCTTGCTTGCCCAAAATTCTCCCCTATATCATATTTTTCAACATCCCGTTGTCTGCCTTTTAAATTAAAACAGGAAATAGACTTAAATGTATTAAGCATATCGGTTCAAGTATCTTCTTCCCTTCACGCGCCTACCACGCTAAGCTTAATACGAGATGATCTCCACTCTCACCCAGGAAACAAACCTGGTTGACTGTCATAGTTATTTTGTTGCTCCCGTCGTAAAAAATAATAAACTGATACCACACAGAATTAATAAAAGCGTTAAGTTGAGGTACTGAATCCCTAAATCAAAAAGACAAAATTATGCAGGGAAAAGACATTAAACGTACCAAACAAAGACGTGCTAATGCTTCTCAGTTCCATCTCTTTCTGCTACGTAAAGCCTAGTGGGACTTGAACTCTCCCCTCACCCATCAAACTAAAGTAAAACTTGATTTTTTTTCTGATTATTTTATTGCTTCTCTCGTAAAAAAATCAATTAATCCAAAAAATCAACAGAAAAGTTTTTCAGAGGTTTTTAATCCCTACAAACCAAAAGGGCAAAATGCTGCAGGAAAAAGACGTTAAACGGTAGTGTCAGTAACTCCAAAGCCTCTGTTGCGGCGAGAAAAGGGAGAGGGGGGGTTTCCTTAATTTCATTCTCAGTGGCTCAGTCGTAAGAGCGACCACGCAGGGAGGGAGGGAGGTCTCTCGGCCGGCTGGCAATGACCTCGTCCCCAATGCACGCGGCGGGAGAGACGGAGGAGAGCGGGCGGGGTTCCATGGTCGGCGGCGGCGTGACGTGGCAGGAGAATTAATCCCGGGGGAGGGAGGGCCCTCGGGGAGTGAATCACCCACCGGTGCAGCGAAAGTGACCGGGCCGCCACCCGCGAGGCGAATGCCCATGGCAGACGGGAGTGGACGTGACGGGAAGGGCACTAGCCCCCTCTCGCCCTTCCCGGCCGTCCCGAGGAAATGCATCAATCCACCGGCCCGCCGCCGCCTTCGCGAGCCCGTGCGTACATCGGGACGTGATTTCCGTCGAGATCGTGTCGAGGAATAATTCGACAAAAGTGCCAGATGATCTCGAGTACTGAAATATCTCAATCCTTTGAAAGTGTACAAAACACAATACGTTGATGTGACATCAACTGCCATGTCTTCCTTTGAAATCCTCCAGTCAGTCCATTCTCGATTCATCTTGGGCAGTGGACTGCTGAGATGAGTCTTCACCGTCTGTGTGTACCTGACCTTTTTAACGTCTACTCTATACCCTGTATGTAACCACAACTGCTTATGGTGGGAGGAATAAGAACACCAGGCTTCATCGAATGAACTACATTACATTCTGATTAATCTAACGACTTTGTTCTACGATGCCAGTTTATAATTAGGTCCTTCAAACACAGTTGGTGGGGTTAGTGGTAAATTCAAGGGGAGATCATCCCCCAAGTCGGGTCGGGATCCCCCAACATTACGGCTTCCTGTCCATGCTTTGCCGCGCATAAAAATCGATAGAATCATTTAGAAGATAGTCGGAGTAATCCATATTGAAGCATAAATAAGTAGATGTGATTTAGAAAAGATAACACAGGAACTTCAGACTTTGTTCTGTAAATAAATATTAACTACGATTTAAAAATACTATTATATTGATGGGGTTATCTAATGCTATTTAATCCAAGTAAGCCACATCAAGAAGGTGACACCCCGAATCGAAATTCTAGATATGCCCGAGGTTGAAACACTACGGTTCAATTGTGATCTCGAGTGTGCGAGGGAAGGATGAGTGTTTCAAATAATCAATGATGGTACTTATCCTTCTCTCCACTAAATATTTCCTTCTCAAGTGGAATCGACACCAAAAGAGCCGATAACACATTTTACGCAAACTTTGAATCGTCATTCAATGTTTTTTGGTCTTTATTCATTGGTGAGAATACGTACCTATATGATAAGTAGACTGCGTACACAGCACACCGAAAAGATGAATGGCTGTAAAAATTTCCCGAGTATCCGAAGACTAGCCACATTTCAGCGCAAGGACCAGCTACGGAAACGATTTGCATTTGCTCCATTTCTTAGCGTTTACCACCAACAATTTTGATCAGAGGAATTTTGTGCACCATTTAAACCAGTGCCAAACAATCCGCGGAAGACCAATGGTTCTTATACGGCCCGCGACCACCGACGTTGATTTTTTTTGCAATGAAACAATAAGCATAAGAAATTTCACCTGAAAATCTTGCAATCATTCGATAATTTCAGTAATTCTGTCAAATTTAATCAGAAATGTCGGTTTCTTTGTCCATATTTCATCCATTTATTTTATAAAATAATCGAACAGAGTTTTTTTTCCGAACAGAAAATTTCAATAATGACTACAAGTTTTTTATTGAGCCCCTCAAACCTGGAATATACTTTGTGCGGCGGTGCGTTTGCTGACAAAGGTTTTTCGTAACTCCTTTGAACCGTACGAACTGCGAAAAGAGGGTAACCTAAATTTACGGTAACGTAAACAGATAATGGGAGGAACTAAAGAAAAACTGATAGCCATTTTTGATTTATTACTTTCCAACTAGACCAAACGGAATTGCTAAATTTTATCCACGCTTCTTCAAGTGTTCCTTCGTTGTGCGATTAATAATTTACCTTATGGTTTCTATCTCTGGCAATTTTGATTTGCGATGACCTCCTTAGTTTACAATTCAATCCAAATCTATATTTTTTTCAAGATTATAAAATATTTTTAGGAAAATAAATTGCATTACTCTCTGTTTAACACACAAGAAATTGAAATATCTGCATTTTAACACTTTCACTTAGCCAAAAAACTCGTTTATACGTTCCTCATCCTGTCCTCCCTTTCATTTCTGGCACCAAGTCATAAGAGGGGAGGGTGGTTATCTTTCTCCTTTGTCGATATTGCACCATGTACGTGCAATGGCCATCGTTTCAGAAGATAGTATTGAAACGAGATGTTAAAACTATATCGATAATATGAACACTTTGATAATTTGAAACACTATGTATTATCGATAAGATATTACTTATAACTGTCGTTAATCAGTAATACTACAGTGATGAGCTCATCATAACTCCACATATGAAAGATTTCAAATAGTATGCTACGCACGAGTATGGCTGTATTAAATAAAGAAATGAATGAATTGATTGAATGAAAAATAAAATTGAATAAGTACAGGCCATTGTTTTTTTGCATGCAAAGAAGCAATAAAATGTGGATTAACGTTTTACTAGAACTTTTATAAGTCGTTCAGAAATGAATGAATGCATTTTTCATTGCCATATTCAATAAAATTTTGTAATATTTTTGCTGTTAATGTTTAAATGGTGTAAAAATACCCGCTGGTACATCTGCCATTTGTTTTTTTCATATTCTAACGTACTGCATACGATTTTCAAGAAAAAACCATCATCGAAGTCCAAATGTAGTAATAGAATCGTTAGGCCTATATCTCATCTTGTACTAAGCCCTAAGGTGAAATTCACTTAAAAAGCTTGGATAAAAAATATCGGAAACAAATTTTTGTTGACGTGACTGTACGTCGCGGCGAGTTCGTACCACCGAGCCTGTGGGGCGAGCTCACTGGAATTCTGATCTTGAACTCACTCCAAGCGCCAATCGCCTGCGAGCGTTCGTTGATGCTAGATCGTGTTTTTAGTGGATCCCTGTCGACTGAATCGGTGCAACCGCAAAATGCAGTGAATGAATGAACAGCGGCACGCTATCAAATTTTGTGTTTGAATGTGGAAATCGTGTAAAGAGAAATGCGCTAAACTCGTCCCGAAGGTATTGACGGATGACCAAGAGTAGAGGCGAGCGTTGCTTGCGAAGACCTTCTCCAACGGCATCGCGACGATTCCCCAACCCCTTACAGTCCCGAATTGGCCCCAACAGGCTATTTCCTATTCCCAAAAAGTGAAATCCTCCCTCAAAAGACACCACCATGGAACCCTAAGTGCCGTCAAAAAACCTTGCGCGCGTACCCTTAAGGATCTTCCGGAATCAACCTACCAGGAAGTCTTCGAGTCGTGCTTCGTCCTATTCCCGATACTTTTTATACAAACTTGTATGAGGGAGTGAGGGCGTCAGCTCCTTTCTTTGTACCGCCTGTGGTTTAACGAGAAAATTTGGAGACTCGGCTCCCCTCAAGTAGATAGATGGAGGCTGAATTTCATTACTATCCGGAGGCGTCTCCCCTGAACTACCACGCACTTACTAGACTTCAACAGTACATAGTTTATTTTATTTATACAAAGAGAGCTTGGAAAGTTTGACGTAAAGAGGAAGGTTTCAAAAATGAACGACGAATATTATTACGACAACGTAATGATACTGTTCGGTTTATTGCTATGGTAAATAATAGGTTATATTAATCCGACGAAATACCTTTTTGCATTTAACTTGCGCTCGATAGAAGCACCTTGTTTTATCCGTCTGCAGTGAGGGAGGTGCGCTGCACTCCAAATTAGTTGAAATCCTCACTGTAGAATTGTAACAATAATGTCATGCACTAAGTTCAGGGAAGTGCAAGCGATGAAAAACTCTTTTGAAAACGTTGAAAATACGACGGATATACCATTCGAACATACTTTGAAGCAGTTTGTAGAATAAAATATTGCAAGAAATTTTGAGAAATATAAGAAGAAAGAAAAGGAAGCATATAATATATAAAAAAAATATATATATATACATATGAAAGGAAAACAAATGAGGAAGTACTAGAGATGGTGGGTGAGGAGAGGGGTTTGTTGAGAGAAATCCTATGGAGGCAGGAAAAATGGATGAAAGGCGCATTGAGCGGTGGTGGAATGTTGAAGAGGGTAATAGAGGGGAGAATGTTGGGTAAGCGAGGTAACGGCAGAAACAGGATAGGGATGTTGGACGGGATGAAGGGAGGAAAGAAGTACACCGAGATGAAGAGGGACCTGATATAGATTAGTTTGCTAGGTGGGGAGCCACAAAATGTTTATTTGATAGTTGTGTCCATCCAAAAACCTACCTTAAACGGTAGATTACCTAATAATAATAATATATATATATATATATATATATATATATATATATATATATATATATATATATATATATATTAAACATACAGAAACATAAAAGAAGGACACTTACGGTAGATATTTACGTTTCGACGGCACGGCCGTCGTCATCAGACTCTGATTCTGATGACGACGGCCGTGCCGTCGAAACGTAAATATCTACCGTAAGTGTCCTTCTTTTATGTTTCTGTATGTTTAATATTTATTGCCCTAGTGTTTGTGTGTTTGTGCGTCGCCGGAGTGCGTCATCTTCAAGAGTATATATATATATGTATATATACTATATATAACAGATTATAAATTACGCAATAAATTGCACTAACACGAGATCTTCAAGAGATTCACTAGGAGTAGAGTCGAAAAGTGACCTGCATTAAATGAAAGCTGTCCGTGATGACTGGTTTGCTAATGTCAACCAAACATATGGATTTAAATTATAAATTCTAAGGGTACATTCTGGAAAAAAAATAAAAGTGATTGGCAAACCAACTCGATACTTTTTAAGAGTGCAAGAATGACAGCATAAATTCATCTTAATCACGTTAAAAGTAACCTTCATCAAAACATTGACCATGCAGTCCATCAAAAAATGATTCAGCACCTTCAGGAGTCACCAAATGCGAACTTTTGAATGGCATATTTTTTTCAAACTTCTTTCCTATAGCCTTGAGGCTCACCTTTATCACATATTAGAGGTCAAAATGAATAACGTGCTGGGAAAAATTAATCACTGTGACCTTGAGTCAGGAAAATAACGTAATATTAGATAGGGTTACGAAGAACGTCCTCATTGTTGCGGATGTGTCCTCATTTACCGACGGAAAATTACTGCCCACTAGGAATTTGGAAACTAATATAATTTTCCGCAATATATAGATTTGAAATAAAATATTATAGTTCTTGAAATCCTATTCGTGTGATTACTATTTCCAACATATTGGCAGCAGTTCTAAATAAGAATGCGTAGGAGACAAAGATTAAATTCATTTTCTGTCATTATATAGTTTTATTATTACGTAAACCAAGCAATACATTATGTTAAACATAATTTCATCATCATTCTATGCTTTGAAAATCTATTTAACAATGGAAAATAATTTGTAGGCATAATTATGCATAACTTAAAGGTATTTTCAATTTTAAGTAGATCATGACCTTTATCAGCAATTCAAAATATGGCCGTCATCCATGTACAGAAATATATTAAGCCATACCACTAGCAATGCTTCAGTAAACGTAAGAGTAAGATGAAGAATATATTATAAATTCTGAAGTATTGAATTTTCAGTTTTCAACTTCTTTATTCGATGAAAATTCCATAGTGCTTAGCAAGAATTAACGGGAGAGGGACGGTATTCGATTTATGACAGGAGTAAGAGGAAGGACACCGTAAGTTGCAGGGAAAGAAAATGAAGATCGCGGAATGCAGATCGAGGCGTTCACGAATGTTCGTCCTACAGAAGGGGTTTTACTTAGAACGGTGGACTAAGAATCATGATGTATAGGCCGCTAGGGCGTTTCTTGAATTCGTACTTCTCTTTTATATTTCTAGAAGTATCATTAACCATATGGTTTACTCTAGCGTATGAGAGAAAAGGCTATATATATTTACAAGATAATATCTAGATGCACGAAAGGAAAAATGAACTCCGTTCGGGCTCAGCAACTCTTAAAGCCTACCACATGTTTTATGATTTTCTGACCTTTGCACGCAGGTCATAAAACAATAAGAGGGACTCTCAGTTGATGACCCAGGACCATTCATGGAGTGATGACCTTTTTCGCTCGCATTTAAGAATGCAATCGGTGGAATCATTTAAAAATGTAATTGGTATTTAGTAGCAGTTATCGACCTGGCCATGGAGAGCTCAGGAATCACGTCAGAGGGGATGGATCAAATTTAACTGAATAAAATCGAAGGTCTCAGAATATTTTAAATACATCTACATGCATGTATTGTAGATATTGTAAAAAAGTGTTAGCCTAGGCCCCATATCAAGGTTTTTACAAGTCTTTTCTTAACCTCCCTACTCAACGTCCCCGTCAACTCCCTCCTTGTAAAAGCCTCTTTGCCTAGCGCAATTCTTCTCCTTACGTCCCTATTACTTATATATCCTAAAAATTTCCAGCTGCTAGAAGGCAATAAGTTTTGAACTTCAGGACAGATATTAAATCACAGATCTAATAAACTGCTTGGGTGATAAGTAGTTATTATTGTAGAAAGCTTACGAATAATAGGATATTTCGCGTCTCAAATGGTCGGTTGACGGTTATGTGCCAATGAATAAATCTGGGAAAGGGATAGATGGAAAGAAATCGATCCAGCGTCATCCTGTTTTAAAGCAAGAGCGCCATTAGGCGCTCTGTCTGTCACCGGAACCCTTTCTGCACGGAATACAAATGGAAACCCACCTTCGAACAAAGATTCCAATGTGAAGATGAATGCATCTTCGAGGAATGTACTCAATTCACTCATGTTGGCTCACTAACGAACATGAGGTAATTTAGCGGGGAGAGGAGGTAGGAGGAATTCCAATAGTCATCGCGGAATCCCCGCTCCATTCCCTCCGAGCGATGGCGGCCTGGATTCTTTTCGGCGCAAGAATGGAATGCGAGGACTTTCATTTTCGTAAGTGAAAACGGTTCATAGAGGAATCGAACCCAACCCCGCAGCAAGATGCATGGCCCAGGACAGTTTGGAGGGTTGAAGGTTGCTTGTTTCACCATATACCTACCTGCATGGAGGAGAGGGGCAAAAAGTGGTAGTTGCCCCCTTTGCTTCCAAAGTCCGACCCCAAGTATATCGCCGAGAACCGATGATTTTCGAAATGAATTACGGGGGGGGGGATTAAATGCCCTGTCCAAGTCATATTAGAAGATGACTAATACGTCTCTTTTACCTCACTATTTGACGCAGAAAATTATTAATATTAAGGAACCACAAGCTGTTGGAACGAAACCTTCTTCCCAATTAAAACATGATGTGTTCGTATCCAGTCTTACAATCCTCCGACCTCTTCCATTCCTCCTTCCCCAGTCTACAACTCCTGCCATACGCCTTACCCTCATATCTCTTGCCACCCCATTCTTCTATCTTTTTTTCCTCTCCATCTCCACAGCTTCTCTCTCCAGCAGAAGTCATTTTATGTGGCCATCCTCCAAAATGAAAACTAGTATCTATAAAATATACGTACTTGTATGATTATGCGATGGAATTGAGCATTAAATTTTCATGCCGAACTATTACCTTCACCAAAGGATTAACTCTGTAAATCATACATGTATATTGAATACAAAAATAATATCTAATACTATCCTATACACTTAAGTCATGTAAACTGATAAAATTAACTCTATATAAATATTGATTAGAGTCTAATAAATAAAGGATTCCTAAAAAATGTTGATATGTACAAAACTCTTTAACCTCCAAAGGAATAAATGTGAGAAAAGGTGAATAACATTTAAGAAGCTAGTAACATTTATTATCAATTTAAAATTCTCTTTAGTTCAGTGGAAATGTTCGGTATTTCTCGGGTTGCATAACATCGATCCCTAATTCATATCACTTAGGCTGCGGGAGAATAAGTGACCTCGTGCGACATAGTATTCTTAAGTAATATCTCAGGAAAAACATATTTGTTCATACTAAAAGAAAAATCAATTCGCATAACGTGAAACAACTTTTAAATATTTTGAAGGATTAGTTTAAATATTCCGGAAACACCTTAGTTGTTATTTTGAGTATTATTATGGCGCTTCTCAATGTACCTTTAGATGGCACGAATCTCAATCTATAGTCTCCGCTAAAAGCTATAATTGGCTGTTCTCCATAAATCACCACGATAATATTTGACAGACTGAGTGAAGAGCTACTGAAACAACGAATATTAGACATATATATATATATATATATATATATATATATATATATATATATATATATATATATATATATATATATATAAATTCACTGATAAGTCATAACAAACACAGAAACCAAAACACAAAAGAGGAAAAACTCACTGGTTCTCGAATTTTCGGTGGTCCCACCACCTTTCTCAAGAGGAATTAGGAACTTGCTGTTCCTAATTCCTCTTGAGAAAGGTGGTGGGACCACCGAAAATTCGAGAACCAGTGAGTTTTTCCTCTTTTGTGTTTTGGTTTCTGTGTTTGTTATGACTTATCAGTGAATTTACATTACACGTTTGTGGGTTTTCCAAAAAAGTGTATATATATATATATATATATACAACAATTAGACGAATAATTATAACTTCAACTACAGTGGGACTCGGGTCACGCATCACATTGGCAAGCAAGATAAAAATTAGGGAATTGAGGGAAGTCGACTGCCAAACAGACGGATATAAGGGATTTATTTTCCAATAAACGATTCATGATCATAAGAGAAGGAAGCATCACGTATCTAAATACGTCATTCCCAAAAATAAAATTAAACCAAACAGTTCTAACCACCAATACCCCAATAACTGGTGGCCTAACATCTCCTGCCACACGCCGTTTTACTGGCTTGTAATGTTACACGCCTATAGAGATGTAATTAAATGTTTTGAAGGAGAGATTTGGACCCTTATGCACGACTTCCTTCAAAATACTAATGAAAACAATAAGATGAAGCAGAAAGAAGGAATGAGTTAACATCTCAGCGAGGGAATCACATTATGGCACAATGAAAAAATAAGTGGGGTGGAATGTATTCCCCTTTAACAAATTCATAACTTTTAAGACTGGCCACTGCGAAATGCACTGGCCACTGAGAATACACACGTATATTTTATGAACATTACGCAAGTCGAGATGCGTTTAATAATCATGGAAATTACAGCACCGTTGAATAATTATGCTTCTGTAATTCCATCTTGCAGCAACCTCTCGCAAAGAAGGAACTTGACAGATGGCTGGGACTCGAAGACAAAACGGAAAGAACAGCTCTATGAGATTTTAAAATGATACATTGACGTTAAATAGCCCATTAACCTGATCTTTGAGCAAAGACGATTATTTTATTTTGAAGGATTTTGAGATTTGAACGCCCGTGATTGAGATGACAGAGAAACCTGATTCAGGAGGGAAAAAAATGCAAAAGCGATAGACATGATCGTAGTAGGAAATGATTTTGGCGAGAGAGTTTAAGAGAAATACTGGATATGGATATTGAGAGTTAGAGCGTTATTGAAGACTGACAAAAATTAAGAGGATCGGAAAAATGAAGAAAGAAGAGAAATATTGGATTACGCCGAGAGGGGAAGAAATAAATACAATAAGCAGCTGTAGAATGGGAAAACTATAAGGAAAAAAGGCATTTGATGCGTGAAACAATGACGTTATTGTCAAAGAATATATTTAATAGTTTTCAGAAAACCATTCAAAACCTATTTTCGATGCTCACAATCCCGACAACAGTTTAAAAAATTATAAATCAAGTGGGGAATTAAATATAGCAGGAAACGATCCTATTTTTCATAATATCTTTCTCTCTCTCTTAATATATCTCTTTTAAACCTGTGAGTTTGTTACAAAAATTGCATTTGCGCAAATATTATCATCTCTATTTCTTAATCCAATTCTTTCGCGTGTATCAGAAGTGGTGTCGTATTGCCCCCTTCGCACCCTCCTTCGCCTCATAAAAAGCGAAGGTTTTATCACTATCATTAGGTTTGATGTCACCCGTTTGGCTCATTTCATATTCATTCGCCGTTCTTACGAAGTTTTGTAAGAAATGTGCAGGGAAATTTCTATGTTTCCTACTTCAGCATCCAATGAGGCATCTCTATCTCGGACAATCATTTACACTCGCGAATGAAATTAACAAACAAGCAAACTGCGTCGTCATCCTTCGTCATCTTGTTTTGGTCGTCAACTCTAGTTTTAGACGGCGGAAAACCCAGTTGAATATCTTTACACATATACCCAATGGAAATATAAATCGAGTTCGTGAGCTGTAAGTGGATTTGCACGTCCAGCACAATGTCACCATATTGTTCCACGGGAGGACGAGCCAATAAGGTTTTTTCGCAGTCCACACAACTCCGGAGTGAAACTGCATGGATGGCGGAGGGTTTGAATTGTTCCGAAAACGCATATCGTATTCGTATGAATTCTGCATCAAGAAATGCTATGAGGTGCGACAAGCGCAAGGTGAAAAATTCGTTGTAAATCATTGTTTTCCAACTCTAATTATTATATTTTGCAATATTTATCGTATGCGGTATATTCGAACTCTACAGCAAGAGGAGTGGAAAATTCTTTCTATTCATTATTTACCAATCGTCCCAGAGTGTTCGCACTTTTGAGACTACAATGTACAAAATTTGAGAAATCTTTCTCTAACATCATACTTTCACTGTTTTAAAATAGTTTTTTATCGAAAGTATTAACAATTGCTGAACGCGTTAGAAGCATGGGGAGTTATCGAATATTACTGTAAAATATTTTGCAGATTGTCTCTCGAGCAAAATTTTCTGATATATTACAAGATACACATTCTAAAAAAATCATTTTGCGAGTAATACATTTCTTAATTCACTCAGAAATTATATTTCCCTGAAGATCAAAGTCCCGCACGAAGTTCAACGAGCTGTAAAGCAACCCTAACTTGTATTACCTATTCGACGCTCATCCTGATGGGCTATCAATCTGTTATCAGATCAAACAGATCTGATAACAACGGTTTTATCAGCTCTTCACACTACACTGTTCTCTGCCAAACCTTCAATTCGCTCATAGCTGCTTTCTCAAATATTGTCCATTATTTGCTTCTCGTAGTTCAGCCTTGGTCTTCCTCTTTTATTCTGAAACCAACCATGTTTACTTCAATTATGATAAGCTATCATGCCTCAGGGTGTGACCAATTAGTTTACCTCTTCTTCTAGTAATTTCTTGTAATTCTTGTAATTGTAAACACCAACTCCATAAGATTCTCTCTCCACCTATCAAATTACTTCTTCATTTTTTACCATATCCATTTTTTTCACCATTATTCACCACTATCTGCTAAACCACACTTCCATTGGTTAAAAACTTCTTTTCTCTTTGTCGTTCAAGTCTCACATACGTATAAAATGAGACTCCATATCTATTTTATTATTGATGAATCGTTTTCTGCAACAACTGCAGCTAAATTTAAATGATAAAACTCAACGCTGTTACCAGTCGTTTCTTCGGATAGAAGGTCTTCTTCGCTTTAAATCTTCAGGGCACTGCCGAAACAAAAATCGGAGAAATTAGTATAGACAATGCTCTTGTCTTTTGGCGCAAGGCAATTCACTCTTTTATGCGTAGTTTTCCAGATGTGATCACAAATAGACTCAAGTACGCTTTGTGGAAATAACGATGTGCAAGTAGCATCAGGCGGGTGTTTTTGGCAGAAGATTAGGAAAATTTGCAACACACCAATCTAATTCTTTTAAGAAAGAACTCAAGTTTTGATACATTCGTCGCAGGATCATGCAAAAAGGATTTCGAGAATCGCATTATTTTAGCCATCTCAATCGACATAACCTAATTCAGAGATGCAACACTAAAATTTACGGATAATTTCAAATGAGTCACCCTACAACCCGAGACGCCTTCATCTTCAAAAGTCTTCCGAAGTTTTTTTAGGGAAGAGACATGGATCTGTATTGTTTAAAAGTCGATCAATTTTTTCTCTCCCCATAAACTCACGGGCGTCTGACTCACGCCCTCTCTCAGTCGATGAGACGAACATCATCGACGTGACCGAAAACACTTGAGCACTGAAACGTGATCTATACACGGGGCCCAAGGAAGCGGTCACCTCCCCCCACCACTTCCAACCCTCTCCCCTCAATCCCCTTTGTTGAGTTTGCACAAGGGATTGCGACATGCGCTGAATGTGAAATTGGGCTCCGCTAAACACGGTCGCGACTCGGCGAGGGCATGGGCGAATTAGCAAGCGCCCCTAAAGAAAGCGTTTCCTCGCCGATCGGATGGCATTCTGACAAAATGCAGGCCGGCCATTGAGATTGCTCCTCTAGCGGGGAAACGAAACGCTTCGGAACCCCTTCCTCCCGTCTGACTCGTCGCGTGCTGGCAGGTGGAGTGATTTGCTGTCAGGGGTCATTTCACCGCTCCATACACGATCGACGACATGATGGAATGTCAAGGACAAAGGAAATGACCGTCACATTAATGTTCGATTCGTCAACGCAGTGTGGGTAGGCCGACATCCGAACAATGCTACTGAATCCTATCATATAATTATCATTAATTTTTAAGTTCACTTAACAGAAGACCACCTCTCTCTTTTTTTAAACAAGAAGAAACATCCTGGTCCTCCAAATCTATAGTATTTTATTAGTATTTTTTAGTATTCTGCAAGCCGCCACTAGGGTGTGTGGCAGGGGATGAATACACACCAGACTAATTTTGACCCGAATACTTTTTTCCCCTAGCGCAGTCGAACAACGTTATTCTGATCCCCTATCGTTCATGGAAAAAATGACATCTTAAATCTATCTGTTCTATACTTAATTTCTCATTTTAATAACACGATCTCTCCTACGACATAGTATGATGGGCCTAATCACCAATTTTTAAAATTAACGCTGAGGAGACATTCTTCCAATTCATGCAATATATTGAATCTGTAATTCAACAAAAATAGAGGATGTGGAGCTATTGGCTGTTGAACAAGTTGTCACAAGGAAGGAAGAAAATCCTATAGCCAATGAATATATTGAAGAAGAACTCCAATACCGGTATTTCGGTCACCAGGTGACCATCTACGGGGAGAGAATCGAAAGGGAACTTGACAATTGAAAGAAGACTATGCATCAGGCACTGTCCAAAGTCAAGTCACCTGACCAATCAAGTGGTAATACAGGTGTACATGCTAATAAGGAAGAAGGAACCACCGGGAGGAAGAAATAGTCTGTATAATCAATAGTAATTTGGCATTGAAACGCATTTTTAGGCGAAAGGAGAGATGGGAGAGAGGTTAGAGGAGACGATTTCGGGAAAGGAATGGAGAGAAAAAAAGTTGAGTTTGGAAGGGAAAGGGGTCAGGAAACTCCAAGGATAGGCCAAGACGGGACTATTACAATTCCTAGTTTGAGCAAAATCCACCTAGTCAGAATTTGAACCCGCAACCTCTAGATTAACTAGCATAGACTTTACCAGTCACAATTTGCGACTGTCACGTGAGTCGGGAATTGTGATTGGTTTTAGATGATTACATTCATGTTTTATTGATAAAAATTTACCCCGAAAAAAAACCTGAATTGAATCCAAAATCAATGCACACGGCATCAAAAATTACTCTTTAAATTGTTAACTGAGGCAAAAGAGTAAATAAAACCTAATCAACGGATTCAGGGTAGACTTTCGGTTGTAAAGTTTTAACTGACCAGAATGCTTAGTCAAGTTTGACGGGGTAACGAAGACTGAAGTCATTGGAAATTGAATAGTTTTGTTAAAATTGAATTTTTTTCTATTTTTGATAACTTTTTAGTCTTTAAAAAATCCGGACACGAATAAAAGTAAGTAATTATCATATTATGGAGGCGTCTCGGAAAGATCTACGTTTATTTTCCGGTCTCCCTGTGTCCACCAATGTCTCTTACCCAGAGTTAGTGAAAGAGAGTACCATGGTTTTAATTTCTTATCTCATGTAGCAAATCCCATTCCGATCCTCTTAAACCCAAGTTGATAATAATGTCTGAGAAAAGCAGGGCCAAGGAAAGGTCTCAATGCCGATACTACAAGCCAATTGAGGACCAATTCATGATTCAATGGGCAAGTTTTTAATTCGAGAACCCTAAAAAAAATTACAATATCAAAACTGCTTGTTTGACTCTAAATACAATATCGAAAAACAACTAGGACCAGTGGCATTTGAATCAAAGTTAAAGATGTTGTTTAGCTACATTGACGTTCATTGTCACATGCACGTCACTATATTATCTCGCTCACTTCCGCTCGGAAGGGAAATGCACGTACGGTCGATAACCGCG
Organism: Hetaerina titia; assembly: GCA_037158775.1. NCBI lineage: Eukaryota > Metazoa > Arthropoda > Insecta > Odonata > Calopterygidae > Hetaerina > Hetaerina titia. The sequence continues at coordinate 37,766,084 of CM073776.1, read as the reverse complement.
CCCACGCCCAGGGAGCAACGTCGGAAACTCGAGCGGCGTGTGTGAAAAGGAGCGGACGCCCCGTCGACGGGATCCCGAGTGATTCGCTAGATTTCCGAATAGGCCGACGAGTTTTCCGAACGCGCGGAAATTCCCCTCCCAATCACCGGGGGTCTTTTTGGCGCGGGGTCCGGAGGAGAGCGCTTATGCGTCTCGCGGCGTGGCCACTTACGGAGAACGACACCCTAGTCACGACAGCGGACGGAGTCATGGTCTTTCTTACGTGACGGGGTGACATCACGCGGAAATCGAAATATCTCATTCGGAGAGGGCACTTCAAAAACAATGCCGGTGATTCAGTCCCAGAGACGTATATATACATTTTTTTTAACTGACTCCCTTACAGTTCGGTATCCTGAATCGTATCGTTTGTGATTTACGACCCGAGGAACACGCGTGGGTGAACTGATTCATCGCTGTCGGATCGATGAAAGCGTTCGTGAAAAAAGCTGACTTCCAGCAGAATCGTATTCATTTGCACGTTCCAGTGATTGTATCACCAGATCCGCGAAAAATCAGAAAAACTTTATACCTGAAATTCGATGAATTGAGGAAAAAAAGATGAAATTGTTTGAAGCAAAGAAAGATCGCGAGGCGTGAAAAAATTTGCCATACGAATGTTAATTCGTACATATACGAGTAGCTCGTAGCTCTCGCCATAGCCTTTTCATATTACGGTGTGTGAAATTCACGTAAATGGGAAAAGGATCACTTACTTTCTCTGTACTACCTGGAGTTTCCCAGTAATATCTTATACGTATCCAGAAAAAAACAGGGTTCAGCTGATAACATCTCCAGACACATCAATAACGCGAGTGGACAATTTGAAGACTGGTTTGTAGCAACTCTCTTAACTACCCTTTTAGCAGTAAATGTCTCCATTTTGCCAGACACGATCGGAATTTTCGGTTACCTACTCCACGAATTTCATCCTCCAGGTCTTCCTCTTTAATTATCCCTCCATTTCTCTTTTACTTATGGTCCTAGAGAAAGCTATCCGGCCTCAGGACGTCAGTCAGGAATCAGTTTTCCCTCTCCTTTTATTCGGGGTTAGGTGGTAGAAGAGACTCCATAGTCTCAATCTCGCCCCAAAATAAAGACGTCTACCTATCCATTAAATGTCCTCCATAAGATTCTCCCTTCGCCCACATTTCGAAGTACTTCTTCAATTGTCACTATGCCCATCGACTTCATTTTCATCATTCTTCTGTAGCACGACTTTGCCATAGCCTCCAATACGCCATTCCTAAACCCTCTGTAGGGAAATATTTATATCAAGATGGAGCACGGTTTTTACACACGCGAAAAGAGCAATATTTTTATTAGAGTTTATCATTGTTCATTGTTTAATAGAGTAGTGAATTTAATGAGAAAAATTTTAAATTCTATCTCAAAATAAATATTAACAATATGCAATACTTGCAATGAGCTCTGTGAATACATTTTTTAAAGCTGGAATAATGAGTTATGGACATTTGCTTGTTTAATTTATGTTATCTATGAAATATTTTATGCTCAATTTTGCTAAGTTGGTTTGACTATATCAAGCCGTTTGCTTATAAAGATAAAATTAATAAATTAAAGATTAAATTCCCTTCCCGATACCCATTGGGGCTGAAAATGAAGCTAACGATGGATATGAGAGGAAATTAAAGTTGCGGCATGGTAGCCCAGCAGTTAGAACGTTGTGCTGAAGACCATAAGGTCCCGGGTTGGATTCCCGGGGGGATTCTTTGGAACAATATTATCCCAAAATTAAGCAGTGTAATTGATTTCCTAGTTTCCAGAATATGGCGGGAAATTGAATTTCAGAACAGAGAAAGGAGATGCATCCTCTACTCTGGATGTGTAAATTTCACATCCCTTAAGCCTTAATACGGTGTGAACTCTACCTTCACCCTTCACAGCCAACCTTTCGTGTTGATTACTATGATTAAATATGAGGGTTAATAAAGAGTCATATTTTTTATTCGCAAAATTTAGAGTGTAAACATACCTTAAGCCTGCCTTCGAAAACTGTAAACAAGGTAGGACAAGTGCATTGCATCCAATGAGAACATTGTACTATAAGGACCTCAACGTTTGGAAGATTATTAAAGATTTGATCCAAAGTTTCCAACTTAATGATGGGGATGAAAATCGGACTTAAAACAAGAAATTTAGCGCTTTTAAATTAAATTAAAAGTTTTATAAAAGACAAACGTTTCGACACACAGAGTCATCTTCAGGCATAAGACCAAATCCGAAAGATGATTCTACGAAATGAAATGCGTGCTATTTTCAAACTTTTTTATTTTGTATAAAAAAACCATAAACACAGTAATCAACCCGAAGGTCGGTTTAGAAGGTGATGGTAGAGCTCACCCGTGTACCAAGCCCGACGGGGTGTGAATATTCACACATCAGGGTAGGGGGGCCAGTTCCTTTCCCTATTCCGGTTATGGTTTCCCAGGAAGATCTGGTACGCGAAAAAGTTTGGGTGGAGCTGCAGGTGCCCAGAGTGTCTTGCCCGGGAATTGAACCCGGGACCCTCTGGTCAGTAGTCCAACGCTCTACCCACTGAACCACCGCGACCCTCCACATTTTTGTATTAATGTGCTTTAATTTTTTTAATGAGATGAGTAAAAGTATGTTATTAAAAGCCCTTGAACAAAATATATACGTCACTTGGAGAATAGTAAAACGAAAAGAAAAAGGGATCAGTCGCGCGGAGAATACATACGTGTATATCGCAGGGACTGCGTTTCCAGAATGAGCGGATTGAATTGCAAATTGCGTGTTCTCGATTACGGACTTCAGTCACTCGTGGGAGAGAAGCAAAAAACCGCACTTAAGCCAATATTCCAATCAATTTACCTCGGGATCAATTTAAATCGCCGCGGGACGAAGTTGCCCAACCAGGCCTTGGAATGAGCGACTCCCTAACGACAGATAGTCAATTGAGTGGGAGTTTATTCAGTCGAAGAATTCATCCAAGCTTTGATTCTTTGGAAAAGAGACAGGAAGCTAAGCATTCATTCTTTTTTATAAAAAAGCGAACGCTCGGGTACCAAGGCTATTTCCGCTGTGGTTAATTACTCAGAGGAAATACGGTAGCCCGCTGTGGGGGAAAGGAGTCAATCCAAGGTCAAGGGGGTGGGAGGTCAAATGGGTCCACGGGTGTCGGGGTGGACAATGTGAAGTTTTTGGTAAGGCGCATATGATTCGTTTGATTTCAAATGGTTCCAAAACCTAGTCCACGTGGAAAGAGGATGGGCATAGGTGGGACGTCTTTCATATGCGTGAAGGGAAAAGGATTGAGAAAGTGCATATGCTGGGGAGTCGGGAAAACGAAGGAAGTAGAGTTACGAATGATGTAAACAGTGAGAAAGTCGCTGGATGAAGTTCGAATCCAGAATTAATCGGATAGAGGAGATGAAGGGAGGGTGGGAGAATGTAACGCAAGTAGGCAAGGTAGATGGAGGGAAAGAAAGGAATTTTTGATAGACATGAATGGGAATTTTAGATACAAGAAAAACTTAAGTGGGAAACAATGCAGGGGAAAGTTCAAGTGTGTCTCAGTGAAATTGCTCAGAAGTCCACGAGGATGCTCGATAGTTTCAGAGGGACCGTACAGAACGCACCTGCTATACATCCATCACGGAAATCACCCAGGATGATATCGAATTAAATATTTTCAAGTTCAAAGTTGGAATGCCCATGGTGAAGAATTGTATATCAATGAAAACGTTCCACATACACGGCCTGTCCAAAAATATGTGTAAAATTCATAAGGTAATCTACCGGTTAAGGCAGGTTTTTGGATGGACAAACTACCAACTAAATAAATAAATGTTTTGCGACTCCTAACAGAGCACAATCCAGAAACCTACTCTACATCAGGTCCCTCGTCATCTCCGCGTACTTCCTTCCTCCCTTCATCCCGTCCAACATCACTATCCTGTTCCTGCCCTTTCCTCGTTTGCCTAACATTCTCCCCTCTATTACCCTCTTCAACATTCCACTACCGCTCAATACGCCTTTCATCCATCTTTCCTGCCTCCATAGGATTTCTCCCAACAAACCCCTCTCCTCACCCACCATTCCTAGTACTTCCTCATTCTTTTTCCTTTCGGTCCATTTCACCTTCTCCATTCTTCTCCACACCCACATTTCAAAAGCCACCAATCTACATATATCCTCCAGCATCAATGACCACGTTTCCGCGCCGTACATAGCTACGCTCCATATAAAGTTTTTACGTGTCTTTTCTAGACATCCTTACTCAACGTCCCTGTCATCAACTCCCTCCTCCTTGTGAAAAAGCCTCTTTTGCCTAGCGCAATTCTTCTCCTTACTTCCCTACTACTCATATATCTTAAAAATTTCCAGCTGCTAGAATGCAATACATGTAGAACTTCATGATAGATATTAAATCACAGATCTATTAAACAGCTTAAACCATCCATAGTACTACATTTGTTTTCCTTTCATATGTAAAATAAACCAGTAAAAAAAGTATTGCAGATTAGATTGCAACTTACTACTAAAATTCTACAGAATAGCATCCTAGGGCCTCGACACACCGATGCTGGCGTTTCTGAGTCACGATACGCTTCCTAGAAGGCGCCGATGGAAATCTCGTTTAGTTATTTCGTCACAGCCTCTTTTACGTTATTCTGCGTTCCAAAATGGTCATATTTCAAGCTCCTTTTTATCCATGGGTACAAAAAGAATTCCGGCGAGCCCTCTGTTTAGTCACCAGTTTCACTACAGCCCTTTCTCTCCCATTACAAAATAAAAATGCCTATTTAAATAATTCTATGGTTTAATTATTTCCTTCGCGGAAGTTGCATACAACCATTTATATCATCAGAAAGAGCAAGGGTCTTTTCGCGGTCATAATAATCAGTATTTCATTTCTAAGGTTGGTTTATTCTAGCCCTATATTCTTCTCTATTAGTGTCACTTGCCTCTAATAGATTTGTTTTTACGTCCTTAATTTTCCCTGCGTACTTGTTTCTAGGCCTTCCTCGCGAATTCTTCCCCAAAATATTTTCTTCAATTATGTTTCAAACTAAGTCATTGTACCTCAAGGTGTCTCACAATTTTTCAAAGTTTGTATAAAAAGTTTCGGTAACAGTGTTTTCCTGACGGCGTACGTATGTGCGTAAAGTGCTGAATTCAGACTGTCGGTTAGGTGTGCGCATGATGTGCGCAGATCTTATTGGCATTGATAAGATAACAGTGCACAAAATTATCACCGGCCATTTGGCGATTTTAAAGATCGGCGCAAAAACTCGTTCCGAAGGTCTTGACGGACGGCCAGGAGTAGAGACTGCTTGCGAAGCACTGCAACGGCATCGTGACGATTCCCCAACCCCCTTACGGTCCCGAATTGGCCCCAGCGGACTATGTCACATTCCCTAAAGTGAAATCCTCCCTCAAAAGAACGCCACCATGAGGCCCTAAGTGCCGTCAAAAAACCTTGCGCGCGTACCCTTTAAGGACCTTCCGGAATCCGCCTGTCAGGGCGCCTTCGGGCCTTAGAAAACCCGCTGGCAAAAGTGCGTCGACGCTAAAGGGATGTACTTGAAAGAATTTTGAAGCATTGCTGCAATATCTGAAATACACGTGAATCCAATTTTCGGAAACTTTTCCCGATACTTTTTATGCAAACCATGAATAATTCCTCGCTCTTCAGTCTGCTCATTTCATCTTTAGTATTTTCCTCCAGCACCATGCTTCAACGACGTCTATTCTTTGCTAGTCTATTTTTAAAATGACCATTTCTCTGATCTGTAGACTCCCATACCCCAAATGAAAATTTCGACTGAATACCACCTTGTTTGCAGCCTCAGATTCTTTGAACATAATGATTGCCTCTTATTCGTTAACACTTTCTTTGTTTAATTTACTCTACGCTTGATGTCGGTCAAACTAATTCCATCCTAAGTTATATTCCTGCCCAGATAGATGAAGGATTCCACTTACTTTATTTCCACTTCTCTAGTGTACCAAATAATTAAATTATATAGAAAGGTACATTGTTCTTTCCAATTGTTATGTATGTTTATTTAAACTTTTCAAATTCATATATATATATATATATATATATATATATATATATATATATATACATAAACTCCTGGTTGAGTTTTAAGTCGTGAAACTCAGCCAGCCGGTTGGGCATGATGGGTCAGCAACTACGTGGATATATAGTACATTTAAACAGTGAAATAAGTGACTATTCTCAGCGAATAAGGAGTTATAAACATTAATAGGGGCTACTCACAAGGCTAAAGGGTTCATCCTTTCGAAAGAGGATCAATACATTTTGCAAAGATGGCCTGTATTTACGTGTGGTTGTTGCCTAACAATAGACCGTGCTTTCAACCAGAGGGAGGGAGGAGCGGCCTTCCTTTTTCATGATTGAAGCTGGAGAGCGCAGTGGCCGCAACACTTATCTCACCGCAGGCACGGTAAAAATTAATTTGACGGCTGCACCACTGCGACGGGAAGTCTTCACATCAATATTCCCGCAACTCAACCATTCTTCTTTTTATCCTTTATTGATTGAAATAATGGACGCGATGGAACCCTCTAGTGTAGGACGTCAACCAGTCTACGTTCTGGATCTTCGGATGTGGGACTAATCAAGAGATTATATTAGTAAATTGTGCTTAATATGATCGGAACTTGGAATTTCCGTTACTCTTGAGCATGGAAAAAATTAAGAGAATGTAAAGACACACACGCATACATATTTTTTTAGGTAATCTACCGGTTAAGGTAGGTTATTGGATGGACACAACTATCAAATAAACATTTTGTAACTCCAAACAAAACCCAATTTAACAACATAATCTACATCAGGTCCCTCGTCATCTCCGCGTACTTCCTTCCTCCCTTCATCCCGTCCAACATCCCTATCCTGTTCCTGCCCTTTCCTCGCTTGCCCAACATTCTCCCCTCTATCACCTTCTTCAACATTCCACTACCGCTCAATACGCCTTTCATCCATTTTTCCTGCCTCCATTGGATTTCTCTCAACAAACCCCTCTCCTCACCCACCATCTCCGGTACTTCCTGATTTGTTTTCCTTTCGATCCATTTCACCTTCTCCATTCTTCTCCACACCCACATTTCAAAAGCCTCCAATCTACGTCTATCGTCCTGCTTCGGTGACCACGTTTCCGCGCCGTACATAGCTACGCTCCATATCTGAGTTTTTACGAGTCTTGTCTAAACATCCCTACTCAACGTCCCCGTCATCAACTCCCTCCTCCTTGAGAAAGCCTCCTTGCCTAGCGCAATTCTTCTCCTTACGTCACTACCACTTTGACCGTATTGGTCCAAAATATTCCGAGATATGCAAACTGTTCTACCTGCTCTATTTTTTCCCCGCCTATTTGAATATTTAGCTAAGCCTTTTTCTTTCTGGAAAATCGCATAACCTTTGTTTTATTAATATTGATTCTCATCCCATATTTATCGCACTGAATCTCCAATTCATTCAACAATGCTTGCAACCCCTTGGCTGACTGAGCAACTAATGCTTGGTCATCAGCAAACCTAACCGATTTTACGAATTCCCCTCTGACTTTCATTCCTACCTCCAGTTCTTCCCATGCCTCTTTAATCATTTCCTCCACATATGCGTCGAACAGCACCGGTGACAATGGGCAACCCTGCCTTACACCTCTTCCTAACACTTCCCATCCGGACTCTCCGTTCCCCACTCGAACCTGAGCAGTCTGAGACATGTACAGGTTGCGGATCAGTCTCCTGTCCCTCCAATCCATTCCTATTTTCTGCAATACACGCATTAATTTTTCCCAATTCACTCTATCAAATGCTTTTTCGTAATCTACAAAACAGGCAAAAACGTCCTGATTGTATTATATATTCCTCTCGACTAGTGATCTCATTACTGCAATGGCATCACGCGTACCTCTTCCTTTCCTGAACCCAAACTGATCATCCCCTAAGTAATCATTTGCCTTACTCTCTATCCTTTTGTTGATGATCCTGAGAATAGCTTTAGCTGCGTGGGATATCAAACTTATTGTTCTGTAATCCTCACATGACGAAGCCTTTGCCTTTTTTGGAATAGGAACTAACACCGATCTCACAAAATTTTCCGGCCAGATTCCTTCCTCATAAATATATATATATATATATATATATATATATATATATCCCTCCCATGGACTACAACCTTGTCGTGGTGGAAGGGCTTGTGTGTTCCGATTACCCCTAGAGCTGTGCTGGCGGGAGTAATAATAATTACTCCTGGAAGGGTCACCCATGCCAGATAGATCGAAGGTTAGGAGCCAGACGAAAGGTAGTCCACGCAGCGTCTGTTCCTCAGTGAGGCGGCTGCAATGGCGTCTGACCCCAGTGGGGCGGCCATTAAGTGATGGTGTCACGTTAAAAACACTATTGAGGAAGGCAACGGGAAACCACCTCAATTATCATTCCCAAGAAAATATGATGGACGCAAAACAGAAATTGAGTCCTGGCAACTGCGGGACTCGGCCCAAGGGGCCGTGTGTCGTGCCCGGCAGCGGGGGAGGCAAGGCTTCCGCGGTCGTCATCCCACGAAATCCTTGCGAGGGAGAAATAACAGCAGCAGGACAGAAGATGCAGAAGAAGACGAAAGTAGTTAGAATAGGAACCTGGAACGTCAGGACAATGTTGAGGAAAGGCAAATTAGAAAATATTAAGCGAGAGATGGAAAGAGGTAATATAGATGTTTTAGGTCTCTGCGAGGTGAGATGGAAGGATAGCGGGGATTACTGGAGTGACAATTATAGAATAATATACAGCGGCGGGGACGAGAGCCAACGAGGGGTTGCCGTAATTTTAAATAAAGTGGTAGGAAGAAGCGTAGTCAATGTAGAGCAAGCGACTGATAGAATTTTACTCGTAGAGATTAAAGCAGAGCCGACGAACTTGGTCATTGTTCAGGTATACATGCCACCGAGCAACCACAAGGAGGAAGAAGTCGATAGGATGTACGATGTGTTAGAGGATATCATCGCGAGTGTTCCTGCAGGGAAACATTTGATAGTGATGGGGGATTGGAATGCGACGGTAGGCGAAGGAAGAGATGGGGGTGAGGTGGGGGACTATGGGTTAGGCACGAGGAATGAACGCGGGGAGAAAGCAATTGAATTCTGCAGGAGACAGGGGTTAGTCATCACCAACACCTGGTTTAGACACCACAAAAGGCGTAGGTATACATGGAAAATGCCAGGTGACTCAGAAAGGTATCAGTTAGATTATATTATGGTTAGGCACAGGTTTAGGAACAGTGTGATAAATTCGCACAGTTTCCCAGGAGCGGATGCGGACTCCGACCACAATTTAGTTGTTATGAAATGTAACGTTCGTTTAAAGAAGATAAGGCAAGGGCGGCGGGTTAGGAAATGGAATTTAGAAGCATTAAATGGATTAACGAGGAAGGAGTATCAGCAGGCTGTAGAGAAAATAATGGATGACGATAAAGAACTGAGTACTATCGAAGAAAAATGGGAATGTATCAAGAAAGGGATATTGGAAGCCGCTAAAGACACTATAGGAACCGTTAATGGGAAAAGGATAAGGAAACCATGGGTAACGGATGAAATGATTGCAAAGATGGATGAGAGGAGAAGATGGAAAAATGTAAACACAGAGTTAGGTAAAATGAAGTACAAAGAGTTAAACAATAAATTGAGAAGGGCCACAAATAAAGCCAAAGAAGAATGGTGGAAAACGCAATGCGAGGATATGGAAAATTTACAGAAGAAGGGTGAAATTGGTGCTCTATACAGCAAGGTTAAGTTATTATCGGGAAGTAAGAAGGCAAGATCTGTGCTAACAGTGAAAGATAAGTGAGGTAAGATAATAGTTGAACCAGGAAAAATTCAAGAGAGGTGGAAGGAATATATAGAAACACTGTATGGTAAAGAACTTAGGCCGACAAGGTTAGACATAGAAAAGGAACATGACGTAGAAGAAGATAGCTTAGGTCCAGGCATACTCGACGATGAAATAGAAAGGGCATTAAAGGAGATGAAAGCATTAAGGCTGTGGGGGTGGACAATATTCCTGTAGAAATGTTGAAATGGTTAGGGAAAGGTGGGAAGAAGGCCATATATGGACTGATTCGTAGTATCTATGAGGAAGGAATCTGGCCGGAAGATTTTGTGAGATCGGTGTTAGTTCCTATTCCAAAAAAAGGCAAAGTCTACGTCATGTGAGGATCACAGAACAATAAGTTTGATATCCCACGCAGCTAAAGTTATTCTCAGGATCATCAACAAAAGGATAGAGAGTAAGGCAAAGGATTACTTAGGGGATGATCAGTTTGGCTTTAGGAAAGGAAGAGGTACGCGTGATGCCATTGCAGTAATGAGATCACTAATCGACAGGAATATAGAATACAATCAGGACGTTTTTGCCTGTTTTGTAGATTTCGAAAAAGCGTTTGATAGGGTGAATTGGGAAATATTAATGCGTGTATTGCAGAAAATAGGAATGGATTGGAGGGACAGGAGACTGATCCGCAACCTGTACATGTCTCAGACTGCTCAGGTGCGAGCGGGGAACGGAGAGTCCGGATGGGCAGTGTTAGGAAGAGGTGTAAGGCAGGGTTGCCCATTGTCACCGGTACTGTTCAACGTATATGTAGAGGAAATGATTAAAGAGGCATGGGAAGAACTGGAGGTAGGAATGAAAGTCGGAGGGGAATTCGTAAAATCGGTTAGGTTTGCTGATGACCAAGCATTAGTTGCTCAGTCAGCCAAGGGGTTGCAAGCATTGCTGAGTGAATTGGAGGTTCAGTGCGATAAATATGGGATGAGAATCAATATTAATAAAACAAAGGTTATGCGATTTTCCAGAAAGAAAAAGGCTAAGGTAAATATTAAAATAGGCGGGGAAAAAATAGAGCAGGTAGAACAGTTTACATATCTCGGAAGTGTTTTGGACCAATACGGTCAAAGTAGTAGGGACGTAAGGAGAAGAATTGCGCTAGGCAAGGAGGCTTTCTCAAGGAGGAGGGAGTTGATGACGGGGACGTTGAGTAGAGATGTTAAGACAAGACTCGTAAAAACTCTGATATGGAGCGTAGCTATGTATGGTGCGGAAACGTGGTCACTGAAGCAGGAGGATAGACGTAGATTGGAGGCTTTTGAAATGTGGGTGTGGAGAAGGATGGAGAAGGTGAAATTGACCGAAAGGAAAACAAATGAGGAAGTACTGGAGATGGTGGGTGAGGAGAGGGGTTTGTTGAGAGAAATCCTATGGAGGCAAGAAAAATGGATGAAAGGCGTATTGAGCGGTAGTGGGATGTTGAAGAAGGTAATAGAGGGGAGAATGTTGGGCAAGCGAGGAAAGGGTAGGAACAGGATAGGGATGTTGGATGGGATGAAGGGAGGAAAGAAGTACACAGAGATGAAGAGGGACCTGATGTAGTTTAGGTTGCTGGATTGGGTTTTGTTTGGAGTTACAAAATATTTATTTGATAGTTGTGTCCATCCAAAAACCTACCTTAACCGGTAGATTACCTAATAATAATTATTTAAGCATTAGTTGCTCAGTCAGCCAAGGGGTTGCAAGCATTGTTGAGGGAATGGAGGTTCAGTGCGATAAATATGGGATGAGAATCAATATTAATAAAACAAAGGTTATGCGATTTTCCAGAAAGAAAAAGGCTTAGCTAAATATTAAAATAGGCGGGGAAAAAATAGAGCAGGTAGAACAGTTTACATATCTCGGAAGTGTTTTGGATCAATACGGTCAAAGTGGTATGGACGTAAGGAGAAGAATTGCGCTAGGCAAGGAGGCTTTCTCAAGGAGGAGGGAATTGATGATGGGGACGATGAGTAGGGATGTTAAGACAAGACTCGTAAAAACTCTGATATGGAGCGTAGCTATGTACGGAGCGGAAACGTGGTCGCTGAAGCAGGAGGATAGACGTAGATTGGAGGCTTTTGAAATGTGGGTGTGGAGAAGAATGGAGAAGGTGAAATGGACCGAAAGGAAAACAAATGAGGAAGTACTAGAAATGGTGGGGGAGGAGAGGGGTTTGTTGAGCGAAATCCTATGGAGGCAGGAAAAATGGATGAAAGGCGTATTGAGCGGTAGTGGAATGTTGAAGAGGGTAATAGAGGGGAGAATGTTGGGCAAGCGAGGTAATGGTAGGAACAGGATACGGATTTTGGACGGGATGAAGGGAGGAAAGAAGTACACCGAGATGAAGAGGGACCTGATATAAATTAGTTTGCTAGGTGGGGAGTCACAAAATGTTTATTTGATAGTTGTGTCCATCCAAAAACCTACCCTAACTGGTAGATTACCTATTAATAATAATAATATATATATATATATATATATATTTATATTTAATTAACGCGGTCAATGTAGTAGGGACGTAAGAAGAAGAATTGCGCTAGCAAAAGAGGCTTTCACAAGGATGAAGGAGTTGATGAGAGGGACGTTGAGTAAGGATGTTATGAAAAGACTCATTAAAACTTTGATATGGAGCGTAGTTATATACGGCGCGGAAGCGTGGTCACTGAATCAGGATAATAGAAGTAGATTGGAGGCTTTTGAGATGTGGGTCTGGAGTAGAATGGAGAAGGTGAAATGGACCGAAAGGAAAACAAATGAAGAAGTACTGGTGATGGTAGGTGAAGAGAGGGGTTTGCTGGGAAATATCCTAAGGAGGCGGGAAAAATGGATCTGCCATCACCTACTAAACCGACCTTCGGGTTGATTACTGTGTTTATGGTTTTTTTTATATCCCTCTTATGGACTACCTTACAATACAACCTTGAGGTGGTGGAAGGGCTTGCGCGTTCCGATGACACCTAGAGCATACACATATGTTTATAATATATATAAATATATTTGTATCATATATCTAATAAACATATCATGTATTATTTAAATAAAATGGCCCGAAGAAGGAGACTTTCGGAGAAGTAGCTCCAGGAGTGACAAGTGCGTAAATATCGCAGAAAGGGTTGCTTCACTTGAGATGAGTTGAAATAGCTTTATGCAAAACGATGTAAGTGATTATGGTGAAGATATAAACTAAACTCACGGATATCATGTAGCACAAATTGTATATGACACCGATAGACTACGGTGATAGCGATCTGCGCGTTGATGTCACCCAAGTTGAAAAAATATATAAACAGAGTAGAATATTTGATTTTGCTTGGAGACTGATATTCGGACATTATATTGAGGCTGCTATAGTCTGAGTTGTCAAAGGAGAGATAACATCTGGAGGACAAATCGTGAAAATCCTGTTTTCAGCTTAGGAAGGGATGATTTTCTACACACTAATTTCTTCCATATTTACAGGTACATTCTTCTCACACCCTTCTTTCACATCTTCCACGTTCATACTTTACAAACGTGATCTTCTGTTCCAGGGACTACGAATATTTCACGCTTTTTGCTCTATGAACGCATTCATCCATGACTTTGTCGGTCTACAACTTCCTCTCTCAAACCATTCTCTCTTCGCGCAGGCATTTGACTAATGTTTCGACTTTTTCTTCGCACGAGTATACGAGCGCAGCATTCTTCTTTAATGCTTGCCTAATACCAGTACATCCTACACATATACTTTTATAACCAACGAATTACTTGCTCAATGACCTTACTTCTATCCATCTCATAATTTTATCACAAATACCTCATACCCAAGTTGCACCTCAAACACACCATTGTCATAATTTTACTTACACTGGGAGACCAACAATTTCCTCACATTTAATAATGTAAGGAGGAATACATTGTTTTCAAAGCATCACAATATGTGTACATATAATTCGTTGTCTCGGGCGTGACTTCATGGAATCGACTTAACATAATGAAAAGAGAAACTTTATAATTCCACATAGATTCTATATATCTATAGAATCTATGTGGAATTATAAAGTTTCTCTTTTCATTATGTGTACATATATTGCGATGCTTTGATAACAACTAGATAATTAGACATTATTACTAGTATTAAACGTAAATGAAGGAAGACTAACTTTGCAATGTGCACCTGATGATGTTGCCTTACGACGAAACCGTGGTCGTGAAAACTAAAAATGTTTGTGGAATCTATCAAGTTACTCTACCTTCATTTACGCTTGGTATAAAAGACTTCCACCAAGTAGCACCTGATACAGTATCTTATATTATTAATACGTAAAGATCTCACTTTTTGTTTATATCTTTGATTTTGGATCGTGACTTTAGGAAAATACGATTCCTCTAATCCGTTTGTTCCCCATTACAATACCCTATTTTGTTACTATCACTCAATCTGCCGCTCTAATCTTGAAAGTATGCTCATTTCACACAACCAGTACATGAAATCGCATTATAGATGCCAATGTGACCGGCTTAATCTAGCACCTATTATTGAATGTAAAAAGTAACTGGAAAACCAAAGTTAACTTCCATATCCTCCAAGCTAAATTGCATGAAAAACTATGTATCCCAAAGTAAAACATTACAGGACATTTTCATAGAGAATGATGCATCCTTGATAATTCACAATATGAGATTGGTACTGGTTATGGTATCGCTGCAATGATTAACACGAATTCAGCTCAGCACGGTAAACCCCATTGCGCAGATAAAGCTCCAGAGCTTAGGAAAGAGAAGTTGTGTCACAGGTGCCAGAAGAGCAGTTGCCAAGGCAATGGACGATCGCTGTTACAGTCGGCCGCTGCTGGCTTGCAAAGACGAGTGGTTCCAGTCAACGGATATATGTACGCTTCCAAGAAGCGAGACGATATGTACACACGCGTTTTCGCGCTAAGAACTTTTGAGAAAAAGGCTGATGATTCGAATGTACCGGGATGACTAAAAAGAAAAACATTGGAAAACACCACTTGCAGCAAGCGAAGCGTGGGCAAAGGGAAACAGAATGGCGCGACCTTCGGAATACCTTCGGAGGAATGCTTATACGGTGCGGCAAAACGTGGGCTACCACTGCCTTTCCGACTCCTTTGAGATGTTTTGTGAAGTCACAAAAGCAAGTTTTATGGATTTACATGAATGAAGCTAACAACAAACTACGATTTATTAGAAGAGTGTTGGGTAAAACGTGGTGAAAAGGTTGAAGAGATGTGCCATCTTTCGCTAGTTAGGCTTCAACATAGAATATAATACTAGCAGATGGGTTCATCATAAAGTTGGATTGATTGCCGATTTGGTTCGCGTGCAACGGAGAGGAGCTTGATTTGTGAAACATTGTTATGACAAACTGAGTAGCGTATCCAAATTATTAGAGGATCTATGTTGGGAATCATTCACGGAGCGAAGGTAAAATTAGAGATTAAGTCACTTGCATGAATTGGAAGGATATCTCTTAAGCAATGATGAGTGAAAATGTGTTATTAGCCCCATCGCACAACCTTAAGCGAGATTATGTCATTAAAATTAGAGATTAAGTGTAGAACAGATAGATTTAAGATATAATTTTTCCTACGAACGATAACGGATCAGAATAAAATAAAAAAACGTTTGTCCGCCCGCGTTAGGAGGGAAAGGTGTTGTGTTTTTGGATCAGGGGTAGTCTGGTGTGTAATCACCCCCTGCCACACACCCAAGTGGTGGCTCGCGGGGTGCTAAATGAATAAAAAAGTAAAATTAACAAAACGATGAAAGTTTGAATTTTAAAAAAACTGACAACAGACGCAGAAGTACTAATTCATATCACAATAATAATGCCAATGATTAACGTAAAATTAGTGACATCCAGTGAACAATGAGTGGATAATCATCTAAAATTACCTTTTATTCTCTAAATCTCCGTTGTAAAGTACAAGATTTCTTAAATCCTTGCCGCCACCACCACAAGGCGCACCACACCAACCGCTAGACCATCAAGAACATACCTGCAGATAAAAGAATAAAGATAATAAAACACATTAGCACTTTCGAAAATGTTAAACATAATTGCACTCATGCCTATATTATGGTATCAATTATATGTGTACCAAAACATGCAGGTATGAATAGCATGAACCCACTTTTAGCGTTAAAATTTGCCAGTGCATCAAAGGTGCGCGAGTTAAACGAAAGAATTTGCATATTATTCACGTATTTACAAGCGTGAAGGTTCTCTCAGGCAGGTAACTATCTCATCACCGTAATACTATATATAATGTATATTGTAATAATGTAATGTATAATAATGTACAGGCGCTTTCTCTTACAATGATACGTTACATTCGTCGAAGACATTTTCTTGGTTATGCATTAATAAGATAACTTATGCTTAATTCTCAAATTTAGTAATTACATCTTGGTAAAAAAAACCGATTCCCGCAAATGCCACTGTCACCGTTACTCAGATCCATAAACACAAAATAATTTTTAACAGAAGTGTTGCTTTCATATAGTAATGCTATTACAATGAATAACATTTCCTAAATGATAAATTAATACTTATTGAAAAATCGATGTATTTATTTTTCTTTTCCGAGTTTATATTCAGGAACTTTTTGACTCAGCCTTAGCTAGCTCACGGCTACCTTAAACGGGGACTAAAGGCTTTGTGAATTTTTTGAGCCTTTTTAACCCTGCTAGAGCTAAAAAGAGACGTTTCAGGCGTGATATGGTGGAATATCATGATTAATTAAAATTGGCAATTTTCCACAAAATAAAATTTTTATTAATACGACCGGTTTCGATGTAACTAAATCATCTTCTGGTCCAGAAGATCATCATCACCAGAAGATGATGTAGTTACATCGAAACCGGTCGTATTAATAAAAATTTTATTTTGTGGAAAATTGACAATTTTAATTAACCTGCTAGAGTGAAGTTTGACTTTGAAGTTTAGAATGACCTCATTTGTTTAGAAGTACCTACATTAATAGTACACCGGACTTCAGGCATTCACGCTTCATTTGTCGCCAGCGCGTGTAGTACTACTTTTTTTCCATTTCTCCTGGTAACTTAAGAATGTTACGAATCGTCTGGCATTCTCCAGGTGGAGATTCCAACGACACTTTCGAAATAGAGCATTGCTACAGCCATTAGTCTTGCAGTGTGTATTTGGATTTGTCGGTATTTGAATATCTGGCCATTCAACTCTCCGTGTCATCCGATTACTAAGATTACGATATAGGAATTATTGGAATGAAAAACATTATCCAGATACAAACAGTCTTCTCGCTAGATGTGGGTACTGATTACATAACTTTTCAAGAACTTTATTTGGAGCCCTTTTTTTTATCCAATTCTCACTCAATAATAGGCATGTACAACCCGCGGGCTGCAATCGGCTCAGTGAACAATTTAATTTTAACTCACATAACTAAATAATTTACTATTTTACTGAATGTGTGAACAATTATTCTAGATCACCACGAGTCAATTGAAATGAAATTATTGACTTTTTAATGCCACACGCTTAATTTGAATACACGACCCAGGTTTCAACGTTGAACGTCATCATCAGGTGGTCATCATACGAGGGTCATCCGGAAAGTAGTACCCGTTCGTGCCGCATGAAGTGCTGACGACGCGAGTAGCCGCTGGACGAGGTCAGATAGCTTCAGTGGCTTGTCTGCCTTCTCTGAGCCAAGTTGCGTGACGCTAGCATTGCCTGTGTTGTTTCTGTGATTGTTTACAATGTTTAAAAAAATTGAGAACGCCGCCAGTTGTGAAGTGAGGGCAGTGATTAAATTCCTCAATGCAAGAAACGTTCGCCCATGTGATATTCATCGCCAATAAAAGGAGGTGTATGGAGACAATGTAATGGACGAGTCGTCTGTTCGGCGGTGGTGTCGCAACTTCAACATGGGGAGGGGGAACACACACGACGATGAGCGTTCGGGGAAACCGTCTGTCATTACAGACCAACTGGTGAGCTCAGTTGACGAATTCGTGAGGAACGATCGGCGCGTCACAATTGATGACATCTGTGAGCATTTTCCCAATGTTTCTCGAACAATTGTTCATGAAATTGTTAAGCACCATCTGCATTATGCAAAAATTTGTGCAAGATGGGTCCCTCGCATGCTTACAGATGAGCACAAAACCAAGCGTATGGCTGCAGCACTGACGTTTTTGGGACGTTATTCTGATGAAGGAGACTCTTTCTTGACTCGCATAATTACTGGTGACGAAACATGGGTTTGTTATGCATCACCTGAGAGTAAACGACAGTCAATGGAGTGGCATCATGCTCATTCACCAAACAAACCAAAAAAATTCAAGACAGTTCTGTCCACCAGGAAACTCATGGCAACCATTTTCTGGGATCGACGAGGTGTATTGCTTATTGATTTTATGGCCCGTGGAGACACTATTAATGTCAATGCGTATTGTGAAACATTAAAGAAATTACGGCGGGAAATACAAAATCGGCGGCGAGGTCTATTGTCTACTGGTGTCATTCTCGTTCATGACAATGCCAGGCCTCATGCAGCTGGGATAACACAAAAACTTTTGCAGCAATTCAAATGGGAAACTTTCGACCATCCACCGTATAGCCCGGACTTGGCCCCTTCAGATTTTCATCTCTTTACAAAGCTTAAAGACTTTTTGGCAGGAAAAAGATTTGACAGCGATGAAGAACTTAAAGAAGGAGTGACCCTGTATCTCAATGAGCTGGCGGCGAAGGACTATGCAGCAGGAATACAGAAACTTGTCACACGTTATGACAAATGCCTTAATTTGCTTGGAGATTATGTTGAGAAGTAGTTTAAAGTATCCTCTTTCAAATAAAATTTTTTATGTTTGTTAATATTTACTTTTGTGTCTTTATTTCACGAACGGGTACTACTTTCCGGATGACCCTCGTAGAAGCAAACTTGGTATATATACCTTCTGGTCGAGGGAGGGGTAAAAAGTTTAAAATGTAGTTGGGAGGAAAAGAGAATTACATCTTTCGGTATCAATCGTTGACTTGGAAGAGTGGTAGGTCTAGGAGTGGAGAGTGGGAGGGATATAACATTTCGTTGGCAAATTCATCCTTGCAACGGACGCATTTCAAAATTTCCAACTGCTCCAAAGCATCGAGCCTTTAAACTTTATCGTCAAAATGAAGAATTTTAGTCAAAAAGTCACTTTTTTGGTCACTTTTGATGAGGTTCTTCGCAAATAGGGATGTTATGCTCTTATTTTTTGACACAAGTTTGGCGTTCTTTTTTTATCGTGTTCTTTTATCCTTTCATTAAATTTTCTTCCTATTTTCCCAATATACTTCGTAAGGTGTGTGGAATTACAAAGCAATAATTTCATTTCATTTCAATACAAATTCCATGAAGTTACGCCGGACACAAGAAATTGTACCACTAGTCAAATTAAAGCCGAGATGAGCTCTTTGAAGGCTCACTGAGAATTGTAACTTCGTACTATCATCGATGTCGTTACAATTAGTTTCTCAAGTATAGTGCCAAATATCCAACTCCATGCAGGTGTTTCGTGCCAAATATTCCGCTCTTTTAGGCTTTATTTTTAATAGCAAAAATCTTTTTAGATAAGCAAGTTTTATTGTTTACCTATGTATATTTTCTTTATTCATTACCACCAAAGGATATAATGGTCAACCATAATTAACTTAAATCCCATAATTTTATAACCATTCTCATTACACAAATGTGCTGACTACAGACGGTATTTCAGCTGAAACCCAATTAGGTTCTTGATCCTGGATTTTAATTCCTGGGATCCGGATCATTATTGGAGGAACGGAATCACTGGAGCCATCACCATATTGTTTAGGACCTAAACCTTCGTTTCGACACTATTCCAGCAAAAAGGTACTTGTATAGTGAAGGAAATTAGGCACAGTGGTACGGGAAGGACATAACCACCAATTAGTTAACTCTCGCAGTGGGAAATATCATCACTCCCAGGAGAAGTTGCCAATTACCCCAATGGCTTGACGGAGAGCGTCATACGGATCGTATCGAGCCATCGAGCGAAATGGCGTCCTTTGTCGTCGCATTTCTCAATATACACGTGCGATCTCCTTTAGCTGACGTGCGAAATTTTGACAATGGACGCCTATTCAGTAGAAGCGCATTTACAACTAACATTTCACGTAAGCGGGCATTGCGACTCCGCAGCCTTGGCTGGCATTGCTCTAACTATCGTGGAGTCACATCGATCGCTTGCATGAGAACCCATCCCGAGAGCTCCTTGGCTTAGCTTAAGCTCAGCTGGCATTGCCTCAAATGAACAACAAATATCCGATGAATGATTTAATCTTTCCGAACAAAGAGTTTATTTACATCCCTTGTATGACTGAAGAACACAAAGAAATGTATCAAGGTGTTGAATTTATTTTGACAACATTTTCACGATTATAATTTTAGGTTAGTTTACACACCAGGACCCATTAAGAGAAAGATTATTGTGTGTAGTGTGGCAATCTATCGATCTGAAACATGAACCTTTGGAAAACCAGGACAGGGAAGAATAAAGGCATTGGAAACCTGGCGCTGGAGGTGAATGCTGAAGATGAAATTAACAGAATTGGAAATGAAAAAATATACAGAAGAGGAAGAGGAGAAAATACGGAAGATGATGAGGGGAAAAATCAATTTGTTAGACTTTGAGAGGTAATTGACTTTTCAGGAGGAATAGAAGTGAAAATAGAAGGGAAGGCGATACGTTGAAGACTCGTGTCTAGGACTCGAAACACTAGGGCCAAATACATGCATGTACGAGGGAGATGCTGGATGGAGGACATAACACGACACCAAGTATATAGCACGAGACAGGGAAGAGCGGAGGGCTGTAGACGGTTCTTTGAATTTAAATAATGATTTCATTTTTATTTACATGGTTCCCAGTAAATCATGGCTTGGATGTGTGGCAAGGGATGATGACACCACCATTACTTTTGGCCCAAAATACTTTCCCCTCCTAGCGCGGTCGGACAACGTTTATCTGATCCCTTACCATTCGAAAGAAAAATGATATATTAAATATAGCTGTTCTACACTTAATATCTAATTTTAGTGACACGATCTCTCCTACAGTTGTATGATGGGGCTAATAGTATAATTTCGACGTGATTACTAGAGAGATATACGATGATTAAAGATAACCATACTGCACTGAACATTTTTTTTCTCTGGAATTTCCTGTCAAGAATCGTTCGGCTGCGATTATATGTACAGATTCGTAGCTTGGGAGAGATGCAAATAATACCCGTTTAATCTGATTATGTAATTAGATATTCAAATAGTAATTATTTGGGATAATTCCACTGGAAATTATCGAGGTTGAAACTACGAGACTACTCGTACTTGCTGGATTATTCCATCGATATACGAGTATATAGGGCAGATTAAGAGTATAACTGAACATAAAAAAGGGAAGAGATACAGAGAATAGGAATGGTTGAGACGCCGATGCACGTGATAGATACGAGAATGTTGGACAGGCGGGAAGAAGGAAGAGAGCAGGATTTTTCCGCGACACAAGGGTTGGTAGAAATGATGAAGAAACGAAGGAAATAATATAGGAAAAAAAGGAGAAGCAGGCCGTAAAACTAAGACAAATAGTCAGCATTAGAAAAACTATTAAATAATAAATGAAGATTATTATATAAACCACGTTGCAATTAGGCAATTGTCCTGGTGGCAACGGTCCAGTCTGATCACTGGTCACTCTTACAATGCACATACATACACACATAATAAGAACAGATATGAGACAAAATGCTGTTACATACAGTGACAATTTTAGATTACCAACCGCTACTTTACCATCACACAAGGATTAGGATTACACCATACGAGTACATACTACGCACCGTCCATTGCCACACTCCGTCTATAATCACCCACTCTTCAATTTCATATACCGTTCAAAATCACTCACCGGTAACAAATCATTCACTTTTGCAATACAATTTCTCATTCCGTCCATATCACTACGTACAATATTTTAATAAGTGTAATAGTATAATAATCACTGATCAATGAAGTTTATCACCTAGTGACTGCTTTACACATTTTCTTAGAACTCCTTAAATTGAATGGAAAGGGCTCAAATAAAGCTCCAGGCAGCTGATTCCATTCAACAATAGTTCTGTTGAAATAGGAGTATTTTTTCTTATGTCTTTTGCGTTTTTGTTTTTATATGACGATTCCCTATTGTGAAAGTAACTCAGAGATTAAAACCAGATGTGGAATACTGTTTTGCTTTCATCGTCATGGGTTTCCAATCTTTATCATATTTCAAATATATAGTACATCTTGTTCCCAGCCAATCTCTTCATTCCCTAAAAGTACGCATATTGCACTTTTTTACTACCGGAATCTCATAGTTCATCCTTGACCTTTCTCTGCAACTCCTCCCCTCTACGCTTCTTCCAGTCTTCGGTAAGCTATCATGCTTCAAGACTGACCAATTATTTTCTTCATTCTTCTTTTGAGTGTCCTCCATAAATCAATCACATCACCCACTCTTCGAAGTAATCCGTCATTTATATCTTACTTTAAGAGACATTATTTAATGTCCAATAAGAAAACTTAGAAGCCATAACTCTTGACATATCATGTCCCAAAAATAAGCATAAACGAGATAAACAGCTGGTATGTACAGCTGACCGGTGGCGAGGACGAAAATGATTGACTGATGCCTCGCGACAAAAGAGCGGACGCAGATGGGACGACGAATACGCCGCGAGGGGGAGGGACCTTGGTCGGATTCTTTCCTTACCCCTCCCTGCGTCGTCCTTTCGCGAGATAGCGCCAAATTTAGGCAAGTGGTCCCCGCTGACCCCCTTTTCCCTCCACTATCGCTCCCCGCGGTGCGCGGGAGGGGAGAAGGAAGGAGAGACGGATTGTTGAACATCCGGAGACCGACGGAAACCCCGGATTCTTTCTCCTCACACTTTCGCTCTTATTATTTTCGATGGAAATATTTGCAAGAAACGCCTGAGAGACCGCAGGAAATCCTTTCTCCATAAATTCATCACACGCTTCAAAAAATAAATGCCACCCATATGCAGTCTTTGGAATTTATATTTACATTGAGTGCATATGATTACAGTTCTTCGTCACGCTCAAGGAGCAAAAAGATTTAGGCTTCATCAAAGAGGCGGGAGTAGTTGATTAATGAAAAGTTAAGTGAATCACTATATATATATATATATATATATATATATATATATATATATATATATATATATATATATACATATATATATAGATGATTTCTTCGAAGTAACACGGAAGTGTTGAATAAAAAACTTAGACAGTAACACACAGCACGAGAACACATAAAAAGAACACTCACAATAATATCTTGATAATTTGTCATATCTTATCTTCCGAAGAAGACGGAGCTCAAGTCCGTCGAAATTATCAAGATATTATTGTAAGTGTTCTTTTTATGTGTTCTCGTGCTGTGTGTTACTGTCTAAGTTATATATATATATATATATATATATATATATATATATATATATATATATATATATATATATATATATATATATATATACATTCAAACACGAAATACCGCCATATGGCGAATAAATATTCATTCAAATTGAAATAGAGATAGGTCCCGGTCGAGGAAAATATTTTTACATTCGTGATCTGCTCACATCCGCCATCCCCACCTCTGTTGTGTTCGTCCTTTATATGTGTTCCTTTACCATTTTCCTTATCTCTATTTCAATTTGAATGAATATATATATATATATATATATATATATATATATATAAACACACTTTTGTGTTACGTTAGGAACAGAACTTTCAGTTCTGCTCCTAACTTCTCTTGAGAAAGGTGGTTGCACCACCGAAAATTCGAGACCCAGTGAGTATTTTTGAGTCCCACAGACTCTTTTATATGTTTCTATGTTTGTGTCGACTAGTCCATTTACATTATACATACATATATATGTATGTATGTATCGATGATGCGGAAGTACTCACGAGAGCAATATAACTTTTGGACGGCACAATAGAACACAGATAACACGTAAAAGGACACTCACACTGTATAAACATAAATAAATAAATATATATATATATTACCTACCAAAACAACCTTCAGGTTGATTACTCTGTTTATGGTTTAATATATATATATATAATAATCTAATGGTCACTGTATACTCTTATAAGAGCAGCCTTCTAGTTACCTATGACAAGAAAGGCAAAATTCAAAAGGCAAATGTTTTGTGTGGAGGAAAATTTATGTAGAGGAGAAGATAACCGTATTACTGCCCTTGAATCCGTCCATGTTAACTAATATCATTAGGGTATCCAAATACAAAGTATGTCAGCTCATAATAAGCCAGGTTCAGGGAATACACATCATATTAAGTGAAGCCTTAATAAGAAAAGAGTTAACAGGACTAGCGATATTTTCCTCAGGTCTGTGACTAAAAAAATCGTGAAACATTAGGACAGACCTAATATAATGAATAGCACAGGTTTTATGGTATATTATGTCCATTTTGCACTTGTATCATCTAAGATTTCGAAAGCTATTTCGAATTTTTAAACTTTTATGAGCCAATGAAATTATAAATAGATTACAAAACTTTGGAAAGAGTTCACTTATTAGTTACCACATTTCCGCAAACAACATAAGTTTGAAACTTTTGAAGCCTCATTTAATCTCCAAGAAAAACACAAAGATGATCTGAAGTGGGATTTTTCAATTAATCGAGGAAGAGAAAGGAGAGAACTTATGTAAATTATAAAAGATTACCACAAGGAAAACCAAGGAGCGTAGTATGAGCCTGCTAACTTCATTCCATGACAGATTTTACTAATGCTTGAGGGATGATGATCGTACTGTTACACATTATGAATTTGATAAAATACACTATCGGAAAAGTAGCCCGCTGTCTTCTGTAGGCACAATTCGAACGTGCAATACTGCTCCATTAGCTAAATTCACGGCGCATTCGACCGAAACAACAATCCCCTCTCCGTCATTCCCTATTCATATATGAGAAACTCTTTAGCAGTTGACAAAGCAGCCAATCAAATAAGAACACAGTACTCTAAGTGAGACTCAAAAGGGGATTCACCTCACACCTATTTCTTTACTTTAGACATTCCTGATGACGCAGTCCCGTCGCTAACAATGTGACACAGAGACGCGTTCAACCACGAAGGGTCCTCGCGATAATAGCGTAAAGGATGAGATCGGGGGCACAGTACATATTTGGTTTCTTCCCAGGGCATTCAATATTTCAATCTTTTCTCATCTACCGAGTTACTTCAATTCATCTTTCCTTGTCTTATGAGAAACTTAATTGAATTGAATTCCTCTGCATTAGGCATTAATACAGAGGAATTCAACACAAATTAAATAATACCCAGCCAATAGGTATTTAGGAATAAAAAATAAGTGAGTAGTCGATCTTAGGCCAAATATCTCCTTCCTAATGACGGAGGGTTGTGTTATTATCGAAAAGAAATGAAGGGGTGAGAGTCAATGAGCTTGAAGTCCTGGAGTGTAAGGAATTCGATAGTCAATTCAGCAAAATGAAGAAGTACATATGGTGTGGACCATATTCAATCATTGAAGGTGGTCAGAAAAAGTGATAAATGTGATAAAGTTTTGGCCACTAGGATAATAAATTCAGAGGCACTTATTGTATTGTTAAATGAGCGTTGGCACCGTAAAACCAAGCGCAATGACAGGGGGAGAGAAACCGCCCCTCAGTTCCTTGATAACTGCCTAGAATTGAATTATTACATGTTCAATACCAGAATAAATTGATAAAATATATTTACTGAAAAACTATTCAATCACGTTATCACTACATTGTGGTTTTTCTGCATGATAGAATTCCAAATTAGTAAGTTTTTCGGGTATGATGCTCTACGGTTTCTACAGATAGGCAGTCAGATAACATTAGCTTTCCCCCTACACCGAGTCATGTCTATGTTTGTGCAAATAAACATTATTGAAACGGTAACACCATTCTTAGAGAGATGGAAAACATGGATTGAAATCCTTCATGGCATAAAAGATAATTAAAAAATCTGAACGTCATGACGACAGCTGAGAAACGTTAAAAAATCTACATCAATCCGTTTGTTGATGGCTTTTTTACAAATCAATGTATTTAGCTTGTTTTGCGCTGATTTTTATTGTATGATGAAAACGAAATTAACTCTGCTATATAATATGTAATTAGTAACGAAATATTTTGTTTAACCTTTATGTTTTACTCTAAATTCTCGGAGTTTAAGTCCATACCCTTCACTCATCCATCCTTCTTTCACAACTACCACATCCATATGTTTCAAACGTGGTATTATGATCTACTCTAATATTCCTCTTCTATTTGACGACACAATGGCTGACGACGGCCATTTCGAAATTGAGGATTCGTGCGTTAAAATCTGTCAAGTGTGAAGCAATACAGACGGAAGAGGAGATGTAATTTTACACGGAGACTAGTATGCATCAGCAGGAGTTGGTAAAACTGGAAAAATATTCGGTGGACATCCAGAAAATCCTCTTCTTAGATTAGGAAAAGAAATATCTCTAACCACTAATGCCCTCTATCCATCTCTTTCATGCTTCTGACGTACTCCTTTCGCCTCTTTCACAACCGCACATCACTTCATAGATGCCCTCATGTTCCTGAGACTGCTAATATTCCTCGTCGTAAAGAGTCTCTTCACTTACATTCACCCACGACTTCTTGGGGTTATTCACTTTCCCCTCAAGCCATTTACTCGTAACTTATGCGATATCTTTGATTGGTGATTCGTCTATCATCGACTCTCCCAAAACGACCAACCAGTTCTTAAGAGTATAATGCTTGCAATTGTATTCGGAGGTCAAAAAATTGAGTCAATGCATTCAATACACTAAATGATGAAAGGAGATTGCCTTTCATAATGTAGTGTGCCTCGATGCCTCAACGGGAATGACGAATAGGGGTCAACGGCATTCTTATTGCAGAGTGCTTTAAAAGAAGAAGCGATTGCGTCCTTAAATAGCAACCTTATGGGATAAAGTAGCGATATGCGGAAAACAGCAATCAGTGATCTAACATTTATGAGAAGTTGAGTGAAAATGACGAATTGCGTGACTTTGGGCTGCCTCACATCTTGTGGTCAGTGTTCGGCTGCTGAATTGAGATCTAATTGACAGCTCTCGTCGAGGTGATAACTCTGGACACCCTCAGCTTTTCTAAAGCTGTGTGATTTTCCGGGTACTATATCACCCATAAAAACCATAGGTGCCACAGTGATAGCAATTGGTCCCCCTACGAAAATAATGAAAAATTATGTAGCATATAATCAGTCTCGAGTACAACGGAGGCAAGTTAAGCAAAAGAACACAACATTTCTAAATGTATAAGCCGTATTGGGAGCTATGATCTCCAGTCCACCTACTTCGGCTTCAACATGCCCAGAAGAAGAGCTTTCAGATATCCTTGGTTTTACCCGGTAGCCGACTGACCAGAAGATCGCTGACTGCCCACGCCCAACCAACTGACTCATTTTGAAATAAGCGAAATAGCCTCTGGACTAATCACGGCCAAGATGGTGGATGATTCCGGGTACAACTCAAGACACCGTTAAGGACTTGATTCGGTTGAATGTCCATTCAAGTACTCAGGATCAGCCAAAACATTCACAATACCGCACGACCCTGCACAAAACGGCAGGGACGCAACTGGTTCCGGTTCTTTCGGAAAGAATAATTAAAGACAAATCTCGACCTCCAACTTCCGTACCCTCTCTCACTCCTTCCTCTTCGGAACCCATTCCAGTGACCACCACACCCACGTTACGAGATGCTGAGAGTGAGGAAGAAAAGGATAGAGAGAGATTACCGGTGGAACAAAGAAGGGAGGGGAGTGGAGTGTAACGGAGTATAGGGGAGGGAAGAGACGGGAAAAATTGTTTCGAGAAATCCCCCCCTCCGGGGAGGACGGAAGGAAGGACGACCCGTGGGAGGAGACGGGAGGTGAGTGAGGGGATCCGGGAGGAAGGGAGGGAATAGAGGGCGCGCGCGGGGGGACTGAGGAGGTGCCTCCCGTCTTAAAAAGACCGCGAAGTCACCGTGAAGCCTTCGAGATCACTTTCTGCAAGCGACGAGGGAGGTGTAGCAGCAGTTTGAGGACACTACAATCCGGGCGAAAGCGGCAGGGGACCAGCGTGCGGGAGAGGAGAGCTCGCGCGGGAATCAGACGCGAAGGGATAGCGTGAAGGATATCACCAGGGCGCCAACACTTGGGCGGGGAGGAGGAGGAAGGCCTCTGCGGAGAGAGTTGTGTCCAGTCGGTCGTCTGCGGCGGTGCGAGAAGGTTTGCCTCCGTGCCGTGATCGGAGAGACTGTTTTGCCCGAAAGAGAAAGAGAGAAGGGACGTTGCGGAAGCGAGACGCCATCGCCTGAGACACCAGCGATTGTTGAAATTCGTCGGTGGTGAAGAGAAGAGGAGAAGAGAGATATACCAACATCTCGACCAGGGAGGAATAATTAAGGTAAATACCATGGATTTGACGGAAACTTAGCTCGGAGGCAGGGGAAGGTGCCTACGTTATTTATCTACAACGATATGAAAATTCACGGCACACATTTCAACCCTTGGGGAAATAATCAGCTGTGGTTATTTGAAACGGAAATTTCGTTTAAAGTGGGAAGCATTTTTACTTGTATGAAAGGGCTCCAGTCTCCTCGTCCCACGCTGTTTAACCGCCGTCTCAGTATTGACGGTTAGGTTTACATACTTGCGTGCTAAATTTAAATAGATACACACGTATATTGACGAGTGAAGTGTTACTCTCTCGTTGATGAGTGTCCAATAAAATTCCTCTCCTTTATAACAAAATCAAATCATGAACTATAGATTATGATGATCCAATTATATTTCATCTGGGAATTATTCAGTAGAGATTTTTACCTAGGTGAATTATTCCTGAAAAAACACCCTATGATTGTAAGTTGCTAATGCCTCTAGTTTGCGTACATTCAGCCCGACTGTCATCACGGCCTCTCTACCAGTTTTATTTGAATTTGTTTTTCACCAATTAAACCCATTTGACGAATATTTTTGCTCCGTAGAGTGCGATGATGAATTATTTTAAAGTGCCAACAGAGACAGTTGAGCCGCAGAGTTATCATTCCATGGCATTTGTGGCATAGCACTTATTAGTGTGCACATAAACATGTTTAAGAATCACGGATGATCATTTTCACATTTAATACATGGAGAGCGTTAATATGTTCATTGTTAATACGATGAAATAATGTCGAGGCTACTCGTTGGAAAATTTATATGCATTCAACCATTCTACTGTGCATTCAGGGAAAAAAAGAATAGGAAACGTATGGACAAACGACAAAGGCCATGAAATTCCACACGAAATGATATCTACAAGATTCAAAGTCGGTTCCCTCTCGGTTTTCTTCAACAGTATTACTTGTATAAACCCCTTCTGAAATACAATAGGTATATATTTATTCAAATGCAACCCCGGTATCAATGCACACCCTTGGCGATAGCACTCCTGTTATACCTAACGTGAAAATTGCACCATAGCTCTGGGGATGCTATATCGCTGAGTAAATTACATGAGCTTTATGACAATATACTCTAACAGTATATAAAGTACACACTGAGAGTTCTCTGAGAGCAATTTGTGACACTTCTGATCGTTAATCGCGCCGCAAGTGGATAAGAATTGGAAAATCCTGAACTCCAGAATATTTAATTCCACTTCATTACACTCGCATTAACAAGATTTTTTTTATCTATCCATAGACTTGAAATGCTTACTCCTTAAATGGAGGGCGATTGTCTATGAACAGCAACAAATTTAGGGAAGAGGCAATGAAAATCAATGTGAATTCTTGTCATCAAAACGATCCTCAAAAAAAAGAGTCTATATTCATAAATTTAAGTTCTAATATAGGCCATGAAAACATCGTCTTGTTTTTATAATAGCAAAATCTGAATTATTTAATTGCATAAAATTAATTTTCGTTTTTTCATACATTTCTAATTGATAAAGTTTGTTTTGCTAAAAAATAATAGAACTGTATAAAATGTTACGATTTCGTTTGAGTTTCCCATTCCAGCGTACACTGCCCCATTTGCCTGCCGTGGACAATATCAAATTGCAATCGAGGATTGTTTTTGTGCTGAGATTATTACACCCACTTCCCTCGCCGAATGCGCTTGTAAAGGCACTTATGAATGACAGTACCGCATTCACTGGGTAGGATTTTTATCTACTAGAAACTTTCCTTAACAGGAGATCAAAACCGGCGCCGATTATACCTCTCCCTAAATACCCACTTTTTGGCAAAAATGAATTTCGAGACTGGTCACCTCTCCCGGTATCTACTATCATTTGGAGATAACGTTTAGTCAAATCCTCATTATCTTATGCTAAAAAAATTTCATCTGAGCTTGAATATGATTATCGGGTTGTAAAATTTCGTACAAGCTCCCTGGGAGATATCTAACAGGAGGTCTGCACTGAGTATGGTAGTATCCGCCGGTTTCTTTCTATGTGATCAACGCTCCTTGGACCATGGCTCGATTTCCCGCTCATTTTAAATTACCACTATGTCGTTACACCGCTCTTGTGGAAGCATACAAGGTAGTATGTTTCGCTCTCACTAGCGGGTTCAAAACATTAGTTCACCTAAGATGAATAATTAATAAGCTTGTTGAATTTTTAGTGAATGCAATTTGTTTTGATTGATGAGCCCAGGTTGCACGACTGTTAGATTGACATAACCTGAACTATGCAAATTTGATGGGTAGGACCAATATTTAAACACTGGCAATTCTGTATAAATAACAACTTTTTTAAAAGTCACAAGATCGCTGAGGGTCACCAAAAGGAAAATATTCGTTGTCATATTCGTTAAATGTTAAAAAAAATGTCGACGTCAGAGCAAATACTTCACCAATCAAATCAAACTTAAATGAAATTCATATTCTTATTATTTGGACCCAACCACTTATCATCAGGCCTCTCCTTTCAGAAAAAAATATAGTTACTCTTATGTGTGAAGGTCATTAATAATCCGGTCGATTGGCAATATTTTTCATCCCTAAATAGTTGGCTTACTGGTGGAAGCACAATTGCTATTATTATTTACTTATTCTATAATATTATCCCATTATTCTCAGGAAAAAGTGTACATCAATCTCGAAAAACATTACGCCAATACCCCCATAAGGGCGAATCTGATGAAAATAGAGCGGAGAAAAACTACATTTCAGATTTTCACAGTCATGTTTTTCTCTTACCTGAAAATTACTTCGTGAAGATCGCTCCCAGAAATATCAATGAACACAGTTAACAACGCAAAGGTTAGTTTGATAAGTGAGGGTAGAGCTCACCTAGTATTAATCCCAACAGCGAACATAATTCACACATCAGGGTATTAAAGGGGGGCCAGATCCTTTCCCTGTCGTTTTCCAGGGATATCTATTTGAAAATCACGGGGTAAAAATCACACAGCTTGAGTGAAGATAAAGATGCCAAGAGGCGTCACCCGGAATCGAACCCGAGCCCTCCGATCAATAGCCGGTGCTCTACCCTCTAGATTACCACGTCCCCTATTTACTAATAACAATGTTTAAACAAATATAGCATGTGCAATGCTCTTTTTATTTACCAAGGATTTTTTTTGTGTACACACTTGGCAGGGTCAGTTTAAAGTACTTATTTCGGTTCAGCATTTCATGAAAGATATCATTTGCAAGTAAACATGGTATTCCCACATTTCACGTAAAATGTCCTGGTTTATTGTGGTCGTGGCGCTCCAAAGTTTTAGCCATACGATAGAACCAAATCAGTAATTGGCTATCGACTAAATTTCTAACCCAGTTTGTGTATCGTACATCCATTACGATGCCCTATCATGACAATTTGAAACTCACACAGTATCAGGCATCATTTTAACAATTTTTTGGAATAGAGGATGGTTCTAAATACCTAAGGACATAATATGAAGGAGGCTTAGAAAAGAAGCAGCATGTAGCTTAGCCGTAACTTCCGTCAAAGAAAGAAATAATGACGCCTAATACTTAAGCTACCAATCCAGCGGAAGGTGCCTTTTTGGAAACTAGAAATGGGTATTCAATTGTCGGCACAACGGGGAGGACTGGGTCACCAAGCATAAATATAATTAACAAACTGAGATTACGGGGTAAAGAGGAAGTGCCTGAACAATCATACAGTTTAATCATTGCACACTCTTACAAATTTAAACGAAAAAGGTGAGAGCTCGCAAGCAGAGTATATATCTTTGCCTGTCCTTCTACTCGTATCCGAGGTTTACGTCGAAAGAGATATCACAGATTCTGTAATGCTTTAAACCATTGATTGTAACCAATTGACTTGCTGGCTAATTAACGCTTGATCATTCGCAAATCTGACTGATTTGATGAGTTCCCCACATATTTTCACTCCAACTCTTCCCATGGCTCCGTAACCATTTTCTCCGCATATATATTGAAACAGGATACAATGGACATCCCTGTCTCATTCAACTGGGTAACACTGTCCATGCTGAAACCATTCGTTATTCGTAATTGTGCAATCTGAGACATGTACAGCTCCAGGATAATGCGTCTATCCTCTAGTGTATATTTCTCTTTTGCAAAATATTCATTAATTGTGCTCGTTTTACTCTGTCAAACGCCTGGTCTAAATTCATGAAACGCACGATTATTTCCTGGCTGTGCTCCATGTTCCTTTTTACTAGTAACCTCAACACTGCTATGACATTTAGCTATGGCTAACCTAGACACTGCTATGGTCACCCCTCCCTTTTCGAAAACTAAAACAATCTTCACCTAAGTAAGTAATCATTCGTCGTCCTCTCCATACATTCGGTGATGATCCGAAGTACCACCTTAACTGCATAAGCAATCAAAATTATGGTCCCAGTTTCATCAATTATTTGTTGATCCTCAACCACTTGTTCAACGATCAAAGCTTTTGATTAATTGATCATTTATAATTACTTATAATCGTTATAATTATTCACTAATTTTTGGCCTGATGGATACTTTCACAAGGGTCAACTCAACAATTTCAATATTGATTACTCTTTATTCGCGTCAGTGAAACTTAAAACGAACAAATGAAAAAATGGTCAGCCATCAAACGCTGGTTGTTGTTGGTAAAACCGAGGCTTGATGTTCCTTACGTCCTGACCAACGAGAGGGTGGCATCGACGATCAAGGTTTATGTGAATTACGAAAACATTTATGTGAATGTAAACTTTCAAACTGGGCGGCGCTCACTGGTCCTACCCGGTGATTTCCTTTGCTACTTTCCAAGCGCACGCATCCACATATTGTTCCTACCCACGCCCGAGAGACGTCCTCGGGGTGTCAAAGCTCGTTTCGCCCGACGCATATCGCTCTCCTACTAGGGAAACTTCTGGAGGTCACCTCAATTGGGATAGGTACACTTCCACCAGTTGCGACGATCAACCGCGGGGAGACCTCTTCCTTGGGAGTAGGGTGTTGTATCAACGTCAGATTCATCCCCCCTCCCACGCCCGACGACCCAGATAGTCCAGCCCACGATCAATGATTAGTTGCCTTCTCGCCCAGGGTTTAATTTCTGTGGGGAAGGGGGAGCGAAACGGTGCGTCACACACTTACATTTTTCTGAAATGACGATGATCTGAGCCGAACGTTTGAACTTAGGAAGGGAACACGCTGTGGTGCTAATGATATCGAGTTTATCAAAAATTTCCAAACGGGCGATGCTAATTGATTCCTTGATTTCTGAAGGAACCAATGGAGAATAACGTGAACAGGAATACATGATAGGCAAATCACATTGAACGCACTGTGAACGCAGAACAAGAGGGATTTCGAAAAGAAAGACACGTAATTGAGACGATGATAACGACTTGGAGACTATGCGGAAATGTAGACAATTGATAAATCCGGCCAATCAAGCAATATATCCTTCATCTCCACCTAAAATTATGCATTCTATTTTTTCAGACCCTTTGATCGATGTTTGAATTGACCATTTCTCGATTGGTTCATTAATCTGTTTGGAATCCTCGAAGATTCATTACTTATTTTCTCACATGTTAAGCAGTGCTCTTCGCAAATCGTGCTCTTGCAAATCGGGGTCGCTGGCTCGAATCACGACACTGCAAGGATTGACTGCGTAAATTGCGCTCGGCGTTAGTCAATTTCCCAAAGCGCCGCCATTCTCTTCCTAGGCTCGGGATAGAAATTATTCGCATAGATCCAGGGAGTAAGGAGCTGGGTGCAGGGTTCGGGGGTGCCGATCCGGACACCATCGGATTTAAAATCGGATATCCTCATTATCCAAAATTAGTATCGCAAATAATTCATCTACGGTTGCATTGTACCTTTTAAGGCGCAACAGGGATCTGTGACACGGAGGGGTTACGCTATAGAGGATTCATGTTGAAATCTCAATCAACCTCATGAGATTTCAGCATGAAATTTTTTAAAAACAATTACGCAATAAATTATGATGGTTAAAATTCTCAAGGCAGGAAGCATTTTCCCCAATAATCGTATGACTGGACATTTTATTACTTAGCTCTATCATACCTGGTCCCTTTTATCTTCACGCTTAAGTAGTATTTTATTTTAGAGCAGTTTGAAGGGCCGTGGCGTTTATTTTCAATAGCTGTGATCAAGGGTTGGGCAAGGGAAACTCAATTCTTTATATCGGTTTGGCAATTTTCATTAACCGTTCACTGTGAACTTCCCTACCATTGCGAGATGGATTTGGAATTATCCCCTTGATGACAACAATCAATGAATACCATTTGCATATATCCAGGATATTAATTACTGTCAGTAATATTCGTGCCTCCACTAATTCCAATCTCAGATTTCCCTATATTCGGTTGTCGCTTTCTGTTCGTTTACGACAACTGTTAACGAATCAGGCAGCTTACCACTCATTGAGCTAACTTCATAAATTAAATCTTTCAGCCAAAGGTCCCGTACAAATTTAATTTGTTTCACTTATCATTTATTCAAGTTTTACTGACATCATTTAATAGCATGGTGCGATGGCATCATCATAGATAACACAGGCCAACAGTGTTTTTGGTGCCGGAGCTTTTAATGTTGATTTAAAGAACAATTAGGGTGCTGAATCCAATTATGACACTAGTTTTTTCCTATCAGCTATAGTTTTCAAGATATAGATATGTTGTTACTTACGTAAAAAATCTTCTACATGATGATATGGGAATATTATATTAATAACACAGGCCAACAGTGGTTTTGATGCCGGAGCTTTTAATGTTGATTTAAAGAACAATTGGGGTGCTGAATCCAATTATGACACTAGTTTTTTCCTATCAGCTATAGTTTTCAAGATATAGATATGTTGTTACTTACGTAAAAAATCTTCTACATGATGATATGGGAATATTATATTAATAACACAGGCCAACAGTGTTTTTGGTGCCGGAGCTTTTAATGTTGATTTAAAGAACAATTGGGGTGCTGAATCCAATTATGACACTAGTTTTTTCCTATCAGCTATAGTTTTCAAGATATAGATATGTTGTTACTTACGTAAAAAAATCTTCTACATGATGATATGGGAATATTATATTAATAATTATCTCATTGGCCTACAATATAGAAATATACATAAAACTTATTGACAGTTTATTGAAAATAAAACGAACACCGCAGAGTGGTTATAAATTAGTATACTTATAGATTTATTTAACTTTGAAAATTATTTTCCGGAATATATCAAATATTAAAACAACTAATCGTAAGATGTGCCATATCTAAAAAAGTAGAGCTGTTAAATAAAAACGGATTTCATATTTGGATTCAGCTCTACAAATATAGTTAAAATCATCACAAAGATTTCCGGCACCAAAAAAAAAATTTTTTTGTAGACCTGTGTAATAAATTGAAGATTTTGACGAATTTCAGTGTATATGAATTGCTAAACAATATTTCGATGATATCTGATGATGCTGACTTCACTTGAAGCAGAGGAAAATTGCTGGCGATACTGACGACTCTTTTCATTATTCTAGCCACGGTGTTGACAATTATCGCAGCCACATTAAAAAGGATGATAATTTGAAGGAAAATCACAGCCCATTTCCTCTCTCTCTCTCTCTTTGCCTATTTTATTTCACACATGCATCGTGATATAACATGATATTTCAAAGAAAACGAGACAGTCAGCCCTCAGAAGCAATCCTCGATAAAAAATTAACTCACCAATGGTAGTTTCCACGTAACAACAATATCTCCTTCACACAAGATTATCATCTTTCATCAAAGACCACTAAACGCAAAGACTATAAACGCAATCATTTGATTACAAAACGCTCTGAAATTACTCGGATAATGTTGTGTCACTAACTCTGATTGATTCCGTTCCCTGAGGGCCCAACGGACTCACTCTACCTCCGTTGCAACACGGAATTTTCTCTGGGCGACGCAGTATATCCGAGCGATTTATAATCCGCAGAAACACGAGACTGTGCAGTCGGAGCCAGGTGGTATGATCGAATTTCATGCCCTGCGCAACCATCTTACACAAAGGTGCGCCAGTACCCGGATACGCGATCCTACGGGGACACAGAAGCTAGCGGAAATACGTCAAAATCATGTTTTATGCAATAAAACCAGTTAATCTATATGGAAAAAAGGAAAGGACAATAGCAGAAGCACGAATTAAACTGATTTATAAGAACAGCAATGAGGCAATTAACAAGATTCAACAGACTGATTTTTCTCGAGTTTTTTTGTGCCACGGGAAATTATTGCCTTTAATTTGTTTTTGGTTGAATACTATTGTGATTATCATTAAGATAACATTTAATGAAGTTCACTCAACTCAAAAAAAATCGATTATGGATCCACCTGACTAAAGTCCGTTTTTTACGTGTCTTTTAACCCAATCGTTATTTCATATGAACGCTAACTTAACTTGAGGATTACAACAAATCTGATTCTTTAAACAAATAAGATTCCTCAGTAGTGAACGTGAATACTGTAACCAGAGTAAATTTGAGCATTTTAAAGGTCGGTTATGGACTAGCGGTCATCAAAGTGAGTTTGGACCTAAACCGGAGGTTAAAGTTAACCTCCAGTTTAACGAGATATTATAACGCACAGCCTCAAAGTTACATATCACCTCAAATAAATAAAGTACATGAAAATAAATTAAACCCCTTTGACAACAAGCATAGGCGTATAGATGGGTAGTAAATGCAGCGATTGGTCACTAACTCAGTGACCACTGCATTTTGCAGTATAGTAACATAACAAAGAGGCCAAAATATTTCTCCGATATTAAATACTATTTTGGGAATTGTTGAAAACAAAGACTGTACATGGTAGATGTTTTTCGTTTGAAGATTCACCTCTATGCTGAATCCTTGTGTTTTTTATATTTTTTCATCGCTTCATTTTCTTCATCATCGCTCTTTAAGTTTTTTCACGACCACGACGTAAATCTCCGCTTTGCGCCGACCGCCATGCTTGTCTCCAACGTAAAAACAAAACGAGCACGACACTGCGCAAACCCAAGCCTGGCCAGCATCCAATTCGCTGACTGCATCTAATATGGAGTAAGAGCACTTGTTTCGTTCTCCGCAATGACCAAAACCGAAAACAGCGCGAGCTTATGCATTTTGCCCCAGTTACTCGATGCTCTTCCATTTCAAAATTTAGTAAAGTTTCCCATTTTGTGCAGACTCCTTTTGATGACATTAAGCCCGGTGAAACTAAATTTTCAAACATTAAAGTTTTGGTGTTTCTTTAAATTCATACTTTTATATCTCAGTGAATGCTTAAAATGGTATAGGGAGGTGAATCACGAAAACATTTCCTGAGATGAGTAGATTCGAATGGAGTAATCTCATTTAATCGGGAAAAACAATCCCCAATTTGTCTTTCTCATAACGACAACTTCAATTGATATTTATCATGGCGAAATCGACACTCGTTATTCGATCGTTCGATCAAATTATTTAAAAACTTTTAATCTCCCCAACTCTATTTTCAACTTATTTTAAATTGCGAACGTATTCCACATTTTACGATGGAATTATTTATTTCCAATCTACATTTATCCTCTTTCTCTCACGAGTTTGATTTTGTCACCATGCAACGCCACGACCGTTTGTCTGGTCATTTTTTTGGGTAAAATAAAGCGTGCTATGCTGCTTTTTCGTATTATAATTAATGGAGATATTGCTCATTCTTCTAACTTTCGACTTGAAAGATTCCTCACCAAGTAAAGTCTCAAAATTTTCCTCTACTCCTGAGTCGACTTTCCGAGAACCACGCCCAATTCTTACATAACTTCCCTTTCCGCAATAATATATAAAAAATAGTGTTTGAACAACCAAATTTCATGTTCTATATTTTCAAAATTAATTATAAAATGAAGAAGAATTATTTTTTGCACAGCACTCGCATGCAATGTGTTTAAAGGCACTCAGATATCATGGAGCTAGAGTCATTTGCAAAAAGTTTTATCATACATTTAATTGTTTGGACAAAAACCCATCCTCGAAAAAACATTGCTGAATTTTACCTGAATGTTGATCAAGAGGTTATGGGAAATATGCAACTCATTGATTGTTTTAGGGGTCAATATTCCGGATCCGAACTAATTCTCTGGTTAGAAATGTGTTCACTCTGGTACTATCGCGAACGCATTAAGATTTCAGCCGTGGTCCCAACAATGAGTGTAGCTCAGCTCCTTTTCGCCTGCGGATTCATCGCCACCCATTGACCTCTCTCATAAAAGCCCCCGCCGCGAGCTTTGCGACAACTGAATCTTTCATTGGACATTTCCACTTCCCTAGGATGCATGTCCGCGTTACATAAAGGGCGCATTGATTTTTTCCCCGGAATCCCAAGCAAAAAAATCTGCGTTCTGCGTTCACGATGCGTTCAACATGATTACGACCGATCGGAGGAGCTCTTCTCCCCAATCCACGTTGTTCCAGTGGAAAAGAGGATGAAGGGAGACATAGGCACCATTAGTCCTCCAAACAGTGCGAGGGTGGGTGATCAGATGAGTCAACATAGACGAGTGCCGTAATGGAGTGGCGAAACGGCGTAATTTCACAGCCCATCAACTCCTCATGCACTCAAACGTGCGCTTGGTGTATCTAATGTTTTTGCTCGTCCTCTCGGTGGAAGAAATAGCGCATTCAAGCCAGTTTGATGCGGGACAGTGAAAGAAGTGCCGAACCTAGATGACTCGATTATGAAGAAATCAGAACGATGAAGAAGAAAAGGATGGCGGTGAAAGGGCGGTGAAAGGGTAGTGAAATAATTCGAACACGGAATCTTTCTTCGTAAATTACACGTCGCCATCAATTTCATGCCACATGATCGGCACAACAGCATATTGATACGTACAGCTCTAGCGCGCTTAAGAAAAGGCGGTGATTAGACTGAAGTGGGCATACTCGTAGACTAAAGGGACGTAGATATTTGAGAGTTTCCTCTTAAAATTGGAAATGACGCGGAAAATAATACATTTTCTGCGAGATTAATTTTCAATGTACGTGCGCTTATAGTTATGTGAACAGCATATCGTATGGAAACATTCAAAATTAAATGCGAGATTTAACAGACATTTCAAATAAATCCAAATGTAATCCAATGGATGATCAGAAATTAATAGAACAATCAAGCGCCAACCGAATTAATTTTTCCCAAATACACTACACATTTTGAGTATCTGTGAATTTGTTCACATTCTACGATACACAGATTCGCGGCAGCAAGAAATGGTGGTCAAACCACATAGACTGAACAAATTTTTATTACCTACCCAGCTGAGGTTATGCTGTGCGGCATAGAAATCTTTAAAACGCCAATAATTTACCTTAAAAGTGCCAAGTCACATAAAAAAAACGATAAACATGCCACGCGTAAAAATAATTTTAACTTTTCATCACCACCTAGTGCCTGCCGCTCTGCGCTAATTGTATTGTAGCTTCATGCATCCCCCATCATAATATTTCTGTCTGCATTGGTATTCTAGACTCATATTTATGAAAGAGAAGCATGCATAATCAGCTAGGAGATATACTGCGGAGTCATGAGGTCAAGGTATCAAACTTCGTTAGCCGACTCCGTGGTCTTACCTCCCAAGAGATTACGCCGTGAGATTATGCAACGCTCAATACAATCCCCAAGTAGACGACTAAACCTTGGAATCGTGTCGTCAGGAGAAGCAGAGGCCGGCTGGTCGGGATATAGTACATGCAGCCCTGTTTTCTCGAATAGAAGAACTTTTAAATAAAAAACTTCTACTTTTTCCTTTTCCAGTTCGACAATATTTGCGTTCAAAATTTACATCGCGACATGTACCTACTCTTTCCTTCGTCCACCGCAAATAATTTTTTTGTAATTTTAATTATAAACTATGAGGGATACTGGCAAATCATTACTTCTTCCATCGGAATTTTGAAATTCTTATCAACTCCCTCTTTTGGATGAAAATTCTTTTTGGCAAATATCATGCGAGTTTCACATGTCTGAATTTCTTTTACGCCCACATTCTGGCCAACTTTTCATCCGATGTCGTTCCACTGAGTACAATTATATTTGAGTCAAATACAGAAAATATTCATAAAACATACATAAAAATAAATAAAAATAAAATAAAAAAATTAATAAATAAAATTCATAAATATACATAAAATGGGAATGGGATTTAATAACACTTAATACTTACGATTTTATGTGTAGGAAAACTGCCTCAAAAGAGAATCAGAAGTTAGCTTAAGCGATATACCATTTAGAGAATCATCCCGTCGAATATGAAGTCATTAAGTGATAAATAAATGTTCCCTTATACTCAATTCAGTTTTTAGCAATACGAATATCACTTTAATGCTAAACTTAAATAAAATAAAGCAAGGATAGAGCACTCTTCCACAAAATGCTTTATATATTCCACAACATATTATTTTTAATAAAGGTTTTGTGGAAAAGTGTAAACTACTTGCTTTATTGTACGAGATAGATTATTTCCACTACAAGAACCCTGGAGCCCTGTATCCTAACCATAACTAATGCTTTCCATTTGAAAGTGAAAATTCTTATTCTCCATGAGCAATTTTTTTTAATTGTAAATTTCACTATTAAGAACTACTATTGCACCATCTGGGCTTCACTCAGGGATCACGTTTGATGGGTTTGATTGGGAATTATCAAATGCATCTCCTTAGTTTGAACCTGGGATCCGCCTGGCAGCAGCGAAATGATCTACCCGATCAGCTCAAACATAGTGTGCATGGTAATCAAAGAAACAATACGTACACTCGTAGGTGGTGAGGTACGTGTACCTTTTAATGATGATGGCAAGAAGTTTCATGGTTAGCATGATGGATCTTAAATCATTTTCATCCTTCGAGGATCCTAAATGCCTCGTAAAAATCTTCGACCGATTAAATATCACGACAAATAAAATCAGACACCCATTACCAATCTTCAATGCTATGTTTCTATCAATTTGAAAAATATTAAATTGAAATTTTATAATAAAATCGAGTTGACGGATTAGAATTTTTTCATTTTATTTTAATGTCTCATTTACACTTTAATGTCTCAATTTTCTCCCCTGGGAGATGCGATTGCCTGATGGTGAACTTATTTCTGTTTGTGGATAAATTATTCAAAGCGGAATTTCTGAGCGATTTTTTTTCTTAACCTCCATCATTTGCCAAATTTTGAATTTTTCTTTTGGGAATTAAATGCGCAGCGGTTTCAATGACGCTGCCTCTTTTGGAGTACAAGAATAATACCCACGAATTGATACCAATTTGAACTACTTTTTAATGCATTTCACAATCACGTTTATTTTGCTGCTGGTGGAGTTATCTCAAGTTATCACAACCACCATAAACCAGTCATCCTTTCCCGATGAGGTATAGTCGATATAACCACATAAGGCTGGCGTAATACATAATACGTAGGTGGCACATTATATCAACCTAAGGCTATTTTTGTTAGATTTCTAGTTAAGTACTGAGAAAACATTTAAAACAATACTCTGTGCAGTTGCCATTATAATCCAGCAACAACTAAATGACGGACAACATATAACTAAGCGAATTGAGGTCTGAGTTGAGGGTAATGAGAATACTATCTTCTCAAGAGTGCAGGGATATGACCTCAAGGGTTACTTCACATTTTCGACAGCAATTAATGTCTTACTTAAAATTCATATGAACGTCGTGAAGGGCACAAGACACTAAAGAAAAGCTAAGGAAATCAATAAAACACGTATCATTAATATTAGTCAAATTGCATTCAATAAAAAATATCCTGTTTATCAAATAAATAGAATATTCTAATGATTTAAATTGAAATAATTGTTACTGCTATTGGTGAATGAGAGCATTAGGCTGTTCTGACATTTCTTGAAAGTACGGTACGCTCAGAGAATTGTTTCAGAAACGCATCGCCTATCTGGCAATTATTTTTCTAATGCATTGTCTATTTTGCAACACTATTTAAATGCATATTTAAGTATAAGTGCTTTCTCCAATTTAAACTTACGACAGAGCCACCAACAAAGGAATTGAAAAAAAAAATTAAGCGACAAGTTAATTTACTGCACTTGACATTCTGTTTAGTAATAATAATGTTTTTTAAATTGATGTAGATCAATCCAAAAAATCTCTTTTGGGTGCCTGAATGGACATTTCATGATTTTTGACACAAAATATTTAAAAGCCAGAAAGACAAAAAAACACGTATTTACATAAAACGCACGACGGCCATATTGTTGAAAAATATCACTGCCCTTCATTGCATCCATTAAATGGATACTCGTCTCCATTTAAATAGACTCATTTTACAAGCCATGATGCCCTTTGAATCAGCACTTTAATTTGAGATACCATTTAAAGCTACGTTTAAACAGCTTTAAAAGGTTGCAACGGGGTTAAATGGTGTGGACATCGTTTGAGGCTCGCTAGGGGATGAATTTTCCTTGCATCATTATGAAGATTATAACGATTAAGACATCTAAAAAAAACTTGCCTGAAAATCCAAAATGGGTTTAACTTGGAATGAAATTTTCAATGAAGCAATTCGCGATCAAAACAATTCCTTAGCAAATTTAAAATAATTCGTCTTCTGTGCATAAAATAAGCCATTTCCTGTTAACGTAAGGAAACATTAAGTATACTCCAATCCAAAACCGTGAAAGGATATTAAGTTAACATGACGATTGCACTTCATGTATAACTAAGATACTTTAATAACTTACTAAGACATAATAAGATACATTCATTACGAAATTGGTTCGCATTTAGACGACTGAAACATATATATATATATATAGAAATATATATATATATATATAAATATATATATATTTATAGAAATATATATATATAGAAATATATATATATATAGAAATATATATATATATATAGAAATATATATATATAGAAATATATATATATATTCATTCAAACATAGACTTCAGGGTAGTGGGTCAGCGCCTTTCCCTTATGGTTTCCCAGGAAGATCTGGTACCCGATAAATCACACAGCTTAGGTGGAGCTGCAGGTGCCCACATCGGCTTGCTAGGGAATCGAACCAGGACCTTCCGGTCAGTAGTCCAACGCTCTACCCTTGGGCTACCGCGATCCAACCCGGATTTATATATAATATATATATATATATATATATATATATATGACGAAGAAGAAGATAGCTTAGGTCCAGGCATACTCGACGATTAAATAGAAAGGGCATTAAAGGAGATGAAAACAAATAAGGCCGTGGGGGTAGACAACATTCCTGTGGAACTGTTGAAATGCTTAGGAAAATGTGGGAAGAAGACTATATGGATTGATTCGTAGTATCTATGAGGAAGGAATCTGGCCGGAAGGTTTTGTGAGATCAGTGTTAGTCCTATTCCGAAAAAGGTAAAGGCTATATCATGTGAGGATTACAGAACAATAAGCTTAATATCCCACGCAGCTAAAGTTATTCTCAGGATCATCAACAAAAGGATAGAGAGTAAGGCAAATGATTACTTAGGGGATGA
Source organism: Hetaerina titia (assembly GCA_037158775.1). NCBI lineage: Eukaryota > Metazoa > Arthropoda > Insecta > Odonata > Calopterygidae > Hetaerina > Hetaerina titia. The sequence goes on along the minus strand of CM073776.1, from coordinate 37,722,024 downwards.
TCAGTTTGGGTTTAGAAAGGGGTGAGGTACGCGCAATGCCATTGCAGTAATAAGATCACTAATCGAGAGGAATATAAAATACAATCAGGACGTTTTTGCCTGTTTCGTAGATTTCCAAAAAGCGTTTTATAGAGTGAATTGGGAAAAATTTATGCGTGCATTGCAGAAATAGGAATGGATTGGAGGGACAGGAGACTGATCCGCAACCTGTACATGTCTCAGACTGCTCAGGTGCGAGTGGGGAACGGAGAGTCCGGATGGGCAGTGCTAGGAAGAGGTGTAAGGCAGGGTTGCCCATTGTCACCGGTGCTGTTCAACGTATATGTGGAGGAAATGATTAAAGAGGAATGGGAAGAATTGGAGGTGGGAATGAAAGTCGGAGGGGAATTCGTAAAATTGGTTAGGTTCGCCGATGACCAAGCATTAGTTGCTCAGTCAGCCAAGGGGTTGCAAGCATTGCTGAGTGAATTGGACGTTCAGTGCGATAGATATGGAATGAGAATTAATATTAATAAAACAAAGGTAATGCGAGAGTGCGTCGCTAGGAGACAGCGATACTAGGGAGAGGGAGTCGCTAGGGAGTGTGCATCGCTAGGGAGAGTGCGTCGCTAGGAGACAGCGTCACTAGGGAGGGGGAGTCGCTAGAGGTTGTGCATCGCTAGAGGGTGTGCGTCGCTAGGGGGTGTGCGTCGCTAGGGAGTGTTCGTCGTTAGGGACTGTTCGTCGCTAGGGAGTGTGCGTCGCTAGGAGACAGCGTCACTAGGGAGGGGGAGTCGCTAGAGGTTGTGCATCGCTAGAGGGTGTGCGTCGCTAGGGGGTATGCGTCGCTAGGGAGTGTTCGTCGTTAGGGACTGTTCGTCGCTAGGGAGTGTGCGTCGCTAGAAGACAGCGTCACTAGGGAGAGGGAGTCGCTAGGGGGTGTGCATCACTTAGGGGTTTGCGTCGCTTTGAGACAGCGTCGTTAGGAAGAGGGTGTCGCTAGGGAGTGTGCATCATTAGGGAGAGTGCGTCGCTAGGAGACAGCCTTACTTGGGAGAGGTAGTCGCTAGGGGGTGTTCGGAGGGGTCAGAGTAAAATTCGTAAAATCGGTTAGGTTTGCTGATGACCAAGCATTACTTGCCCATTCAGCCAAGGGGTTACAAGCATTGCTAAATGAATTGGAGGTTCAGTACGATAGGTATGGAATGAGAACTAATATTAATAAAACAAAGGTTATGCGATTTTCCAGAAAGAAAAAGGCTAAGCTAAGCATTAAAATAGGAGAGGAAAAAATAGAACAGTTTACATATCTCGGAAGTGTTCTGGACCAATACCGTCAAAGTAGTAGGGATGTAAGGAGAAGAATTGCGCTAGGCAAGGAGGCTTTCTCAAGGAGGAGGGAGCTGCTGATGGGGACGTCGAGTAGAGATGTTAAGAAAAGACTCGTAAAAACTTTGATGTGGAGTGTAGCTATGTACGGCGCGGAAATGTGGTCACTGAAGCAGGAGGATAGATGTAGACTGGAGGCTCTGGAAATGTGGGTGTGGAGAAGAATGGAGAAGATGAAATGGACCGAAAGGAAAACAAATGAGGAAGTACTGGAGATGGTGGGTGAGGAGAGGGGTTTGTTGAGAGAAATCCTATGGAGGCAGGAAAGATGGATGAAAGGCATATTGAGCGGTAGTGGGATGTTAAAGAAGGTAATAGAGGGTAGAATGCTGGGCAAACGAGGAAATGGCAGGAACAGGATAGGAATGTTGGATGGGATGAAGGGAGGAAAGAAGGACACAGATGAAGAGGGAACTGATGTAGAGTAGGTTGCTGGATTGGGTTTGTTTGGAGTTACAAATTGTCTATTTGATAATTGTGTCCATCGAAAAACCTACCTTAACCGGAAGATTACCTAATAATAATAATTTTTTATTTATATATATAAAAATGTGTTTTCGTATATACGCATATGCAGACATTAATATAATTATAAGTATCTGTCTCATTAGTAGTTGAGCCAAGCACGCAAGCTTTGGGCAATGAAAGAGCGATAACTCATGCTCACCAAGAATTTAGAATTAATCACGATGGATCTTTCCACAGCACTGAAAAGCAGGAAATTGATTCCTAATGGCGTCGTAGGCACTGAAGAGTGCCTCGAATTCGTGGTTATTCAAGACCGCATGAGTTCAATGTCGGTGAATCAAGGGATAAATTGACTTCCTCTGACTAAATTAATGGGGGCAATGCAAGGAAGTTCCGAGAAAGTCGTTTTTCGGGAAACCATTCAGTAATTTTTACCGCTAGATAATGGAGTTGGACACGAACCGCTGTCGCAACGATGTCTTAATATTTTTTTAACGTTATAAATTACAGAAAGGTGAGAGAGTCAAACTATCGTCTGATTCATCCCACGAGAATTTCGGAACCCAAAAAAGCCTCTGACGCATTCGCCCTCCGTGATATCCGTTGTTTCATTCATTGGACTCAAGTGCGACCCGTTGTGCACCTATGCGCTTATCTCACCAACGATAAACTTCAGGATAAAAATATTATCATCCTCCTCTTAAAGATGACCAAAACTCTCAACCGAAAAATCGTGGAATGGGAAATGTATTCAAAACCTGACCCAAGAACGTTTGATGAAATAATAAAGAAACGATTAGTTTTTTGTAGCCGTCTAACTCGAAGAAACCTCCGTCAATTATAAGTAAACAAATATCTGGGATAAATAAAGAACTATAATTCATACGATGTAGAGCAAAGCCAATAAAAATTCAGAAGATAAACCAATTATTGGACCGCAGTCACGAATTAAAAGATTCACGAAAGAAAAAATCGCACCACTTGGGACACCTTCCGAGTATATCAGTGACGTCACTACCGAAGTTTACGTTCCATATCGATTATCGCTGTCTTATCTCAAGAAGATTCGAAGCACCAAACAGTTTTATACATCACTTCTATATTTTTCATACGATGAGTAATACTCTATATAAATTTAAGATTTCGCAAATGAATTGACCTTTGAACTCCGGGCGTTGTCAGCGACCTATACACTTGTGCAAGAAGATATGCTCAAATTAATACTTGCGCGGGCTTATAATAGTAAATAAGTGGCCATTGCTTGTAATTCTAGTTAGAGTAATCAGTATTCGAGAGTAGGGAGGTCGTCTTGGTCATCGGAGGAGTTGAAAACCTTGTGATGACTACAACCAAGCTCAGGAAACCCTTGAAATCATTTTCCCTACTTGTCACATTTATCTGGAAAATAATCGGTGGCAAAGGAAAATTCTAACCCCCGTTATTCAGAATGTGCGTTTTCACGCACCTAATGGCCTTTCGCAAAGTGCGCTCACTCTTAGCTATCAAACAAACTTCCGGGGTTGATGACTGTTTATTTTCTTATGAGTATTAAAATGCAATATCTATATACTGTCTCATAACCTTCCTCTGCTGGTAAACCGCCACGTGACATTCGTTACTAATATGGGCCGCTAATGTCCTTCAGGGACTGGCTGGTGAAATTTGTCGTTAGCAAATCAAAGTAGCGTAATAGGAAAACGAACTTCTGTGGTTCATTGGAATGGTCTCATACATGTACACCTGACACTGGGTTTGGATCTACGCTGTCGTGATATATCGGTGATAACCCGATCGTGGAAAAAGCTAAAAATAACTCGTTTAAAATTATCAATTTAATTAATTTTACGTACAGCTTTACCGCCCGTTCAGGATATAAGGAGGAACGATCTTCGGCCTAGAGCTATTCCCTTGGATCCCTAATGATTAAGGTACTCATCTGTTAACCTCAAGTTTCATAATCGGGCGTACCTGAACTTAACGCCTCTTCCGCACAGCTTTGAGTCTTCTGCACTTAAAAGCACATTAAAATTTTGTTTAATTGGCATCAATTAGTCTTGTGAACGAAGCCAATTTTCAAGCAGCAAAGAACACCTGATGCTGGCACTTTAAACGGAGCGAAGATTCGTATTAATGAGTCCGTCAAGAACCGCGGTTTATTCAAGCGCTCCTTCGCTTTTCATCCACACAAAGAAAAGTAGAGCCTATTCATTCCCATCATCCTCGCGAATACCTGGATGCTCCACTGCTAATTAATGACTCTCGGCCTAAGGACTTGTGAGATGGCCTTCAAATTCAGTTCCGTTTCCTCCTGGTTCATCGCGAAATCTGTCATTAAAGGTGCGTATCAGTGTTTCTCCGAAATATGTCGCAACGAAGAAAAATTCGTCAAAACTTTCATCTTCGAACTTGATTTCTTCCACTCGATTCCAGAGCAGGTCCGGGCACAAGACATATCAGGGGTCTAGGAGGTGTTTGCAAACTTATTTAATGCATCACAATTATTATGTTTATTATTCTAATTATACTTAATCATATTCTTAAATAATCCGATGTAAATGCCAAAAATTAAGACTGTTTTCGGATTATTTCTAAATTTAAAAATTCTCTCAGGGCACCGGGGTTAAAATTTTGTTTATATAATTTATACATTTTACATAATTTATTTACATTATAAAGGAGAAGAATTGCGCTAGGCAAGGATGCTTTCTCAAGGAGGAGGGAGTTGATGACGAGGACGTTGAGTAGGGATGTTAAGACAAGACTCGTAAAAACTCTGATATGGAGTGTGGCTATGCACGGCGCGGAAACGTGGTCGCTGAAGCAGGAGGATAGACGTAGATTGGAAGCTTTTGAAAAGTGGGTGTGGAGAAGAATGGAAAAGGTGAAATGGACCGAAAGGAAAACAAAATGAGGAAGTACTGGAGATGGTGGGTGCGGAGAGGGGTTTGTTGAGAGAAATCCTATGGAGGCAGGAAAAATGGATGAAAGGCGTATTGAGCGGTAGTGGAATGTTGAAGAAGGTAATAGAGGGGAGAATGTTGGGCAAGCGAGGTAAGGGCAGGAACAGGATAGGGATGTTAGACGGGATGAAGGGAGGAAAGAAGTACACAGAGATGAAGAGGGACCTGATGTAGATTAGGTTGCTGGATTGGGTTTTGTTTGGAGTTACAAAATATTTATTTGATAAGTTGTGGCCATCCAAAAACCTACCTTAACCGGTAGATTACCTAATAATAATAATAATTTACATTTCAACGGATATATTACAGGTATGTTTTTAGTTTATTACCTGTATGTTGGAAAATTGGCAATCAAGTAATGGCAATTACTATGGAGGATATGTGCAATGGGAAAATAACATATTGTAGCTGAGACTTGGAACTACATTTATCGATGAAACTTTATGCTCAGTTGTCGCATTGTATTCACCTGGGAGACCGCAAAACATGAGGCCGCTGTCAGAATATCTCTGAAGCAGTTTAGAAAAGCAGCAAGTGTCAGTTTTCGTCGTCTTGACGAAATTTGTGAATATTTGCTGCGATCTTCAGTATTTAACCCTGTTATCATAATAAAACGAAGTATTTCAAGAAAGAGGAGGTGATAAGATAAGCATTGAAGTTGGGCATAAAATTAGTTCAGGTACAGAAGTTAAAATATTATAAAGGGTTTCGGAAGGAAATGAACAAAGTAGTGACGACGTTAAAAGAAGATTTTCGAAAGATAAAGAAGCTTTTACCGATGGGAGGAAGTTTGTCACAGGGGCTATATTTCAAGGTACAAATATGAGATTCAAAAAAACACTCACACGGGACAGAGTATTTTGAGGTTCAGAAACTTGGTACCTAAGCCTATAGGGTTGATTGGAGGCTTTCGAGACGTGGGTGGAGAGGAGGATGAAACAAATTAAATGGCTGTAAAAGAAACAAATGAAGTTCTAGACGCGGTAGCGATGGAGACAGTCGCTGACGGAAATTTGGAGAAGGCAGGAAAAGTGTATGCAGATATATCTTGTGATAAGGAAATGTTGAAGACTGTTACAGAGGAAAGAACTTTGGGGAAATGGGTTGGAGGCAGGGAAGTAATGGCATATTAAACGAAATGTAGGGAAGCTGGAAGTTAGTGGGATGGAAATAAGGTTTACTTTAATTCCAGATCGTACGAGTATTTATTCAGGGTCGCATTAGGTGGGGTTTTGACAGGTAGAAGTTCTTGGGTAGTCGACGAATCAAAAGCCTACCTTGACTAGCAGACCACGTTTAATAATAAGCTGACAACACCTGTAGTACCGCCAGCCTTGGGATTATGATTATGTAAATGTAGTGGGCATGGCACTCCCAGAAAGCCACTGCAATTTCCCTCAACACGAAATGTTAAGGCTAGAAACAAATAAATCAATTGACTCGGGGGGACACTTCGCCCTGTTGTTTTTTATGATTAACCCTATTATAGCTGTAGGTTTTTTGGGGAGGCGACCGATAGCTAAGGTCATTTGCGCCATTAGGGATGGATGAGAAAGGAAGGGTGGGGAGAAACCCGGCGTCGGCATTAGCTTGAAGTGCTCTCCACAAAGCAACTCAAGTAGGGATCGGGATACCACTGAAATATATTTGTTTCTCCAAGATTTGAACCCGGGTCTTCTCAGTGGGAAGCCTGTACGTTAGCCTCCGCATCATCCCGATCCCCATTAAGCCTGTTATAGCGAGAAGTCATAGATAAAACTTAATGATTAATGCTTTGTACAGAAAAAAGCTAAGCAATTTCCTTCAAGTAATTTCTACAGTTAATGATCCTTCCTTTTTCTCAAGAGCTCGAGAGAGCACACGAGGAGCGAGAATGAAGCACACGCTTCAGACGTTTTACGCAACACATGAGATGATCACTATCCATTGGGAAACCTTCTGCACCGTCAAGTTGAGCCTCCGCAGTAGGCGTAATACTCGTATTAACGTTTCAGGTGATTTCCCTAACTTGTTACCTACATCAATGATTTAACCTCCAGTTATCACTGACGTTGCATTCATTCTGGATGACTTATCGCGTCAAATTGTACGAAAATAACTCCCCATTCGATCACGTCCGACATGATGCATTCCTTTTAAGTGTTCAAGGATGTCCCACTCTAGTAGTATTTACCTTCATTCTTATTCCGGAACGACGGACGAAACAACTTTCCTCTTCCGCGAACGGCATTGGAAATAAGCGGAATTATCCTTTCAGTTAGCGAGAAATTATGTATAAATAGGCCTAGTCGCAATCGTCGTTCTTACTTGTTTCAACTCACTCGACGTGTGATTCAAAATAAAAATGGAACAAATTGGAAAAAAAAGAACTGGAAACATTCCAACAGTCATTTATCCACTTGTTTTTCAAGCCATAAAATATAAGTAAATGGTACTGGTCAGTGAAAGGTCTTTAGGGCGTTGAAACGTCGTAAAAAAAATAAATTCTGATGCGGTTAGGCCGATGGACAGCAAACAAGTTTACCAACCCGAATGACAAGGGATCGAATGCAGCCACAGGAATGAATAAGAAAGTGAAAGCATAGGATGGCATAAGATAAAGTGGCAGGGAGAACTCAATGGAAAGAGGACTAGATGGATTGGGCTCAGCTTAAAACACTCTTATATTAGGTAGCATAACTTACGGTGTCTGAGGAAGGACAAGCTAGAGATACGTTGGCCAAACAAAGAGAAATTAAGGAAAGAGAAGCGTGAAGGCAGCGTGGTAGTCTAGTTTCTTTACTGATCGGAGGGTCTAGGGGCTCAAAAGAGAATTACCCTTTTGAACACTCTCCGCAGAGAAAAAGCTATGTTATTTTTCGGATACCACTTCTTCCTGAGAAACGCAAGCGGTAAAACAACTGCCTCATTCAAAGAGTGAACTTCGCACGTCTTAGGTTTTAGTACGAGCTGGGTTCTCATCCACCAAAATAACCTCCTGGGGTCAGTTTCTCAGATCTACAATTCAATTTACAAAACCCTTGTCATTTTAAGCGTTGAACTACTCTAATTTTCATAAGAATTTCAAAAAAGTAGATATATCTAAGCAAATTATCCCCTTCAATTTTTTTCCCATCCTTTCGTCCCTTCTACACCCGCATCTTCTGAAGACTTCCCCATAGACGTTCTAGCACGGTACTATGTAAATCTCTCGCGTCTCGTTGTCAGGGAGGGCGATAATGTCACAGGCTTGATGAAGGTGAAGCAAACCTGTGCAATTACACGGAGGTCGGGGAGAATTGATCACCGTGGTGAATAAATTTCCTTTGTCCGCAGAAGCTGAGCAACTAATACGCAAATGAAGGCAACACTTCAAGGGAGTTGGCCTCCTGTGGAGCGACCAACCATGGTTGTGCATTACCGCGCTATCCGCCGCAAGGGTGTGTCGCGGGGGGTGTTAGGGTATGATCCACGAATCCATATAGAAGCTATTGGAATTTATATATTTTTACAACATTGATTTGCTGTGTTGGTGAATTACGCGAGAGAGACAATAAATTGCAGGAGTGCTGCGACAGCAGCGAGTTTTAATCTATTCGAAGTGCTTCAGTTATTTCACACAGCAGGCACACCAGCGAGGAATACTCGCAACCTAACGACACATATTCCATATCCTAGCCAGGATTTGAACCCGCGACCTCGTGGGTCAGCTGCGTAACTATATATAACTAGCATTATATCTTCCTGTGTAAAAGAAAATGTATAAAAGAGCCTATGACTTTGGCCTTGTGGGAATAGCAATGGGAAACGTAATGGAATGAGAGAAATGAAAACATTATTGGGGAACGGTTGTTTATTCGATTTATTTCCTCATTTTACTTTTAGATAATTTGGTTTCAAAAGATTTTTGACTCAAGCATATCGTAATATGGCTAAAATAAACACCTCTTCACACAGTAAGCCTCAGAACCCTCAAAACCGTCATACTACTATCTTAACAATGTGGGGTAGAGAGTAACAGTTTATTTTTATATAAATACATTCCTTTCCCTGTGCAGCCTATAGTTTCACAGGAAGTTCTGGGTACCAAAAAATCTAACAGCTCGGATGAAGCTGAAGGTACCCAGATAGCGTGCCCGAGAATAGAAACCAGGCTCCGGTTAGTAGCCCTACGATCTACATGTTCCACATATATAATATTCATTCATATGGGAATAGATATCAGGAAAAGGGATAGGAACACATAGAAAGGACCAACACAGGAGAGGTGGGGAAGGCGGAATCGAGCAGATCACAAGTGCAAATATATTTCCTTGATCGGGACTTGAACACCGGATCTTTCGACTTGCCGATCCGATGCTCTAACCACTTGAGCTATCGAGCAAATGTAATTTACACCGAGATCTGCGGGTCTTTATGAAGCCAAGTGCCCCGATTCTTTGGCCAAGAGATGGCGTTAGGGAGCTGTTTCACCCACCAAAGGAGAAATAGACGACACACAAGAGGAAAGGACAGTAGGTTAGTAATAATACAATATCTTAAAGGTTAGGAATAGTGCGTTTCTTGGCACGCATGGCCAGAAGAAAGAGACGACATTGGCCAAATACAGTTTCAAACACGAAAAAATTTTCTTTAAAGACGTTTGGCAGGAGGAAAATAAAGTTCACGAGACCCCTCAACCGATTGGAGAATGAAAATCTATGAGGAGTCACCACATTGACCTACAAGAGTTTTGCTTACTCAAGGAGGAAGATATCACGCAAGTACGGTCAATGACTTCACGACACGGCTGGAGAGAAATCCCGAAGAAGACAAGCTCCTAATCGATCGCTTTAACAAATTTGAATGCCTTTCTTTGCGTGTCGCCGGAAATTTATGAGGAAGTCCAGACCTTTTAAAAATTCGAGGCGCACGTAAATGCTGGGGCGTTCATGTCCTTTCAATAACAGAATTTTCAGTTTTAATGCTTTCCGTCTACCGCGTCTCTCATTTAAGTTTATATTATTCTTTTAACTGCAATCGAACAGGACGAATGCTCGTTACTGTGAATGGGGAATTTTTACTATGATAAACAAAGTATACACGAACTTATTTCACACTAACGAAATGGGGAAATCGGAATTTAATCAAATTGGTGAGGGAATAGAAGAAGAGAAGAAAGTATGTAGAGAGAATAAATTAAGGATTCCATAAGGTATTAACGTCAACGATCAACATTAATCCTGAAAATCAATCATAATGCCAAGCAAATCACTTTTAGGCAGACATGAGGCCGGGTAATAAAACGACACACTCCCTCGAATTAACGATGTAAAAATGTATAGATCAGTTAGGCACATAATTAAATTTAACTTTTAAAAACTATTGGAAAAACATAACTCGTAAGAGGATGACTCGTCACTCAAGAGGACTCGTCACTTTGAGGTTTCAGTCGTTCAATTGTTAATTAATTCGTTAATGAAAATGTCTCTTATATTATCCATTGTAAATGTATTCGCCAAACCAATTTTGCATTGAAAAATGACAGTGTATGAGTCGAAATATGGGTCAGTAAAATTTTTAGTGGAATAAATACAGATATTATCATAAAATATCGCTTCACTCCTATCTGGAGTCGTTTTAGCGAACTTATCATGAAGGTCAAAATATCACGTGTCCATAAAAGCGAATTATGAAATTTTAAAGGTTGTCCAAAAAATGCTTTAACTAATTCGAAGCAACACAATGGAAAAAGTACAAAATGAGCCATAAAATGTTGATGTTTCAGTCAAAATAGGCGACCATCAAACAGAAGAACTTTGAGCGTGGCTTGCGGCGTAGTGCAGATAGGTAGGTCTTTACTCAATTTCAAGTTCACTTGATTAAATTAGATGTTTTGAGACGAAATGAGAAAATCATTTCAACTTGCAGTCATAAATCCGGCCATATACTTAAATTACTTTTGTTGTAGCTTGCGTGTGGGTGTAAAGTAAAATACGATCGGATATTGAAACGTACTCACCGAAGTCAAGTGAACTTAAACTCGACTTCGGCGTTGATATTTTCCCTAGCCTTTCCACAAAATTCTCCCAGCCGGTGAAGATCGAAATATCAATGTTGAAGTTTCTCTTTCTTTTTGGTTAAGGACATTAAAATCTTCCTCCGCACAATGGAGAGATTAAGGACGAGAGGAAAGAGCTAGCCAACGGATGGAGACGGTCAACACGAGCGGTCAAAGGTTGTTGAAATTTTTTCTTTGGAATCAGGAAGTTCCGTCGGCGATTCATTTATTTCTTTGGAGATTCCCCACACAAGTGCGTAAGAGGAACGGATAAAATTGCAGGTGGGCACGAGAGGAAGTTGAGAGATGTCTGTCCCTTTTAAAAATAGCCTTGGAGAAATGGCCGCCGGCATGCCCTGGCTCTACGTCAAGATGGTCGCGGCCAAGGAGTTCCGAGCGGTGAAGACACGAAAAAATAGGAGAGGAGGAGAAAAAAAAAGAAAAACGTCGTTGCCGGGGTAACTACTCCTGACGTCACACACTTTCATTCATCGTCCCACGCCTTCAAGTTTTGAGGGTACGCCGGCCAACGCCAAGGACACAGCGAGGGAAGGAATTCGAAGCGCAACCGCGTCGGGGATGCCTTGACCTTATATCGGAGGGCATTAGCGGCATGAGAGGTAGATAATGAGAATGATATGATGATAATAATATTATAATGAGAATGATTCCTGGAAAAACTAGGTTATGGCGGAGGGGAATGAATGTGGTGTGACCATAAAGCTTCTCTCTAAACCAACAGGTTGGCCGTGACGGAATCGATTCTTACCACCACGGTCAGACAATTATCCCTCAAGTTTTCTACACTTAAAACTCTTAGGTTCCGCTTACATATATTCCGTTCTAAAATAATCTCAACATTCATTGTGCCCTATTCCTTAGCCAATGGCGTCGCGGTGTTTTCTTCACCATATTTCACAAATACTTCCATAAACCATGCCAAACAAAAATATACTCTAGCTAAAACTGGAGTGAAATAAATTATAGCAAAAGTTTGAATATTAGATTGTCCAAAATGTATTAATCCTAATTTTTCATACGAGGAGATAAAACAATAAGGTTTGAGGGCCTTTGGGCACTCCCAACTTTACCCAAGCTGTATTGACGATTCCGTTATAATATCTTTCTGGGAAACCGTAGGCGGTACAGAGAAAGAAGCTCGCCCCCTTCCCTTAACCAGATTTATATAGATTTCTTCATCCTAAAGTGTTTCATAAGAGGTAAGCCATTAACGAACAAGTTACAAGTACCAGACAAATCTTGGGATTTATTAGTATGGCATGACACCATAGTCGCCAATTTTAAATATGAAATCCATTTCTGAAGGAGTTTTTGAGTCTTTTTTTCAGTAGGAGTTCAAAGAGGAGCCACCGCAAGTTAAATTTAGCGAGAGAACAAAGTTATCCTCATCGGATGTGGTATCAGAAGGACACGGAGGAGAGAAATTTATTAATTTTGGGGGAGCTTACTGCTGTCAGTTGTGTGCACGTTATTCCTTTCAACAGAGGCTCTGATAACGATTGTTTGCTGATTATAATACGCAGAAAAAGTTTTCAAGATTATCTTAATCGCTGATCGATTTTCGGGCGTCTCAACCTTTATCGTTAAATACTTAAGATATAATGATCCAAGAAAAACGAATGATGAAAAATATTCAAAACCTACGCTAACCCAAAAAAATCCCACACATTTCCACATTTACAACGGTTATTTAAGACACAAGGTGATAAGATTGAATTTATGAATTGATTAAAACACAAACTAAAGCCTAAAGATTTCAATTACTACTCTAAGAAAAGATAAACCTCCCTAAGATTACAAGAAAACCTGAGATGTGAAGCGCTAGATGTACCAAGATTAAGTGTAATAAGCCTCAAACTACCAGAAGAATACTAATGGAGTTTAATTCTTACACCGAGTGTATAATATTATTCTAACCACATATTACATTTTTAGGCGTGTGACCGTAGTCTGCCGAAACAATCTGAAGTGAAGAATCCTATCTCTTCCACGCACGATTCGCGAAATATCCATTATGTCAAACACATCTCTATCCCAGACAATTTTTTTGTCACCAGCCCGAAAACAGCCAAAAGTTCTTTTTAATCGAATTATAAACGTGAATTCATCAAGAAAATTCATTAAAACCCAGACTGCTACTTGTCTCATAATTACCATAATGAAGTCACTAATTCGTCTTTAATGGCTAATGTTTTGACACCACCTACCACACACCTCAGTGTGGCAGGGTAAGAATATAGGCTTTTACACTGTTTCTAATTAGTGCATTGGGTAGTATAATTTATGTGTCCAGCCTCCGCTATCCTTTGGCTAAATTTGTCAGGAGATAAGGTCATCCACCGAGACGCTTCGAGCCCACAATTCATTCGGTTTCCGACCTTTTCCTGCCCCAATTACATCTTCTACTTCAACCAAGTTGCTTCTAACCTTGCCAATATTTTCTCTTCTCAGCCTTTGAGTTGATCGAAAGCACTGCTTGCCACACCCTCCCGTAACAATAGTCTCTCAACCTCCTTCCACAACAGGTTAATCCCCTCACTCAGGCGAGATCGTGTCCATGTTTGAGTCACAATTGCGTGCCAGTCAAATAATGTTTATAAATCACATCCATATAAAGATTGAACATTCTAGAGTTACCGTAATGATGAGGTTTGTGCTGAAACGGGAATTCATTATTGCAACACTAGTAAAGAGTATTAACTTTCCAAGTAGGAGAAAAAGTATTCCTAATCGAAATGAGTCTCAATGAAAATCTCGACGAGGTCGTCGAGGACGATTGACCATAAATCTGGTACAGCAACAAAACAAAACATTGTAGCAAGTGATTTAATACGCCTACGCATTTCTCAATTCTTTCTCAAATAATCCTTGACTCTATAAAGAGTGATCGTAAAGAGCGAATCATTCCTTTAATCCTTGATTCTTTGACGAGGTGGTATTTTTATCCAAATTTGAGTGTTAATATAAAGTTACCATAATGATTAAATGCGAACTTGTTGATTTAAATGGCGAGACATGCTAATTCGTCAGCATCGGTGCCCTTAACTGGGAAAAACGATCGCTCCCGCGCGCCGTAAACACCACCCGAGAAAGTTGAAATGGACGAAAATTGACCCGCGGAATGAACTCACGGACGCTTTCGGTCGAGATCACATTTTTTTCACGGTCATGAATTATTGGCGCCACTCTGTCCGGCCGAAATGAGGTCTTCCGTGACTCGGTTAACCCAATTTAAAACAATCTCGGGATGATGTATTGTTGAAAAATACGGGAGATCAGCTAACTCTTCGCAAACAGCTTAAGATATGCATAAGGAATAAATAAATTTCTTCGGGAGATTACCACAATTATATAAATTACCGTCATCATGGTGCAGTTCTCCGAACTATTACTGCGTCCACTAATCTCAGTACGTAATTAAGTGACGGGCTAACAACTTCCATTACCCTAGGATTTATTCCGAGCTTTTCCTTTCAAATACTTCCTCTGACATTAATACGATCGGAGTGTTCAAAACCTCAGCATCTGAAATCAGCTTATACCGTTATTCCTTTCATTTGTTTTCCAAGGATGCATTACTTCGTAAGCTCTTGGCGACCCTTATTCATCTAAGCACTCCATCCCTAATTCGGCCCATTTATTCTTTTTTCAAGAAACTGTAACAGTAACTTTAACGGAGTCACCCGCTATGTGTGTATTATAATGCAACCATTTCAGAGAGTAAAAATCATTCGCCTTGACCGGGATTCGAACCCGGATCCCTCGATATCCGAGGGATCCGGGTTCGAATCCCAGTCAAGGCGAATGATTTTTACTCTCTGAAATGGTTCCATTTATTCTTTTCCATCTTTCTGTCATGCCAGGTGTATTGACTTAAAGCATCTTCTTCCCTTCTTTTTTCATAATCCGCGGGTCAGGGCCAGAGTAACACTTGCAAAATATAAAATCGCAATCATCATCAAAATCTCTAGAAGCTAGCCGCTGAAAATACTCAACTTTTTTAACGAAGTTTCAATTAATTCGTGATTTTATGTCAATAGTAAGAAGTTTATGTTGGATCCAGGGACTAAGTTCTGTTACACTTCCAATCCTCGCTTACCACGACGCTAAATATCCTAGAACAACACTAAAAAATAGCTCTACATACTTCCAATCTCCCTTCAATCCCTCCAATATGCCCATTCTTTTCCTCCCCCTACCTCGCTTTCCCAACAGTCTCCCCTCCATCACAGTGTTCAACAGTCCATTGCCATCCAATACCTCATGCATTCACTTTCCCTACCTTCTTCGAATCTCCTCCAACAACCTCAACCTCTACCACGCCTAGCACATCTTCGTTTGTTTTCTTTTCGACCATTGGATTGCCTACATTCATCTTCACATACATATCTCAAAAGCATACAATCTATACTTCACGTCTAACCTCAGCAGACCAGCTCCGAAGTCATTTAATACTACCCACCATGTCAAAGATTTTCACTTTTCTTTCCAGATTTATTTTGATGTTCTTTTGTGACACGGAAATAAAAGATACTTTTGTAACTATCTCAGGCTTCACTATAACAATTCGCCACCCGGTTAGGACAATCGTTAAAAGTAATCGTCTTAAGATAATCTTTAAAAGAGTTAACCTCTTATGATCATCGTTAAAAGCCATAGCCACTTGACAAATGAGTTTTCGAGCAAAAGCACGATTGTTTTTTTTGAGTAATACTCCCACAACGTATGTACTCATTGCATTAAGATTAAATAGGCTGAAATTGAAAAATAAACAACTTGGCTTTTGTCTTATTTTTCAATTTCAATATGAAGATTTTCCACCAAGTCACGCCATAAACTCTTTTATTTAAATAGGCTGGTTGTTAATGTCCATTAACTGACATAATTAATGGTCACACTTGACAAATGCTCTTCCAAGTGATTATTTGCCCCTGGCAACCGGCCTCTTCAATCTCATTTACATTTGGTCATATGCTAAGTTCCCACTCGCATTTAATATCGTCGTTCAGTTCCTGCGAAGCGATTGATTTTCCCAGGCGCAAGTTTCGCGACCCAGACTGAGGGCAAGAGATGGGGAGGAGATAGGAAAAGGGACGTCCACGGAAGGAACTCGCGGCGGCGACTGAGGAGGGAGGGGGGGGGCGAAAATGTTTTCGGCGCGAAAATAAACGGGGAGGGAGGACACCGCTTATCTCGTCGGTGATCCTATGCGGTCGGCCCGGCATTGGACCTGGCGAATCCCTGGCTGCCGACCCCGCCGGAGATATGCAAAACTGCGGGAAGGGCATGCGAGTCGAGGAGTGAGGGAAGGATATATGTATGTTTTTCTCCCATCCGCCCGGGCTAGACACCATAAGCCAACATTCCCTCGCACCATTCCCCCCCCCATCCCTCCTTCCCCCGTAATACCTCCCCCTCCCCAAACATTCCCCGCAAAACCCTTAGTGTGTCAAGGCTAGTATCACGTCATAACATCGCTGGCTCATTTCGGCGAGTCACGAGACCTTTTGGAGCTCACGTAACACATCACTCACTCACTCTCTCCCTCCTTCTCACGTAAACCGCCTTGTTTATTGCTGACGGATGTGATGCCAGCTGGTTTAGCCCGCTTGATTCAGAGTGTGGGCGGAGCTCGAACCGAGGACGCCAGAAGTAGCTTCTCTGAAGAGCTACATTCTTCGCATAAACGGTTGTGTTGGCGAACACCCTTCTGCTTCTTCACACTTCTTCATCACAAGTTGCCTCATCGTTTGCGACTGTCGTTCCCGAACCGTAAGCCACAAGTCTGTAGAGTGGGCGAGTCATTATTATTACATCGGAGTACTGAAGGGTTCGTGTTTCGATTGTCAATGAAGGTTTCATAAAATACAGTATTTGGCAGATAGTCGTCCTATAAAATGTAGGTTTTGGAGTCTCCGTATAAAACTATCAAATATTTCGCATCGGTTATGTCTCCTCAAGACTCGTAAAAACTCTGATATGGAGCGTAGCCATGTACGGCGCGGAAACGTGGTCGCTGAAGCAGGAGGATAGACGTAGATTGGAGGCTTTTGAAATGTGGGTGTGGAGAAGAATGGAGAAGGTGAAATGGACCGAAAGGAAAACAAATGAGGAAGTACTGGAGATGGTGGGCGAGGAGAGGGGTTTGTTGAGAGAAATCCTATGGAGGCAGGAAAAATGGATGAAAGGCGTATTGAGCGGTAGTGGAATGTTGAAGAGGGTAATAGAGGGGAGAATGTTGGGCAAGCGAGGTAAGGGCAGGAAGAGGATAGGGATGTTGGACGGGATGAAGGGAGGAAAGAAGTACACAGAGATGAAGAGGGACCTGATATAGATTAGTTTGCTAGGTGGGGAGTCACAAAATGTTTACTTGATAGTTGTGTCCATCCAAAAAAACCTACCTTAACCGGTAGATTACCTAATAATAATAATAATAATGTCCCCTCAAATTTATTTCCTCATTCAGTTCTACGCTTTCTTGGCATTCAAGAAATCTATTCCGTTCCTTCCTCTTACCCAACATTAACCCTTTTGTCATTGTCTTCAACATCAGTATTTCCTCCAATCATTTTATCTACCTTCTTCATCTTTCAACGAGTTCACTAATTTCTTAAACTTCAAATACTAGCCTAGAACGGTTTCAAATGTGAGTGAAAGAAAATGTGACCTTTGGACTGATCAAAAGAGCGCACTCATAGATATTTCAAGTCTGCTCTCTCCCGCTCAGAGCACGCCGCCACCGATAAGGAAAACGAAGAGATTGCATTAGAACTATTCAAATCAATGTGAGTTTATAATGATCGAGGATGAGTTTGATTGGAAAAATTAATCTTAAATGAGTACTTAAATATTCAAATATTAGACTGATATAAGATACTAATATTTATCGTATTCAAAATCATCTTTCTTCCTCAGTAATATTCACTCGAAATACAAAATATATAACACAGGCCTACAAAAAAAATTTTTTTTTGGTGCCGGGAGTCTTTGTGATGATTTTAACTATATTTGTAGAGCTGAATCCAAATATGAAATCCGTTTTTATTTAACAGCTCTACTTTTTTAGATATGGCACATCTTACGATTAGTTGTCTTAATATTTGATATATTCCGGAAAATAATGTTCAAAGTTAAATAAATCTATAAGTATACTAATTTATAACCACTCTGCGGTGTTCCTTTTATTTTCAATAAACTGTCAATAAGTTTTATGTATATTTCTATATTGTAGGCCAATGAGATAATTATTAATATAATATTCCCATATCATCATGTAGAAGATTTTTTTACGTAAGTAACAACATATCTATATCTTGAAAACTATAGCTGATAGGAAAAAACTAGTGTCATAATTGGATTCAGCACCCCAATTGTTCTTTAAATCAGCATTAAAAGCTCCGGCCCCAAAACCACTGTTGGCCTGTGTTATTAATATAATATTCCCATATCATCATGTAGAAGATTTTTTACGTAAGTAACAACATATCTATATCTTGAAAACTATAGCTGATAGGAAGAAACTAGTGTCTTAATTGGATTCAGCGCCCCAATTGTTCTTTAAATCAGCATTAAAAGCTCCGGCACCAAAAACACTGTTGGCCTGTGTAATCCATAGATTAGCAACCGAGGTTATTGACATCTGACAATGAGTAAAAGCAGAATAAAATATATCACTCATCCCGACGAATAATTATTCATTCCTTGCTACTTGTAGCAAGCACCATTGCGCACAAATACTCATATTTGTTTGACCTCAAGGGAATTTATGTGACCTCCATGACCCCTTCGAGATTATGAAAAATAAGGAAAACAGACGCATTGAAATAATCACAATATTGCCGCTCAAGGTTCACGTACTTGTGCGGTGGAACTGGGTCGGAGCCGATCGAACGGATGCAAAGACACCTTCGCACTGGTCTTGGGGCTCAATGTGGACGTCGAAGAAAATTCAACGGAGGGAATCCTTTAAACGGAGATACATGTATACACTTTCAGAGGTCGGAAAAGTTAACAATATTATTCCTCGGGGAGGCGTTCGCCTTTTTTTCAATTTAGTTGGCCAAGGCAATATTTTAGACGCCGAGATAATTTCTCCGATTTTACAAATGCTAACTATAAAAACAGTATCTTTGAGGAGACTATATTACTGTACGCCTATCTCAGAGAATTATATAAATTCACAGAAATCGACAGTAGGAATGGAAATTTGATATACTACCTTGATCAAAAAGTTCCCGGAATTTATTCAGAAAATTAAAAATACAAGTTTATTCATCTAAATCTATATTGTCCCCTTCAAAGTAATCTCCATCGACTGCAACACACTTATGCCAGCGCTTGATCCAATCCTCGAAACATTTTTTATATTCGGTTTTCGGTATGTCCATCAGTGCTTCCTGCGATTTTTCCATTACTTCCTCTCGGCTGCTAAAACGCGTTCCCCGTAATGGTTTTTTTAACTCAATTGAACAGAAAGAAGTCACAGGGAGCCAAATCAGGTGAATTCGGTGGCTGTTGGATGGTATTTGTTGCATTTTTCGTCAAAAAATTACGAATAATGATAGCACTGTGCGACGGTCTCGACGCACTGTGCGACGATTTCTGGTCTCTTTCGGCGAATTGCTTCACGCAAACGTCTCATAACGCCCAAATAATACTCTTTGTTTACTGTCTGGCCTTCTGGCAAAAATTCATGATGCACTACACCGTTGTAATCCATGAAAACCGTCAGCATTGCCTGCTTTTTTGACTGAAAACGACGTGGTTTTTTTGGTCTCGGCTCATTTGGTGAACGCCATTCACTTGCCTGATGTCTGGATTGCGTGTCGTACTCATAAACCCACGTCTCGTCTCCAGTAATGATCCTTTTGATGAATGTGGGATCGGATTCAGCCTCGCAAATCATGTCTTTTGCGACGTCAACACGGTCTCTTTTTTGCATGAAATTGAGGTCTTTTGGCACCAACTTTGCTGCTACACGACGGAAACCCAAATCATTAACCACAATGTCTTGGGCGGATCCATAGGCAATGTTCAAGTCCTCCGCTATTTCTCTGATGGTTAATTTGCGGTTATTGACCAACATTTCTTTTACTTTATCAATTTTTTCACCGACTTTCGATGTCGATGGTCTGCCACTGCGTTCATCATCTTCGATTGACTCACGACCACTTCTGAACCGCTCGTGCCACTGGTAAACGACCGTTTTTTTTAGAGAATCGTTGCCGAAACACTTTTCCAACATTTCCAACGTCCGTGCGCCACTAAATCCGTTTTTTATGCAAAATTTAATACAAGTTCGTTGCTGCAAATTTAAATCCATTTCTGCAATTGTAAAATATCGCCAACACACACAGAGATAGATGTACTCTTGGCTACGTAACTTTTGCAAATGTCAAGTTATGACACTAAGATTTAAAGGGAATATCAACAACAGATGTACCAATTTAACAAAAAAAACAGAACTCAAATCGGAACGATGGGAGCGCCACACGGTGGTTATTCCGGGAACTTTCTTTTCAAGGTAGTATCTGCTAGCAGCGGGTAACATGGGACACGCAATACCATTCACAAGGAGTGATATAATACCTGACACAGATGGAATGTACGCCATTTCCTGCACTAGGGACTGAATTTAAACCCTTGTTGAAGAGTGGATTTCCAATAACCTCGATAGGATGACGACTGCTAGATTGGATGCATTCTACCTCTTCCACGTTTTACTCTCCTGACATAATCAGCTATGATTTCTCATAATGCAGATCCTCTGCAGCTGTCTTATCGGTGTTTCAAGCGAAAAGGTCCGTTCGCTGTAAACTGTGTGACGTCACTCGGTAGTCAATTTTGCCGCGCTTATCTCGTCCGTTTTTTCTCTGATATGATGTTCCAAATCTAATAAAAGTTTGGAGTCGGGGATTTTCTTCCGTTCCTCATCATTGGAGGAAAACAATATGCGTCATAAAATAATTTTGAGACCACTCACAACTTGGAGATGAGATAATATATTACGACAATCTAGACCGCAGTACAATGGAGAGGTCGCTAACTGATCAGTGGTGATCATTTATTTAACATTAGTGAATTTCAATGTACTATATTATATATATATAATACATGGAATATATATATATATATATATATATATATATATATATATATATATATATATATATATATATATATATATAAACCATAAACACAGAAATCAACCCGAAGGTCGGTTTAGTAGGTGATGGTAGAGCTCACCCATGTACCAAGCCCGACGGCGTGTGAATATTCACACATCAGGGTAGGGGGGCCAGTTCCTTTCCCTGTGCCGGTTATGGTTTCCCAGGAAGATCTGGTACCCGAAAAATCAACTAGCTTGGGTGGAGCTGCAGGTGCTCAAAGTTATATAGTATACATATTATTATTATTAGGTAATCTACCGGTTAAGGTAGGTTTTTGGATGGACACAACTATCAAATTATATACATATAAATTTATATATTTATAAGAATATAAAAAATATATAGATATAGAAATATGTGTATATATATTTCTATATGATGAAGGAAAATCTCACGGAAGTGGATAATAATTTAAACGGATAAGCGAGATGGCGCTAGCCAACAAAAACACAAAGAAACACATACAAATAAAAATCATGCGCATTCCGAATTTTCGGTGGCCAAACCACCTTCCTCCAGGAACTGAGTTCCTTCTTTCCCTAGAGGAAAGTGACTTGGCCACCGAAAATTCGAGTGAGTTTTATTTGTACGTATTTTTGTCGTCTGATGTGTCAGAAAGTAACCTGAAACACCTTAAATAATGCCATGGGCAACTCCTTCCTCCTTTTGCGTCGCTTCCTCACTACTCATTGTATACACACACATCTCTCGTATTAGTCCACAGGAAACTACTTAAATGTCATTTCATCAGAAGAAACGAGGCGGGTACCTTTTGCCCACAGAGACACAAATATCGCAAAACGCGTCACTTCGCCAAGTCGGGAGATCAGCGCGAGGCTCAAAGGTTATTATGAAACCAGGCGAAGGCATTTAAAGTCAAACTAAACTAAACTTGGCATTCGGTGAAATGATCCGCATTCATTATACAAGCGTAAAAATACGCGACACAATGATTCCGACCTCACAGTTAAATAAGAATAAAATCCCATCATACAATAATTATTTTCCATTCTATTTCGATGTTCCGTAGTTAAACGTTGTTCCGTGTTTTAAAATAACCTTGGCTTTTAATACATGAGACCTTATTATCCAAGGCAATGTAATAACAAGGTAGCCTAGGTGCCGAGGTGAAATTTTTTACTATTAACCAAACAAAAAGAAGCTAAAACGCTAAGAAGGGAGGACATCCAACGCTTTATTGAATAATTAATCCTATTTGGAACTAGTATGCGAATGATAGATAAAATTAACATAGAGTAAAATGAAAGAGGCTGCATTTTAATACCTATATCATGCTTAGAATATGAGTTAAAGTTACAGGGCCGATCGTAAAAGAATGATTGGGATTGATTACAATTTCGAAAAGACGAAGTTTAAGGTGGAACGATTTATTACGAAACTCGATATATATTTCGGAGTTTCATAATGAATCAATATTGACTTTCGCCACCTAATCAATTCACAATTTAAATTACGATATTTTTACTCAGTAATCTGTTTCTTTCCTCATTAAGATATAATTACACAAAGTAAATGTTTCTATAGCTAACTTTACTAAGCGTAAGTTTTACATGAACATTTGAAGAGATGGGAATCCCTGCAGTTAAGACGGGCGCAAGCATTCAAGCTGGATGAAACAAGCATTCAAAAGAAAGGCGAAACTTAAAAGGCACATGGGTTGACTTTTGACACCAGTGAAGAGAATTATTACGAAATTACACCACATTGGCAGACTTAACCTTCTCTTTTACGGATGCGACAAAAAAAGAATTGACTTCCGTACTGTTGGTTTGCAATACTCATCCTTTCCCCACGGAAATTACGACCGCAGTAAACTTAAGGCGAAGCACCCCAAAATATTTGACAGGAAGGCTCTGTTTCCATCTATTATTTCTTTTACGAACTATTCATAAAAAATAAAATTTCGTAACTTCCTACATAATACTCGTCCATTCATAATAGTTCCGCTGCATGCCCATAGAGCGGCACACAAGGAATAATGTGATGCAAATAGATGTGTGGACGTGACACTTCGGAACCCCCACAATTAAGTTGAAGCCATCCAGGGGAAATTTTTGTCATTTGTTAAACTATTGGAAGTGAAAAAAATACGAATATTAATTTTCACAGTTCATTCCTAATAACCATACCTACGGTTGATTAAAGTAATGACAAGGAAGTCACTTCCGTGACCTGACAAATCGCTTCCCCATTTCCCTGGAGCATAGAGAATGAATCAATGAATTTATCAAATGCATATTTTAAGATAGTGAAAAAACTTTTAAATCTACGTAATGATTTTTTATTAATTCAATCCGCGTTTCGTCACGCTGCGACACTCGCGATGCGAGGATACGGGTCGTGTATTGTTAAAAAAAACATTAATTAGATGAAACTAAGTTTTTTCACGATCTTCATTATGGATGACAAAACAAATACCACAAAATAAGGCCTCAGTTTTCCAGACCTAAAAGAGTTTTCTTCGTAGCTATTATTTTATTCCCCCTTCATTTCCCCAAACATTGACACTTCCACGTGTTAGCTAGTCAAGTGTACATTCGATTTCATCATTCGCTTCCCTTTCACTGTAACTGTTAAGTTGATGAGTCCAGCTTGCATTTTATGTAATGGTTGACCAAGGGCATCACCCAAATTTGAGTATTGTATTCGGGACTGTACAGTCAGTTAACGAACGCCCAACCCGGAATGCTTCCAAGCAGCCATATTTCACACGCACGATATAAAAAGAATGTTTAGATTCGTTACAGCGGTGTTAGGACAGCTTAGCAATATTTTAAGCTTCTTTATCAAAATTTCATTGCATTCATGTAATCTAACGGTGTTTTTGAAAGATTTATCGTCGCTTAATTTGAAAATCGCAGGTCACATTTCAATGATCCAAAGGTAAGTTGCAAGTGACGCCATCTCATTTCTACAAATAACAACCACTTGCATTGGAAGGGATTTAATGGAGTACCGTGGAGTGTTTCAATAAAAGGTGTAATATAACATTGAGATATGATTCTGACGGACCTAGAAATAATATTTTCCATCCATGTGGTCTTCCAAAATATTAATAAAAGATAGACCTTTCTTACACACCATTACTTCTCTCAGCTCGTTATACTTCCTTCCCCTTTTTATGCCATCTAAAATATCTATAATGACAATTCTTTACTTCTCTATTTCTGATTTACTTCACATTCTTCCTTTCAATCAGTCTTCAGCAACTCATTAACTCTCATAATCTCCTCCGAAAGTCGATTTTTGTCTGTATTCTTTGAATATCTGTGTCAACTTGCTCTCCGCCTTCACTTTATTCAACGTTTCCTCATTGGTCTTTTCTTCCTAGCAACCCTACCCACGCAATCTTTCTCCATAGTCACGTGTGTAAAAGTATCCATTTTATCTTTGAATATATCTGTCGTAGGTTTGAGGGACTGGAATAGTACATCCCTTAAAAGTACCCGACACTAAAATAATTCGAATTATCCTTCACCCCTCAATTCCATCTCAAAACACGTATCTAGCACGCTTCAAATCATAAGCCAGTGGATGTTTACTCAAAAAAATATAGATATATAATTTTCCACAAATCAAATTATTTGCTAACGACATAGGTTTCCATTGTGGATACGTTATTTTCAGGTGATGAGCCAAATGAAGACGATTATTCCAAAATGCGGAATTTTCCCCAGTGTAAAAATCATTCGCCTAGCCCGGGATTCGAACCCGTATTCCTGGAAAACAGATCGATTACTTTAACCAGTTAACCTACTGGGCTTTATCGGGTGTTCTGACGGCCAAGGTACAGTCGGACGGACATCCAAGGGATCCCAGTTCAAATCCCGGACAAGGGAAATGATTTTTACACCGTAAAATTCTCGTATGAAGGTGCACATTAGTGCATGACCCCGCTAAAGTGACCGTCGCAGAAATTCTCCGTTTTTCTTTAAGATGAACCTCCAAACTGAACCTCCCTGGGACGTGATTAGAAAAATTATACGATATTCATGGAATATTGCCAGTCTTATTGTTTTAGCAAATATGTTTAAATTCCACTCAATATCGCCATACTATACGGGATACGTTAATGCTGGATAAAAGAAAGGATTCTTATTTTACCCGTTCACTCATATCAGTACAACCGTCAGTTCAGGTGTGAACGCGACGACCGTTCGTCCCGCGGAATTGCAAGAGGGTGGGGGGGGGGAGGGGAGGTCCCTTCGCATTGGCTCGATTGTCGATTAAACCACACTAGGGGTACGCCAGGACGCCTCCAGCACTCCCCTTAACCCCTCGCCAAAATATTCCCAAACCTTTGAAAACTTCGCCAGGGCTATAACTCATATTCCAAGAAGTCCACATCTTGTGTGCCGCGGGATTTCTTTCGCGCGCGCCTTTTTGAGGTCAGAGGCAGACCGCAAATAGCATCATCCAGCCGTGTGGGGGAAAGGGACAGTCACTAGCACCTTGGCACGGTATTTCCTCCTCAGCGAGTTGAGTAATCGCAACCAGAGCTCTCGCGCGAAATCCCTAAGCCCTTGTTTACCTTGCGGAGAGAGAAAAAATATTACGATGCACGCCGGACTCTCTTTCGCGGTTTTTCGCGAATACGGCGACGAGTGACTGAGCCTTCGATTGTCATATTTTATTCTTTTGTTATTATTATTAGTCAGCCTTGAATGCTGATCGGAGGGCCAGATCAAACGAGATTTTTACGTAGACGAAAACATATGTCGTATTATGAGAGAAATCCCATCCCATGGCAGCAGGTGTAAAATACTCACAGAGAACGTCTGTGGATTTCGGAGCTGGTCAACTGAATGAAATCCGTTGGGGGACGAGAGACAGGAAGGCAAGAAGGGATACTCAGAGGGGATTACGTGTCAGATAAATGAGCAAGTCCATTAGGATCTCGAGTAGGAATAAAAGTCGCCACTCCATTATCATATAGCTGGCGAGTGGGTGCATCTTGAGAGCAGGTTTACACATGCACTCTCAAGATTTCCTAACAGAGAGACTCGACAAGAGTCTTGAATCACCAGAGCCAGGCGCGTAGTCGGGACCAACAATTGAAGTGAATGAAACAAACATCTTTTCAATAAAATCGACAAAATGATATGCACTCGACATAATGAATTACCGATAATGGGAGTAATTGGTGCGTTAAACGGTAAACAAAGGCGTAATTCATTTAAACAACAAGATAATGGGAATAACCAGCAAATCTAATGATAAGGTTCACTACGACTCGCGCGTTGGAGAGTGAATGGTTGGATCAAGTGGCATCGTTCAAATAATAATGTGTTTCAAGGAGGACAACCTCCAAGTGGCCAATTATATGCAGTTTGCCTGAAACTTTATAGTTACGTTCCTTGAGGAAGATGATACGGCAAGAATAACAGTTGGGAACTCAAATTTATTCGTGAGTTATTGCAGAACGATCGATATGGTTTTCCACACCATTTTCTAACATTGGCAACTACTTATTACGTAATGGCATCCTACAGCTTCGGCGTAAAACTTTGCTGTGCACATCCATGCAAGATTCCAATTCGCAATGAGTTGACAAGAGCTGCTTCATACTCAGTGCCAACGGAGGTAGATTGAAATGGATAGAAATTACATGTATTAATTAACGAGAGGGTACGCGAAAAACATCCCAAATAACCAGAATGAAGGCGCTTCTTCTGAAAGGCTGAATGTCATTGCTGTAATCGGCTCATCTAATGGCATTTGTTGTACGCTGCATTGGAAACCGAACACGAATTTTCATGTTTTGGTATCTGAGATTTATGAGTGGCTTTAATGGCATGTGGTACGATTGCAGCCAGTCCGACATAGTGTTACGTATGAGCAGGTCTCAACTGTCCTTATTCATTAGACCTGACACTCCTTAATCGAAATTATCCCGAATTTATACAAAACCCACCTCATGCTAATCTTGCTCTTAACACCAGAATCATCTACACTCCGGCAAAAAGATTCTCGCCCCCAGTTGGGAGATAGTTGTTGCGTAATCTTGAATTGTTCTAATTCTACTTATACTAGGGCGAGCCAGGGGTGATGTTTTCTTTAAACTGTTCACATCGGGCACGAAAATAATTACCCCCACAAAAGATAAAGTGGTTAACTCTTGAATATCAATTAGCCGTAGACCATACGTCAAAGAATATCTTTTAACTTTCGAAAATGAATATATTTAACAAGTCCCTTCCTATCAAGGACTCTCAATTAACTAAATCAATCGAATGTACGAGGGTCATCCGGAAAGTAGTACCCGTTCGTGAAATAAAGACACAAAAGTAAATATTAACAAACATAAAAAATTTTATTTGAAAGAGGATACTTTAAACTACTTCTCAACATAATCTCCAAGCAAATTAAGGCATTTGTCATAACGTGTGACAAGTTTCTGTATTCCTGCTGCATAGTCCTTCGCCGCCAGCTCATTGAGATACAGGGTCACTCCTTTAAGTTCTTCATCGCTGTCAAATCTTTTTCCCATCTTGCACAAATTTTTGCATAATGCAGATGGTGTTTAACAATTTCATGAACAATTGTTCGAGAAACATTGGGAAAATGCTCACAGATGTCATCAATTGTGACGCGCCGATCGTTCCTCACGAATTCGTCAACTGAGCTCACCAGTTGGTCTGTAATGACAGACGGTCTCCCCGAACGCTCATCGTCGTGTGTGTTCCCCCTCCCCATGTTGAAGTTGCGACACCACCGCCGAACAGACGACTCGTCCATTACATTGTCTCCATACACCTCCTTTTATTGGCGATGAATATCACATGGGCGAACGTTTCTTGCATTGAGGAATTTAATCACTGCCCTCACTTCACAACTGGCGGCGTTCTCAATTTTTTTAAACATTGTAAACAATCACAGAAACAACACAGGCAATGCTAGCGTCACGCAACTTGGCTCAGAGAAGGCAGACAAGCCACTGAAGCTATCTGACCTCGTCCAGCGGCTACTCGCATCGTCAGCACTTCATGCGGCACGAACGGGTACTACTTTCCGGATGACCCTCGTATTTAATTTCTTTCTTCTAGAGAGGATGGTTGTGGCAGGCCAGTGATAAGAATGTTGGATTACTGATATCATTCCAATAGCGGGTATCACCTTAAGACCGTTTAACACGATGGTTATTTCAGTTACTGAAATCAGCATGCTCAATATTGAATGGAAACTCGGTTTTAAGTTTCTAACGGATCTTTTTACACGATTTAACTCTCCTTGCAACTTTCTATTTTTGCGTGAGCGCATACATTTTTTTGATTCCGTGGACGCCAGTGTTTACGCTTGCATTCAAATAAGCATATTTGCATTTCAGTCATAATGCCAAATTCAATCCATAATTCTGAAATGGCTGTCGCATTCGGGGCAATTTTAATTGTCAAGCAATCACCATCCCGAAGACGAAATAGACAAATTCTGAAAAATATTTGCAATTTTCTACTGAAATAAAGACAATATGGACCCCTACAAAAATGAAGTTGACTCCTCTATGATAAAATCGGTAGTCTCTAGTGATGACCTTTCTCATTTGTGATTGGGAGTTGGATGCAAGAATCGGATAAAAAATTAGCATTCAACTAACATTTTTTTTTCAGCATTGGAAATCGAATTAAACTCGTTTATCCAATGCGATTCCCCTTTAAAACGTGCGATTTTAAGTAATTTATCCTGATTTCAACGCTGAAATAAACACCCTCTAAAACGACCTTTGGAACAAATCTATGCAAACTATACAAACGATGCGATTTTCTGTTTGCTAGAACTTAGCCGGAAACCGAATTTTTACAAAGGGAAAGGAACTGACTTTATCCTCGCATACAGGATGCGTGCCTGTATGTGCTATTTCATTCGCCTTGAGGGTTAAGTTAGGCGTGATCTCTATCATAAATCATCGAAAATCAACTTATCTAATTATCATTGCGATAGAGGGAACTGCTGTGGAATGATATATTTGAAAATATAGCGACACGCACACCACACGAAGTCGGAAGTGCATTACCGTTCGCGCACCACACTTGTTTTGACGAACTTGTTAGTCATGTGCCGGAAGACCATTCAGAGATTCCGGTAAGCGGAAGAGTTCCCCTCCCCTGGACCCTCGAACGTAAATCGCGTTCTGTTATGGCGAAAACCGCACTACGCACTATTTTTTTCGGCACGCGGAAAAGCCCCCGGCCCAATCCGCGCGGTGGCGTTGCAGTCATCCATCCGGCGCTCGGGAAGAGCGACACGGGTGCAAGCGGAATCGCGGTTTTCTCGAAACCGCGCTAAATAAACTCCCACTCACCTCTCTCGGGTTTCCGGAGGCTTTTCCAAAACGAAAGTGTCGAGTTTCGCGAAATATATCTCTCGCGGCACCTATCCATCTGAATGACCCCTCGCAGTTCACGAGGAGGTTTAGAAGGAAGTAAACACTTCGTCCTGAGCACCGGAAACGCCTGAGTCACGAGAATCGGGTTCGTTCATTCTCATCTACATGGTACACTGCAAACCACTGCTGCAGGGTGTGTGGCAGGACGCGACTTTACACTGAGAATGCAACATCAAGATTTAGTTCTGCTTAAATGTTAATAATCCCAATGAATGTGCTAAATACTTCAAATAATAAATGAAATCAGCTCTTTAAGAAGAGAGAGAGCGAAAAGCAGACCCGAAGTTGTCCGAAGAGAAAAAAGAGGAATAGCGAAAACATGAAGCAATATCGGAGGAAAACTACCAAGGAAATGGGATTGTCATTAGCAACTCTTTCCTCTACGCAAGTGAGACGAACTCCTAGTACGAGAAATAATAAAATAAGGATTAGATAAACAGTAATAATGTTCTAGACTGTTAATAATATCTTGTTTCCGTAGCACCGCTTGCAGCTCCCCCTAGCAGTCATTCCGATGCCTTGCTTTTTAAGTGACATCTTAAATCATTTGGTCCCCCAAACCACCTCTCTAACCATATTTATGTAATCCTACTATAGTTATACGGGGCTAGTAGTACATTTTTGTATCTTTTTATCATTATCACAAAACAAAGAACGCCACATATAAGCTACATTCCGGAGAGATCTCTAGTACCTTAGACACTTGACTTAGAGAGAAAAATGGAAGAGCACAGATTGAATTACATATGGTGTGAGGGTTAGTGGAAAAAAACTACGCAGAATGTAGAAAAATACATACAAAGGAGCGTTTGCTGGGTTAAGAGAAAGTTTGCGTAGAAATTCGAAGAAGACAGACATAGTGCACCAAGAACGTGCTAAGAACATATATTGATAGGTTCAAAATGAAAGATGGAGGAAAATAGGCTGCATTTTGGATGATATAGTATGAAGGAAAGTGAAAGAATTGGGGAGGCTCAAGAGGGGAGGAATTCTCTAGAGCAAATTAAGCATATACTGTATTACTCGTAACAACTTCGTGAGAATGCCTAAAAATTATCGTAGAGTGTTCTAACTTATTGGGTGGTTTTTTCACCTTTTGGTCGGTGGTACCGAGTTTATAACTGGTTAACAATTACGACCTTATTATTTTTCGGGCACCATATGATCTTCCAGGGAAATCACTGGCGACATAGGGAAAGGAAAGGACCCCTCTTTAATGTGCGTGTTTAACCCCGGCGTGTGGATTTAAGGTGACTTACCAAGAACAAGTGGTACAAGGTGAGTTTTACCCTCGCATATCAAACCAAGTTTCATCGTTGATTGATTATCCTGGCCGATCTGTATAGTTTTTACGACATGAAATTTCCAAAACCTACCCGTTGAAAGGTATATTCCATAAATTAATAACATCTTACACGGGGGGAGTTATTAGATAACTTGAAAGTGCATGCGGCGTGAGAGAGATCAAGCTGTTTGCCCTGCAAGTTACGGCTGATGGATTGCAAGTAAATACAGCAGCATATAAACAAGGCATACTTATAACTCGCACAGCGTAATACTTACAGTATATAGTTTCAAATCGATCGGGACTCATGCAAAAAGTATGGTCGATAATTGCGCCTGAGACTGCACGTTATTCTTGACCCGGAGCGGTGGAGGTCGCACCGAGAGATAGAGCAGGAGAGAGGGGGAACGCGACTCCAGTAGCCAACGGCTCACCATTTCATAACGTAAGTTTGCGAAGAGAGGCAAAGAGGGGAAAAGAAAGAGATGAAATGGTGCGACAATCGTCCGTTTAGTTCCCTCAGGTAGCTAGTACGTCACTGAAGTCTATAAAGCAGCATGAAGTGCGACCAATTCACCTTGAAAAAGAAATTAAATTATTCCGCAGTGCTCGTTGACGTCCGAGGCAGGAATAAGAAAAGCAAAAGGAGTAGCAGCAATGCACAACAATATCGTAACGCTGCAGAAACTACCAATGAGAGAGTTATTTGAGTGTGGTGACGAAAAACAGAGTGTAACTGCGGAGTGAATTGTTCCACACGGTTCGGAACTAATCCTATTTGTGCTGAATGCGGCGCAAGCGACCTTGCAAGCAATGACTGGCACCTATGTAGCGCCCTTAATGCATTTGAGTAAAATAAATAATCTTTCGATTAAACCAAAAAGGTGTGGAGTGAACAAGCATTTCCATTCTCACAGCACTTGGTTAATGAATCAAAGTCAGGCTAAACGGAAGTAAACTATGTCTGCATAAACATATAATTTTGATACTTTTCAATAGTGCAAATTTCGTATATGAACCGTTAATTAGATCCAATTTTTTGCTCCCCATTAAAATATCACTAGTGAAACACACTCCATGATGTAATAAGTTGTACCCTGCAATGAAAAATAACTAATCCAATTTAATCATTACGGGGACGATTTTAATTGCAGCTATTTTAGAGTCGAACCTACTTCGACCTATCCAATAATATGAACTATTCAAGTCCCAATGTATCGTCTGTCCGGGCCAATAAGGGATCTCATGGAAATTAACAGTTAAAAGCATTACATTTGTGGGTGTCATGGAATAAGATTTTACAATGAGGAGCTACACAGAAAGTTCTCTCTTTACGCCGTTTGTATTCGGTTCACTCAACTCATGAGTGCAATGTTAAACAACAAGTGCGAAATTAATTCTCGCAGATTAATTCTCCTGTCTCCATGATAGATATCACTTAAAAACTGAAGATTACTCTTTTAAATATTTCCGTCAGATGTCTCAATATGACACGGTAATCAATCAGAAGGTTGGTTGGATACACATGATTTGAGTTATATTATCCACATACGCATACGGGTGGGTTGCGGTAGTCCAGCGTTGGACTACTGCGACTCTGGGTTGACAGGCGAGAACGTTACCCCGCGGCCACCGGGGTCGCCGGTAGTATTAGTACGAGGTAAACTCAACCGGCATGTTAAATTCACACTTCAGTGTAGCGAAGGGGCCTGGTTCTGTTCCCTGTGTCGCCTTCGGTTTCCCAGGGATATCCGGGACCCAAAAACCCACACACTCTTGGGTGAAGTTGAGAGTGCCCAGAGGTGTCACCAAGAATCGAACCCAGGCCCTCTGGTTAGTAGACCACTGCTCTATCAAATGGACTACCACAACCATGCTAATAAATAATCAGAAAAAATTTGATATTTCTACGAACAGGAGATTAATGAGGATTTAAACAATTGAGAAATTCCAAGAAACTGCGGGAGATACCGTGACAGTAACTTCTAACGGAGTTAGCCGCCAAAGTAGGCGAGGTTATTGAAAGCCAATACGTGCGTCCATTTCCTCAAAAAACTAATTATGCGGCTCAAATATTTAATTTTGTTTCT
Source organism: Hetaerina titia (assembly GCA_037158775.1). Lineage (NCBI taxonomy): Eukaryota > Metazoa > Arthropoda > Insecta > Odonata > Calopterygidae > Hetaerina > Hetaerina titia. The sequence goes on along the minus strand of CM073776.1, from coordinate 37,689,240 downwards.
ATGGTAAACACATAGTAATATTTCTAGTATCTGAGCAGCAATTTTCGGAAATACTTGTCGTATACACGGGTCTGGCAATATAAAATTGATTTCCAATTTAAAAACTACTGTTTAATATCATATTTAAACGAAGCTGCTCCAAAACGAAATGCGCGCATTATAAAAAACGAGCAATGAAGATTATCCGAAAATATATGCCGTTTTTATTACACTTTAACCTCCGATTGAATATGCCCGTGACAGCGGCAATGGTGAAATTTCTAATGAAATGGCTAAACTTACGAGCGCCCCAGGAAAACTCTTTGTGTAACGCGATCCGTTAAGCACGCCTCGCCACTCTTGGACCCTGAATGCGGAAGGTGACCAGGAAGCATTCTCCAAGGAATCAATGGACTAGACGAAGGACGAAGGCTCTTGCCACGGCTAGAAGGTCGGATCCCTGGAAATCCCGGAGAGAAATCACGAGCTTCTGGAAAGTGGTGTCGACATGCACCGTGGATACAATGTCTCAGAATATCCGTCCAAAATTTCAGAGAACAGGAAATGAAACTCGCGGTCTCTCAACTATTTACTTCTTCCTTTCATTTATACAATAATGTATCTGCACCCGAAAACACCTTGACTCACACTTCTATTCCTTTTATAGACCGTCTTTCCTCTATCCCACCCGCGCGCTCTCTTCAGAAAACCAACACGTGGTTGGGCCGACGAGCCGTAGGGAAACTCGGTAATATTCGGTTAGGATTTTCAGGGCTGAGTTCCTCCGACAGCGATGCTAATGTATACTTCTTCAAAGATATTCAACAAAAATGCCGCGCACGGGAAAATTTCCGAAAGACTTATTCCTCCCATCACGTATCACAATGTTTCCATCCAAGTTTCATTTAGGAAATTCAAGTTAATCTCGTAATGATGAAAATTCATTAATGATTCGATGATAAAACAATCACTGGGAGAAAAAACTTGTAATTTTTCTGCATACAAAGTTTTAATGGCTCATTATGAACGGCAAAATAACAGGAAGATTTAAAAATATTCAAACACTGACCTTTTATCACGAATTCCTCATAACCATAAAATTTAAAACGAAAATCGAGGTAGCTTTCAAAGAAACGCGAATGCGTCTTAGAAAACACGCGCATCCCTTTTAAGTTTAGGAGTGAGTTCATCCCTATTATGACCTTTTATGTATTCGAGTACCATTCATGTCCAGCGGTTTCGAAAATCCAAGTGGAAAGCAAGAGATTGTTTCTCAACACTGCCCCTTAGCCACTTTGGCTGAGCTCCAACGAAAATATTACACAACTTGAATTTGACTTTGAGTAAAAAAAAATTCTTATCACTCCATTAATTGCTATTCTTGCTAAACTAGTAACATGGGTAGACTCATCGCTAAATGCAGCCTGCTGACCAGTCAGCTGTGTCATTTCGAGAATGGAATTCGCTTTTTCCTGCGAAATAGCCCAATCAGACGAATCTTATGACATCTATGCGTTGGATCGATGGACCAAAGATGTCAAAATTCGTTTCAGACTCAATGTGACCCCTCAAGTGCTAAAATATATATCAAATTGTAAGAAATATTTGTAAGAGAGGTCCAGGACAACAGTCGTCAGAGGTAGTAGCTACCTTCAAAACCATGGTGATGCTTAACATAAGAGACTGTTTTAGCCGTTACTATGTGGAATTGCCGTGTTTTCTTTCTTTCTTTGTGATGCTTAACCATCAAAACAATGGAATATTGGTTTTTAAAAAAACTTCACGACTTTTGTATAAAAATTTACTATTCAAGTTATCCTTTCGCCCTACGAAGGTTCTGGATAAAAGTGAATCTCTCACCTGATAATCACCCCGGGAAACTTTGTTCGCGAAAAATACTGTGGTACATTATGGCATATCAATTTCACTAACCTTCATTTCATTATCGAGCTAACAGATTTATTAAAAGGAATTATCAACCTGACCCATGCAGCAAGGGGGGACACGCTGTCATGTCCATCTCAACGATGTTTTAAGCTCAATCGATGTTTATACGGATTTAAAGTATTTACATCGCATAACCGAAAATTGAGGAGCTAAAAACAATGGAAAAGGAAGACAAACCGCAGGATCGAAATCAAACACAAGGAATCAAATGAATTATAGCCCCCGTGATGGTAATCTGGTGATGTTATCTGGTAACAAAACAAAAGGCGATGAAAGACCAAGGAATATTTAGTATGATGACAGTAAAAGGTAACTCCAATCGGATGGTAAGGAAATTTAAAGTCGGGCAACTGTGAACGAAGTAAATTTTAATAGCCATAATTAACTAAATGCGGTGTTTTCTAATTACAATTGAAGGAATAATCCTTGTCTCCCGAACAAATCTAAGGCAAACAAAGGTTAGTCATTTAATGCCAAAAGAACGAGAGTTTATCTTTACTTATCTTTGATTATAACGATGCATACTAATTAAAAGAAATGAGTCGCATTGGTCTTAAGTCAGACTGGAAATCACGACTAGGTACTTTTGCTTCATTCTTCAGACATGAAGTTCTCGGTTTAATCACACGAATGAATTGTCTTTGGACTCCCATTTAAGAATTCAAGTCAAATTTAAGAATATGATGATGGACCAATTGATTTATTCCCATGGAGGCATGTGAATGCGTGATCGAGACGCTTAAATACAGTGCAGAAGGAAATCTAAGGTTCCCGAAGGTAGAAATTACATTTCAATATGGTTATTATTGGCTGGCTTTATTTCGTGGAAATCAACCATGTTGTGAAATTCTAAAACTGATATTCTCATAGCTTCAAGTCTATTGCACCTGATGATCGTGCATAAGTATTAAAACGCTCGGCACAGAATAAAAAGTTGGGGAAAACTTCAATCTTATCATTTTACAATATCTTTCATTTAATTTATAATGACGAAATCAGTCATTTATCGACAACATGAAACTTTTAAGGATGCTTCAAACCAACAAAAGGAATCAATCCGAAGATTGGTTCCTATTGCAAAGCAACAAATTATGAAACAATTTTTGAAAGAAAGTTTTTAAATTATTTGAATAATTTTATTTTTGCATGTTGCTAGGCATCGTCAGTGTTTTCTAAATAGTAATTGATCTTCAGATTATGTGGGATGGTTCGAGATATTAAGTGCTTTCTTTTTTATTCGGAAATCGAAGGTGGTCTATTACATGGCCGCCAATATACCAACTCTCTAGATCCTTTTTTGTGCTCTTTTAAAGCATGCAGACATATTCTCTACCGTTCAAATAATGAATCGCCCGCTACGATATGCTAAGAAAACATGGAGGACGTGAACTAACCTAAGTGTATATGTTTGCGTATATAATATATAAATATTATATATATATATATATATATATATATATATATATATATATATATATATATATATATAACTTTTGGACGGCACAATATAACACAGAATAAAAGTTATATTGCTCTCGTGAGTACTTCCGCATCATCGATACATATATACAAATGAAAATATTATTTATTTACTGAAATTATTTTGAATATATATATATATATATATTTATTTATTTATTTATTTACACACACACGATGTCCATCCAATAAATACGCGAACTGGTGCAATCTAGCGACCATGACGCGGACGATAGCCCACCAGCGGCGCTACTTGCTTGAGACCCAATGAGTCGTCTGTGCGGAGCGGATCGTCGAGCTGTGCGTATGGTGCCAGTTATGATAGTTTCTCATGTCCTTGTTTTTACTGTTTGTCGAAAATGGAAATTGACGAAATCACGGAGCAACGAATCAACATCAGTTATTTGGTTAAGTGAGGTAAAAGTTATTAAGAAATTACTGATATGTTGACAGATTATTACGGTGATAATGCTCTGAAGAAAACATCCGTTTTCAAGTAAATTAAGCGACCCACAAAATCAAGAAAATGCCGATCGAAAATCAAAGTCATGCTCCTGGTTTTCTTTGATGCCGAAGGTGTTATTCATCACGAATTGCTTCCTGAAGGACAAACAGTAAATGCTGAGTCCTACCTTACAGTTCTCAAGCGTTTGGGAGATCGCGTGCGTCGTGTGCGACCAAATTGGACTCAAGGCGATGGAAGGATCCTTCACCATGACAATGCACCTACACATTCAGTATTGATTGCTTTCCAGTTTCTGTCAAAAAATTCAATCACCATCCTTGATCATCCTCCTTATTCGCCAGATGTCGCCCCCTGCGACTTTTACCTGAATGTGATCAGGGGACATCACTGGGAAGATGTGGACACAATAAATCAAGAAACGACGAGAAACTACAAAGCCACACTACTGAGGTCTTCAAAGAGTGCATTAAACAATGGAACAAGTGCATAGCAACAAATGGAGAGTACTTTGAAGGGGACAAAATCGATGTAGACTAAATTTTGCAAAATAGAGTTTTTATGGCCTCAGTTCACGTATTTATTGAACAGAGCTCGCAATATATATATATTATATATTAAAAACACACACACACACACACACATACATACTGACACTGCGAGATGACCCCAACTGTGCGTATCGAAATTTATGACGTTTCACGTTAAAAAAAAACTGGCAACCCTTGAGCGTTCATTCATCCACTCGCTTTCGTTCGTTAGAGACTCGAGAAGAGGTGACTCACGACCTTCCCCTAAACCGCTTCCCTCCCTCCCATTGACGGGAATGAGGGGACCACTTCCCCCAAGACCACATTCCCTCCCTCCCGGCATGAAATTAGCGCGGTTTCGGTCCCCGAGGTAGGTCGGAGGGGGAAGGGGGCGAACGGTGGAAAGAAACCGTGACGCGTTAAAACACCGACCCACCGGCCTCCGTGGAAGGAGACGAGCGGTTCCGCGGATCGCCTCGCCGAACCGCGGGACTCGGTTTCCCCTCCCACGATACGTACATCCGCGCTCCTCCCCTTTGCGCTTATTCTCCTACCGGCTCCTCGGAGTCCCCTTCCCTTTAATCTCCTCACTCCCTTCCGAGGGGGGAAACCCGCCCATCCCCTCCCTCTCCCACCGTTCCGACCTCGCTTTCAACCCTCTCCACCCCCCTTCGCCCACCCCATCACGAACAAAAGGTGGTGGGGTGCATTTTTTTTCGCGAAATACTTAAACCGAGTGCCGCTCTCGACTCCCGCATCACTTTTCTTTCAGAGGGAAGGCGTGAAGGGTCGAGTTTCTCCCGTTCCGGAACATTTTTATCAGGTATAAAAAAACCAACGCCGTTGAAACTTACGCGAATCTCAAAAAAAAGGAAGGAATCATTGTCCACCCTGCGGATTTAAATGATACCTCCCGTTAACTTTTCCGCCAGCACGTCCGCGAAAATTCGTTTTCATCATGCGAGACATGCCAATTTACTACACGCCATATTAATTAATTGCCGATTAATTTATTTTCCATGGAATAATTCAACTCAATCATTCATATATTTCTATCCATTCTTTTATAACTTGTAGCAATAGCCAATAGTATTTAGGATATAACCATCATACGAAGTCCACACATGATAGCGTCGGGGTCACTTAGGCTAATAGCATCCTTCTCCGTTTAAACTAATTTCATTCAATTTATCTCTGTTTTAATCCGGAAAGTCATTTAACGCTTATTTTTCATCCTAAATACTGGACCATGTCAAGTACAAATTTCACTTTTTTTTATATCCACCACACTTTAGTTGCATATAATCCTCACGTTCAATCAATTATGGTCTACGTTGTCGAACTCGCACACGTTCCCATTTTAGACGCTACTTTCGAAAGCTACCGTGTAACCTTGGACATAACACCCACGTCTCCGAGTGACCAATCTACGGTCAAAAAAACCAGCTTCGGGTCTGCGTAATTTTAACCCGTCAAAAATAAGGAAAATTGGTCCGTGGTTGAGGAGAATATTTTTCAGAATCGCCGACCGACCTACCCAAAAAAATAGTATTTTTCCGACAAGATATGAAACTTAATAGACGAAGGGGAGTGATAAAAGGAAATTAGACCTGAGACGAACAGTTAACTGAGCATGTTTTGCATACGAATTGAAATCGGGAGAAATGTTACCAGGAACATAACTTCATACGTACCTTAGGCGAATCGTTATTTTTCAACATGACGCGTCTATAATAGACAGGAATAGAATTATTGTCTCATACATTCGTTCGGTACCACTTACCAACCCGGCAGCGTTTTTAATCGTCTTATTTAATTCGAATGGGACCTTAGCATCAAGACATTTCAAATGAAATCAATAGGGAACCTAGGTAAGTCGTATACAAGATAGTATAACCTAGACGCCAAAGATAAAATATTTAGCGATTACAAGAACTTACTTTGCTCCTGTTCCTGCCTTTACCTGCTCATGTTCAACGATTTCCTTTAAAAGCCAGCAGGCATGATTCCATTTTTAGACTTGGGGGCCAGGAGTTTTGTGGCGCCGCTACTTTATTTAACTCAATTGACTCTGTGAGATTATCTTTTAGCTAAAAATACAATGTCTAAATCGATACTCTTTCTTTCTCGTAGAACAAGCACGTGTCCACGCTAAAAAGAAACAGATCACATTACGGGAAGTTATGATTTGTTTTTTTCAACAAGCCGCGGAAGAAACAAAACGAATTTGAAACGGGACGTTAAAACAATATTATTTTCCCTCTATCTTGAAATTTGTATTTCTTTGACAAAAATTAAGTTTGACGTGCCTCCACAATATGACATGTTTAATCAGAAACTAGGTCGATACGCAGAAAATATCCGAAAGATGCATGGACGATCATCTCGTTCTGTCGTAGAATAAAAAAGGGATCGATTTCACCGGTATCCTTATCTGAAATGGACTTAATTCTCCAAAGTTTATTATACCCTGAATAGATTTGTTCTGCATAAGCCTAGTTTTCATGTCCAGAATCAGCGAGAACCGTGGACAACAAACATCCATCGACATTCTGGGTATCATATATTAGCAAACTGTTCTGCGGATTCTATTTCTGGAGTGCAGTATTAAGTGGTACCTGGTACTGTCATTGGATGTGCCCATAGATTTATTCAATAGAGCGGATCAAATATTCTGCCAGGTCCACGGTCCGTGCCTTAGCCAAAAAACTTCTGTATATATTTGTTCCCGTAAGATTTTAATGTGAAGAAATAAGTCACTTCCTCTAAGTATAGGATTTCGCTGTACCAGGTGTTTACCAATGAATAATCAGCTGTAGGAGATTCACATTGCCGAGGCCGTATAAGATTTAGTGCTACCTAAAATTCATGTGGAATTCCGTTTCGCCTCCTGACTAACATCAAGTTCTCATTCCCTGCAATCGACAATTTACGAAATACCATTAAGTAAGTTCCCCATTTCACTATTTTCAACAGATATTGACGTAAAAGCTCGCCAAAATAATACTTTTGCAATCTGAGTGCTTTCTTTATGAGGGGTGGCGGTAGATTATGAAGGTGCACGTTTTAGCAAGTCGGTTCGGTGCTAGTAGATGGTATTTACCGAAACAAGCGCCGCTGACCGCAAAGCGCTGACTTCTGGGATCGTTAAAACGCTTGTCGGCCGCGGTCGTATTCTTCACGCGCTCGCACGTGCCGAGAGTCGGTAAATCAACTGAGATCGACTCGCTCTGAATAGTACTAAAGGGATGAGCCTATCCGTCGCCAAAGTACTGCGTCGAATGGCGTATAATTCATGAACAGGCGCAAAAAAATGTTTCGTCTATCGTTTGCATAATCTCTGTAAATTTTTTTTCTGGATTTCCTGCAGTGTAGTAAGCATATTTTTAAAGATATTTTTTTTTCCTTCCTACAGAGAATGTTTTGCAATGTAAACATGAATATTTGCGAAAAGAACTTGAATCAAAGATTTCGTTTGCGTATATTATTACGTGCGTAAGTTCTTTTCTCCATTAAATCCCAATTCAAGCGAACATCTTTTTGCAGCAAGAAATGAATCAAGAGGATTTAAAAGTTTTACTGCTACCTTGAGAATATGTCAATCAGTCTGTTAACTTTTAATTCAAATGTGTGCTACTCCTACCACAACATGGGACCATGCCATATACTAGTGGTTATGATCAAGTATGCATAGAAATTTCGTTAAAGATCGACTTATTTTCCCCGCGAGGAATACAGTGCGATAGTCTTTTTTTTAAGTATTATTTATACTAAATATTTAAGTATCGGTAAATGCGTAATTACGCATTTTGTTTATTATGACATTGAATTTATTAATTAAGGCGGAATGTGAGCTCTGAGCTTGAAATAACCAAGGGTTTCGGCTTTAAAATCGGATTATACTCCTGTAACTTTAGCTAGATACAAACTTTGTGATTTACTAGGTATCATTAAACATTCAGGAAAATATTCCTAGTGTGGAACTAAGGAAAACCCACAATTCTCACCCTCAAGTTGCAAATTTTACGCATATTAAGGATAAGCTCGACGAGAACTGTACCCTACTGTACCTATGAAACAGATTTGCAGGACGAAAGCTGTAGTTTCTGGTCGAAACTTTTGTTTCATTAGAATTTTTACTTAAGTTATTTACGTCTTATTTTTAAAAAATGCTAGGATATCTTAATTTAATTAGCCTTTCGACGTAAATATTATATGATTTATGAGTAATTAGTAGTTCTGAATAAAATTCATTTATATCCTTAACAAGAAATAAATAATGTAGGGCCAACAACGAGGAAGTAGTCGTGATAAGTAGAACCTAGAATAATCGTTTAGTACCGTCAAAAACCTACTTCTAAAAAATGTAATACGGAAATGAATAAATGTATAGCGTAATCGTCATTGTTATTTGGGATACGCAAATAAGCAATGAATAAATCAACAAACTTTTCCATTTCTCGAGCCGAAATTTCGCACCAGCTCTTCACCGACTTTCCAGTTTAGCGTTTTCATGATGCTCCACCTGCCACATTAAACCATTGTTCGTTGTAAATACCTATCTGTAATTGTGTGAACTGAGTTTCAAGTGCATTTCCGAGTTCAACACGCTCTCCATATTTTTTCCCTTAACAGGTGTCACAGCATGGAATCCTGTGGGTCCCTCCTGAGAATCTGCCTGCTAGCTGCACTCTTCTGTGGTGCGAATCTGCAGAGGCCATACCGATACAGCCGCCAACGTAAGTAATTGCGCATGCCGCGCAAGTCCCTTAAACCGCAGGGGGAACCGCTGGAAATCCCCACCCGCTTCGTCCCCCTTCCCCCTAATTCATTCCCTTCGCGTCGCGGGACGAGCAACACGAAGGACGAGCCGTGAGTCGAATTTCGTAGACTACCTAGACGTTCTGAAAGCAAATAATCCGAACGCAAACTTTGGCCCGATCGTTCCAAAGCCCGGTGACTTTTCTGTTTTGACGATAAACGACCTTAAAATGAAAGTAGGCATGATTTTAAAGAAGTCTTGCAAACATTTCCTTTGACATTTCTGTCAAGGTATACCACTCTCACGAATATGTTCATCGTTGGTGCGAACGCCAGTTTATAATACGTAATGATTATTGAAAAAAATACAAGTTAACTGCAACTGAGCTCATGCAACAAAATAGATAAAGGAAGGTTGGTCCAAAAAATACGTTGAACCGACTAGATCATTTTATTCCCGTTGATAACACAAATCAAGGTGTTTGTAAATGACGAAAGGAATACACACAAGATATTTAGTTTCTAAAATTTAGCATGAGTGGAAAATAAAAATTCATCAATTAACTTTGAATTCCTATAGAATAGCATTAGAACACAAATTTTCGACGTGGTGGACAATAAGTTGCTTATGAATGTATTGACTAAAGCATGATAGTTGAAATATATCATGACCGTTTTCAAGTCCATGCATCTTGCTTGAATAATGACTCCACATTAAGATCTCATTTCATCGATTTTTAAAAATAACTTTCCTCCATTAATAATAATGTAAAATAAGATTTCTTGGAAGATTTGAATGTATTACACCTATAGCTTATCTTTTAATTCCAAGATTGATAACTACATTTTCTTCCCTAAAAGACCCACACACATCAAAATAATATCACGCCCCTGCCCATTTCGTGGCACTCTACCCTCTTATTCCCACCCCCGGACCGTTCTCCTCTCCCAACACCCCCCCCCCATTTCTTCCATGCACCATCCAAAATACAACATTACATTCTCAATCTACTCATCTTCTGCCGATGAAGAATGGACTGCGATCCGTCTCCTGGCCCCAAAACGTCCTTGAGTTTCACAAGTTTTCTATATTCCTATATGAGTTTCTAATAGAACCGATTAAAGTGACCTTATAGGCAAAGTGCTCATTAATAGCGAGTGTATTGTGCGCGTATATATACAAGGGATGTTGTAATCCAGTGGGCAAAGCGTTGTCCAACTGACCAGATGATGGCCCCGGTTCGATTACCGAAGATACCTCTGTGTGCCCTCAGCTTCACCCGAGTTTGTGTGAATATGTATACATGAATATGTATATGTATATATATGTATATATTATACATATTTTTAAATTAGCGTTTAAATTAGCAATTAAATTGTATATATATATATATATATATATATATATATATATATATATATATATATATATATATATATATATATATATATATATTATACATATTTTGAAATTAGCGGACCAATACAAAAACGCAGAAGCCCTCAAAAAAAGGAATTCACTAATTTTCGAATTTTCTGTGGTCCAAGGAAGAGAAAGGAGGAAACTGAGTTCCTACCTTCTATATACGCATATGTGTGTGTTTGTGTATGGGTCGCGGTAGTCTAGGGGTAGAGCATTGGACTACTGACCGGAGGGTTCGGGTTTGATTCCCGGGAAAGCCTCTCTGGGCATCTGCAGCTCCACCCAAGCTATGTGGTTTTTCGAGTACCAGATCTTCCTAGGAAACCATAACCGGCACAATTGGCCCCCCTACCCTGATGTGTGAATATTCACACGCCGTCGGTATTAGTACTGGCTGAACTCTACCATCACATACCAAATCGAACTTCGGGTTGATTGCTGGGTTGATGGTTTACATACACACATATATGTAATGGAGAATGAATCTTGAAAGTGTGCAATGCCGCACCGTACCGTCATGAGCAAGCTAATTTTTTGCGTCGAAATTGTCATGCAACCGTTATGCTCGCAATGTCAACCGTTGCATGGCAGCGAGCCAGGGAAGAGGCAAAAACTTCTCATCCGCGAAAGGACAAAAAGAAAACACTCGTGCGGCGATTCCGCGAGTAATTTACGTTGGGCAAGGTCAAGGGCGGAGGAGTTGTTAAATCGCTTTCGGGTAATGTCGTCGGATTTCGTAAGACCCACACACCGAAGTGAAGCAGGGGAGCGAGAACAACACGAACACCTCGTCTCCGGGACACACAACGTGAGTGAAATCACGTCGCGGGAAATGCACCCGCGCCGGACGGGGCGGACGCTATGATACGTCCCGACGCGGACAAAGGGGGTGATGTAACTACTTGAGGGCAAATCGTCGCGGAAGAGATGGCGCCTGTGAAAGGGCGAGTAAACACCACGCGTTGAATGCGGCAATCCACGTTCTTCTTGGCTCGCGTAAATATGCAAGGTTGTGAGAACTGGCATAAAATCCATCCGATGAGTTTGAGAACGATCATGTGCAAACATATGACAACATAGCAATATCAGTCGCGCAAATAATAGTTTTGTGCGTTCCGTCCACAGTTCTGAGTTATGTGTTTCTCTCAAACGTTATTAAGCGTCCCGATAATTGTCTATTTTTAACGTCAACACCCTAAAAATTACAATAACATATCTTTAACGACGTAATATTATTATTCCTTTAATTACTTGCTTCACTTTTCATCTTTGAATGAAGACTGATTTGAAATTCAAGATGTCCAGTTCATTGTATATACTTGACTCATGTTAAGGTACTGGGCTCCGATTTATATTTTCCCTTGACTTAAACTCAATGAAAATTTGAAAGAATTCCTTCTTAAAATTTACGAGAACGATCATCTTCATAGAAATACACTAAATTCATGAAGAACAATTCACATTACTTGAACTTAAGGGTTTAGCCATGAATTTCTATCTATTTTTTACATTTTAAATGCTGTTAATACCATTCAAATGCGTACATATTTAAATGTGAAAAGGAAACATAAAAGTCAGGAATGGCGAAAAATATGCGCTTAAATTCCAAAAATTATAAATTAAATCGAAAATTGCCCTAGATATTCTTTTTCTTGTGACTGCAATATGTTCCTTCATCAAATGTTAAGCCCAATTCCCACGACCATTTATTCAGTAGTGAGCCAGCACCCTATATAACTCTATTCTCCGCTGAGAAAACGAAATATCTCATCTCTGGATGGAAAAAGTAGAATTAGATATGTTATGAAAATGATAGAGGCATGACTGTTCCAATTGAATAAGTAATTACTAAACTTCGAATTTATCATCGAGCTCTTTTCATGAATTAACTCGGAGTAATGAACTAAGCACTGTATCATTTTGCCTGTGACTTAAACACTATTACCATTTGCATGAATTCCTTAATAAAAATTTACGAGTACAATCATGCCTATGCAAAAAAAAATAATTTGGAGAGAAAATAAATTGCTGGCTCGGAACATGAATTTCCTGTAGCATTCATTATACGCGCGATGATAATCGATTTGATTGACTACTTATAGCCTATTAAGTTCTGATAACGCGAAGGAGTCCGCCATAAACTGATTACTTTATAAAAAATCCAATGCTATACTGACTCTTTTTGGAAAACCAGTTTATATATAATAAATGAAAATCACATTGTTTCCCTGTCAGATTCGAAAGATCTACTTGAAGTGTTATAACTAACTCTAAAACCGACACTGGGGTGTTAAATACGCCAATGTGCGAATTGATCCAAAACCGTACTTCGATGAAAATATTCCATTAAATTTTCCAAAGGTTTTGGAAACTCAAAGTCCTATTAAGGATAAGGATTCATCGTTTTCAGTGAGAGAAGAAGATATTAAGATAGATGAACGACAAGCTGAAATCAATGGCATCATTCTTTAGATAAGTGAACGATAGATAGAATTTTTAAGGAACACAAGGAAGACAGGGGAAAAACCAAGATTTTTCCCCATTCTTTGAGTTGCCACAAGAGAAATACGGTCTATCGTTCTTCCCGACGGATTCCCCATCACGTGACCATCATTCGACACTCAAATAGTAATCGGAAATAAAATTAAAATAATATCAGAAACTAAAAATTCTGCAGCGAGGGAGTTTGACCTCGGTCCCTCGACGTTGGAATGCTAACATATTCCCTTCACTGATCTCTTCCGCTCTATTACTTCCCGACTGATAGGCTGAATGTGACCGCGGAATCCATCAACGGATAATGCTGCCGTTGTGTGCCAAGAGGGCGTGCATACCAGAACATATTTAACGACGTTTTAGTCCACAATCACTATTAATGGTCACCCATACAAGATTTATTCACCTTCTCTGAGATTCCTGGGTGTAGAGAGAGTATAAGTGACTAATGGCCGGAGATCCAGGGATTCAAATCCGCGTGGTGTCTCTCCACACACCCAGTATCACTAAAGTTATTTCATCATTAGGCTATGCTGGGATGGTATAACTAAAAGAAACTGACCCCTCCCTACCATTAATTGACGAATTTCACACGCTTTAAAATCTAACAAGGTGAGCTCTCCCTTAATATTTAAAACCATACTTCGGGTTGATTATTCTGGCTTTACCTGAGAAGCTTTTGAGAATTTCAACGTATTCTCTTTTCACCTAATTTATTGTTCTTCAGATAATCCACCGTTTTAACAAAATGTCACGATTTTTCTCTATAAAGGCACATTATTCCAGTTGGAGTAAATACGTTAAGGTGTGGGTAGGTCATGTTTTGTAAAATTAAAGCTATTATTAGAAGCTCAAATTTTGGATATAATTATATTTCGTATGGATTCTTATCTGATGCAAACGAGAAATCTTTAAAACAAGCTGAATTGTGATATCTGAACTCCAAGCGCCAAAGCGACTACCTCTCCCAAGTAACGCTGTCTCCTAGCGACGCACTCTCCCTAATGATGCACACTCCCTAGCGACACCCCCTGGCGATGCACACCCCCTAGCGACTCCCTCTCCCTAGTGACGCTGTCTCCTAGCGACGCACACTCCCTAGCGACGAACAATCCCTAGCGACGAACACACCCTAGCGACGAACACTCCCTAGCGACGCACACCCCCTAGCGATGCACACCCCCTAGCGACTCCCTCTCCCTAGTGACGCTGTCTCCTAGCGACGAACACTCCCTAGCGACGAACACTCCCTAGCGACGAACACCCCCTAGCGACGAACATCCCTAGCGACGCACTCTTCCTTCTTCCGAGATTGTAAACTGTTCTACCTTCTCTATTTTTTCCTCCTATTTTAATGTTTAGCTTAGCCTTTTTCTTTTTGGAAAATCGCATAACCTTTGTATTATTATTTATTATTAGCTAATCTACCGGTTAAGGTAGGTTTTTGGATGGACACAACTATCAAATAAATATTTTGTAACTCCAAACAAAACCAAATCCAGCAACCTCATCTACATCAGGTCCCTCTTCATCTCTGTGTACTTCTTTCCTCCCTTCATCCCGTCCAACATCCCTATCCTGTTCCCGCCCTTTCCTCGCTTGCCCAACATTCTCCCCTCTATTACCTTCTTCAACATTCCACTACCGCTCAATACGTCTTTCATCCATTTTTCCCGCCTCCATAGGATTTCTCTCAACAAACCCCTCTCCTCACCCACCATCACCAGTACTTCCTCATTTGTTTTCCTTTCGGTCCATTTCACCTTCTCCATTCTTCTCCACACCCACATTTCAAAATCCTCCAATCTACGTCTATCCTCTTGCTTCAGCGACCACGTTTCCGCGCCGTACACAGCTACGCTCCATATCAAAGCTCTTACGAGTCTTTTCTTAACCAGGAATGATAATTTATAATAGTATTGTAACCAACAAGCCACAAAATTTCAGGCAAACTAATTCATTAGGTTAGTACGATCTGACGCTTACTTAAAGTTAAGTTGACTGAGGTTTAGGAAAGAAGAAATGCGTTGTGCGTTGAAATAATGTGTTAACATACCTTTTTGAACCTGATAACGTGGTGAGAACAAAGGTAACTAGGTGTGAACTAAGGAAAAGGGTTTACTTAGGACATCAGTTCATCATTTTTATTCCATTGTGAATAATATGTAAGTATTCATTACATTCAATGGTCTAAGAAAAGCACAACTTTATGATTAAAATTAAGGGGATTAGAAAAATCAACTAAATACGCAAAATGGGCGAAACTGAATTTTTACACGAATATCAATATTTGCAAGTCAAATGATTTATTTAATACCAAACTCCTTTGTTACTTTGAAAAACGGGAACACGTTGCAAGTGATAATTTCTCAATGACCATTAATTAGAACCCTAAATCACCAAACAAATGTAATGATGCCATAGTATGGATTGTTTTGTGTTTATAAACTTTTTGATTTTATTATTACTTCCGGGACTACATGAGGTTATTTTCGTTTGAAAATGGCAACACACGAGAATGAGAACTACAAAAAATTACAGATGTGTATGTGATCCTACAACCGATAGACATCTTCGAGGTACTAAGGTCGTAACTGTATTATATTACATCCTGACAACACCTTTATGTTTCTGTATTTGAGCCAAAAAGATATTAAACCAATAATAATATTGCAATAAGCATTATTTGCTCAGTCAGCCAAGGGATTGCAAGCATTGCTGAGTGAATTGGAGGTTCAGTGCGATAAATATGGGATGAGAATCAATATTAATAAAACAAATGTTATGCGATTTTCCATAAAGAAAAAGGCTAAGCTAAATATTAAAGTAGGCGGGGAAAAAATAGAGCAGGTAGAACAGTTTACATATCTCGGAAGTGTTTTGGACCAATACGGTCAAAGTGGTAGGGACGTAAGGAGAAGAATTGCGCTAGGCAAGGAGGCTTTCTCAAGGAGGAGGGAGTTGATGACGGGGACGTTGAGTAGGGATGTTAAGACAAGACTCGTAAAAACTCTGATATGGAGCGTAGCTATGTACGGCGCGGAAACGTGGTCGCTGAAGCAGGAGAATAGACGTAGATTGGAGGCTTTTGAAATGTGGGTGTGGAGAAGAATGGAGAAGGTGAAATGGACCGAAAGGAAAACAAATGAGGAAGTACTAGAAATGGTGGGGGAGGAGAGGGGTTTGTTGAGAGAAATCCTATGGAGGCAGGAAAAATGGATGAAGGGCGTATTGAGCGGTAGTGGAATGTTGAAGAAGGTAATAGAGGGGAGAATGTTGGGCAAGCGAGGTAAGGGCAGGAACAGGATAGGGATGTTGGACGGGATGAAGGGAGGGAAGAAGTACACCGAGATGAAGAGGGACCCGATATAGATTAGTTTGCTAGGTGGGGAGTCACAAAATGTTTATTTGATTGTTGTGTCAATCCAAAAACCTACCTTAAACGGTAGATTACCTAATAATAATAATAATATTGAAATCTGCACAATATGGCACCCAAGCGTTGCCAAGGGTGCCTACCAAGCACCGGGCACCAAGTACGGATCAGGATATAACTGAGAAATTTTGCCACCACCGGGATTTGAACCCGATTTCGCAGTCCTTCGAGCTTACGGCTCATAACACAACTTGAATTGTATTTTAGAATTTAGGAGCAAGTAATGGTTCTTTGAGGTACTCTTCTCCCGGAAGCCCAAGATCACAACGCTTGGGAGACTTTGGTTTCCGGTGTGTCATTTATTTCTTTCTCCGACGCTACGAGTACAGTTCTGGCGGCATCATCTAGAAGTTTGTCTAATTGGGCTTAAACAAAACAAACTTCCCGATTATATGCCCAGCAGAGGACGCGAAACGTCGGAGGAAGAAATAAACCATGCGAGAGAAGCCGAAAAAAGGGACATAATGGGTAAGAAAAACCCCCGGAAATCAGGAAAATTAAAAGTGATCCAGCACAATAAATTTTCTGTATTTTATGCCACACCCAACGTACTTCGGAAATTATCGGGTGTAATTGTGAATCTGGAATTACATGTATCAAAGGCGATATCAAGATTGCAGAGAAAGAATTAAATCCCTCCAATTCCGAGCGTTGAATTTATGGCAAATATTCTACTCGATGCCACACGTAATGAGGTTTTGATTCAACACCAAGTGGGCCATAATGCGAATATGTGAACCACAACAAAACACCAGCGAACATGTCCCGACATTTTTAAAAGGTAGTTATTTTCCCTTGTCTCTCTCATACACACACACACCATGTCTTTCCATTCTTTCAATTGCCTTAGGAATTCATTCCACCGCAAGCCAACTCAGTGCTTCGATGACCTCTTTTCCCAAGTCCTCAGGATTTCAACATCTAGAACGAGGAGTTCATGCTATTTCTCTTTGGAAAAAAAAGAAGATCGACGGGCGAAGCTATTCAAGTTAAGGATACCGAAACCAGAGCCTCCATCAAAGGATTTCATTATCGTGCTGCATCTTTCCGGGAATAAATTTGGGAGATCGATTTCCGCAGAGAGAATTGGAATTTCCTCGCGACCGGATAGGGATTCCTTCATAACCTTGGCTTTTCGGGTCGAGAGAGAAAAAAGCGCCTAGAGCAAGTTTAAAAGAAAAGCAAAGCAGATATTCAATAATCCAAGCTTTGATTACAATAATCCAAGATGAAAAGTAGTACAGCGAAATAAAGCCTTATGAACACCTCCAGATGATAGGCCTTCATTCGAGCTGGATAACTTAAACACTGAAGATAAAATTTCAACAAACAAACTCAATCCGGGATATGTTCCGAAAACATTCCAATGAATCAATGAATAGTTAAAGGAGGGAGCTCACCAAAACAGATGCGTGGATGATCATGCGTTAGTTAGACAATCAGTCGAGGGATTCGATCATTGCTTAGCGCATTGCAGAATTAGTGTGATAGCTTTGGGATGAAAATTAATCATAAGAAAATGACTGTAATGCTATTCTCATTAAATAAGAAGGGCAATAAAAACATTACATCTGTGTGACAAACCAGAACAGGTGGAAGGGTTCTTTGATTTAGAAGAAGATGGGAAAAATGGTGAAATATATTTGAATGCTTTGTGGATATGGCGAAGGATTTCGACAAAATAAACAGAGCACATTTAATAAACACGTTACAGAAGATAAGACGTAAATGAGGTAGACTGAAGACCACTTACCAGCAGGCGTGGCGGATGGAGGGTCGAGATGGGTAGGGCAGTGAGATAAGATAGGGCTTTTCATTATCAACCGTGACTTCCAACATATTCGCGGGTTAAATGAGAGGCATTCGAAGGGCTGGATGCAGGAATTGAAGTAGGTGGAGAACTCAAAGAGTTAGTTTGACAGTCAATCAAAGGGTTACTATAATTACCTAGCGAACTATAGAATCAGTGTGATAGGTGAGAGTTAATAGTGAAACGAAAGAGATAACATATTCAAGAAGGTAACCATAACAGTTGGGAGTCATAAACTATAACAGGTAGAATAGTACACACTTCTTGCAAGTGTTTAAGGTGTTTAAGTAGTAAAAACATTAAAAGAGATAAATTGCTTTGGGTGAGGAAGCATTTATTAAGGCGAAGGAGTTGATGACAAGAACCAAAACCAAAGATTTAAAGAAAATAATAGTGAAAACCAATATGAAGCGTAGTTTTGTACGGTTCGGAAATTTGGGTGATGAGGCAAGAGCTTACATAGCATTAAATTTGGAAAATAATTGAAAAAAAAACAATGGACGAAGAGGAGAAAAATGAAGATCCAAGCATGGTAGGGGAAGGGAGAAAGTAGTCGGAAAAAATTTGAAGAAAAGGAAAGCGGATTCACTCTCCCACGGGAAAGAGATGGACAAGAGAAACATTTCCACGTGACTAAACAAGCTCTAACGCCTGCGCACGCACCCACACCTTGCAACTGATCTCTCAAAGAACATTTCTTGACGGCAATGAAGAGACTGTGGACTTTTTAATGAGTCAAGAAAATAAATATTTTCTAACTCTTCTAAACAGCGCCATAGGTGGCTTTTAAGATTGAATTTCCAATGATTAAGCTTTCACTCACCAAAGTACGTGGCATGTGAGCGAGAATATGTTAAAGAAATGAAGTTCTTTTGCTATTGATGCTAAGCGTGCATTTTAATTCTCATAGCCTTCCGAGCATGAAGATGGAAGGAATGTTAATGGAATTACAACAGCGCTCCAGGACTACCGGTTTTTATCAACGAAATGAGTAAATGTGGTACAAACTAGTTTCTTGGTGAGGGTAAAAAAAAAGAAACTTTACACTTCTACAACAAAGATTAAATATTTCACTATAAACTTCCAAAATTTGAGCCAGATACCTTCCAATACATACCCACTCGCTGCGTAAATTCTTCTCGGGTCCTCAGAAGCCCTGATGACGATGACCGAGTCGGACATCGAAACGTCGGCCGAGATGGACGATATAACCCGGTGGAGGACCCGAGAAGAATTTACGCAGCTGATACGCCGGGAAAACACCAAATCTTTTAACATACCCACTCCCTTTCTCTTACCCCCCTCTTGGAGCCAGACGATATAAGCTGAAAAATGTTTGATGTATGTTACCTGATGATGATGCGCAGGATCGAAACCATGGTCGTGAAATATTGTGAATCTTTATTGTGGTAGTGTAAAGTTTCATTTTTTTACCCTCATCATGAAGGAATTCCACAAAGTTAAACCTGAAATTGTTATGTTTAGTTTCTCGGTAACTTTTTTCATTTTGTGGTCCAGGATGAGAACAGATCTTTCACTTGATGACGCTTGATTTTTAAGACTCGGCTATGTGCCGTTTCACGCTCATGAAATGAGAAACAGTATATGTTCTTCAACTGAAATTTTATTTAGGAACCTACAGGTATGACTCGTTTCGACTCAAAGCCATCATCTTCAGGTAGAGGTTTTCACAAGAGCAGATTTTCCCTTCTTATCAGGATTTTAGCTAAAGATGATTTCTACACGTTGAATCCTCGCACCTAGATAAAACGTTAGTGAAAGAATACATAGTGCCTTTCACTTCATTCAACTAATTACCTTGTACGGTTTAATTTTTTAATAAAAAAATACAATTCTAACAATTAAATCGTAGGAAAATTGCCGCACAGTGAATCTGTGAAAAATACTGATCCATAAAGCCAGTTTCAATTACTTCATTTGAATTATTAAAATGGTTCTTATCATAAGACTTTTATCGCGTATTGATGGCTTCAATAAGAATTGTTAAAATAATGCAAAAAGTATCAAGAAAATAAAGCGTCCAAAGTACACTATTAAAGGGTATAAATTAGGAAACTGTTGGGCGTAGTACTCTTTCGTGATTGATTTATTTCTTTAAATCCGCTTTCTTGATAAAATGTGTATTTTTATAAACGCACAAAAAAATTATATCTATTGGGGTAAATGCACGATGAGCTCTGATGTTAACCTGTTGTAATGATTACGTGCTACCGAGATGAATGTCTAAGATTCTATTCGACCATCATCTCTTGAATTTCTAACTGGATTGACATTTTTCATAAAAATGGCACACGCGCAAAATTTTCACAGTTTTTTTGCCAATCGGTTTTCCGATTGTACCATACGGGAGGGGATGAAGAAAATGATTAAACGGCTTTACCTTTGACATGAAAAGAGGATAAATCAATCAGTCAGCAGTTCAACGCAACGCAATGTTTAAACGCCCAATGCTACAAGCTTCCTCCAGGCTTTGAAACCACCGATGCCTTCGGTAGAACAAACACGCTTGAAATTCATGCCGCATCTAAACATTCCCCACGGCATCAGTTGCCAGGTGAAAAAATACAAAAAAATAGCAAATCCGCAGTTTTTAAGAACACTACAAACATTCGCGGAAGGCCAGTAATATAAATGGGCATTTCTTCAGGGTAAAGGTCGCCATTTCAATCCACTCTATCTGGCAAGAGAGCACGGTGACTCTTCAAATAAGGATTCACGGCCATTGCTTGCCAAGATCAGTGTTCGGTAGGCAACCCCTCATCGCCGCCGCCTTCCCCCGTCCACACCCCCCCTGACCGTGATTCGTCTGCCTACTTCACGAGGAAGGGATGTCCCTCGCATCGCAATGAGGTCCTACAGCACGATAAGGTGCATGATATTTCAGTCTCCACGTCACGCGAGCGTGATTTACCTCAGGTAAAAAGCCAATGAATTCACAACCTAGCCTCGTTTACATTTAAATATGGTACCTTTTGGAGGCTTGAACAAACAAAGAAATGAGATGTGAAATAATTCTAGCTTCTATGGCAGGATTCATATTTAATCGATAGATATGCTTGCTCATGGAAAAAACCTTTTATTTTTTACAAAATATCATTAAGAGATTTTAATACAAAGGAGATGAATACTATTTCTTGCTTCAAATGTATGATTCACATAGACTCTGGAATCTTCTGGAACCGCTGTCTAAAAAAATACTTCATTTTTTAAAGACGAAATCAATTTAACATTTCGGAAAATTTTATTTCACGCCCTTTGCTAGAGATTTTGTCAAAAAGTCGAACGGCCTTCGCTGGTATGGTTTCATCGGGTAGGTGCGGTAGCTTACGTACTGGCTTCCCACCCAGAGGGCCCGGGCTCGAATCCTGGAGGCGTCGGATATTTTTAACTGGTATCCCAAACCCTAATTGAGGTACTCTGAGTGTCGGCCCCTCTAAAAACTACTACAACTAAAATAATTGTCTGTAGCAGATATGAGGAAGCATCATGACGGTTGTCAACCCGTTATTGGTTTGCAACTGCTCTTCAACCTATCCTCTTCCTTGCCGTGAATAACGTCCTCGCCTGTCAACCCAGAGGTCGCGGGTTTGATTACCGCCTAGGTTCCCTCGTCCAAGGCTTAGGTGTTTGTGATTGTCTTCAATAAATAAATCACTTCATTCCTTCCTCATACCGACATTTTTAATCGCCTGCTTCTCGTAGTTCATTCTTGGCCTTCCTCTATACTTCTTCCCATCCAAGTTTCCTTATTATGCTCTCCGGTAAGCTATCGTGTCTCTGGATGTGTCCATTCCATTCCCATCATCATCTTGTATGTGCCCTCCATAAGGTTACCTCTTCACCCTCTTTTAGAAGCACTTCATTATCAGTATTTACTCTGTCGATCCATTTTATTTTCGGCATTCTTCTGCAGCACCACATTTATATCGCCTCTAAATCATCTTTTCCCTACAGCTTCGAATATGCAAGCTCAAGTTTCACACCTGTAGAAAATTATACTCCATTCATAAGGTTTAACGACTTGCTTTCTCATGTCTACGCTAATATTATTGGCCGTAAGTATTTGTATCTTCTGACAGAAATCCTTCGCCATTTCTATTCCGCTTACTACACCAGTCTCGTATACCCTTCATCCATTGCTGGTAATTCTGCCGCTCAAATAGAAAAACTTTTCCAGAAAAGCGGACAGCCAAATTTGGAAAAAAATGGAGCTTCATAAAACCACGCTGCGTGATATTCCACGTGAGCCACTGCCAAAAATCACTCGCGAAAACATTTTTTATTCGACGCTGGTTTGCTCTGCTCCTTCGGTCGAGTTCTCTGAGAGAGCCGCGCAGTACTCACGTTCCAGGCATATTGTTTGCAACCGTGTGCTTTGTGTAATCCGGCATGGCAAGTGAGGTTAAGTGGACGTGAACAAAACATTCTTCGTGACCCATATTCCGGGCGGCAAAGTGACTCCGATGGATTTAGTTCGTTGAATTAATAGAGGGAAGCGCAGAATTTAGTTACGATGGTGGGGGAGGCCGGGAACTATCGATTTTCCAACGAAGCGTTTACGAGCTGAGCAACCTCTTGTGGAAGGGCTTAAGACGCCAATTCACATTTGCAGCTGCTAATTAGTGTGTGCACGTGCTAATTTATTTTCCTCCCAGACGAAAAATCCATTTCGTGACTTACCCTACCTACGCCCTCTTTGATTTGGAAATTTTCGAGTCATATTTATATATGCCCGCTCACATTCTATCACAATAGAAATACAATCATCACATGTATTATTTCTGTGAGACTACTTTATCTATATTCCCATTTTACACTTGAAAAACTCAATAGTCCGTTCCCCATTAATGAAACATCAATCGAATAAATCAATCTTTCATCTTTTGTAAATCGGTACATTTGTAGCTCAATACTTTAAAATTAAAAGTGGCTTTCCCGGCCATTTTGGAAGCTCGTAAGGCCTAAGTAGGTTTTATATAAAGAAATTCATTCAAATATGTTTCATTTTTAGGATTGGATATATTTTATACTTATACACTAAACTGCTTTGAAGAATTTTTTTCCAAGAGTAATGTAAAACATGTTGTAAACATTAATTATCTAGTATTTAGATAATAAAAACTGGAGAACCCGCCCCTCCGTAATATAGAAAAATATTTTGCAGAAGATATTTTCATCGTCCCTTAGATGTCATGTTAAACATACTCTTTGTAAGAAACAATCGCTGGAAATCTAGCGTGAAAAGCCCCAATCCGTACAGTTATTACATATTCGACGGATAAAACCCTCATTAGAGACCTCTTCTCCTTCTACTTTTTCGCTCCTCCCCAATCAACTCCCTCTCCCCAATAACAGATGTAATCCTTCTCCCTTCACCTCCCACTCTCAAAAGATCATACATATTTCTCCGCCATACTCCATGACCGTATCTCACACGCCCTCTTCTACACCCAAACTATTTCTTCAAAGACCAAAACTCTGAGTCACACAACAAGCCCCACTTTGTGCATGTTCTAAATGATCCTTTCCATCTCATTTCACCCATTCCATTTGCGTCGTGGCACCATGAGAACAGAGCATTCGGCAGCTACCCTCAAGAGGGGTCTTGGGAGGATCCCAGGCGACGGCTGTGAATGACATCAGCGAAAATAATACCCACAATTTTCTGCTTTCCAGAACATTCCTTGGGGAACAGAAAGAGGCAGAGGGAAGATAACTCGTTTCTCTTTCCCGAACGACTATTTTTTTCAAAACCATTAGGAATAACTCTAAGTGAGCTCTGATAATTCAAATAATGGAAAGGAGCGTTACAAAAGCTGCATGAACTACGTTATCAACGTGAAAAATACTTTTCTACTCGTGCGAGACGAGCTGCTGGAAAACGAGAATAACAATAAAATAGGGGTTTGGTAAAATAATAACAACGTACTAGGCTCCTTGGGACAGATTTTTCCCCTAGCGCCGTCATTTGCAGTTATCTGATCTCTTTTTATCCCTTTTCGCTAGAGGAAAAAAATTTATTTATACATTTAAAATATATTTAAATCTTTAAAATATATTTTATATCATCTTCTCTGGCCTATCTCAATAAACTTCGGATTAATAACATCCAATGGATGAGTACGTAATTAAAAATGTGAAATAGCAATCGACAAATCAATGCGAAATAATTATCACTTCAAGGCTTGCCTCATATTTCCCGTCATCCCATTTCACCTCCGTGGCCAATCAGTTAAGATAATATTGCAAAACATCAATTAGGCATGCCTACAAGCATAATTGTCGGCGATTAACCTTGTAGACGGGCAATTATGTACCGTAAACAAAGTTAATAATATAACAAAGTTAATAGCATTCAATTGAAGCAACCTCCCTACCACATGCCGGTCTGGAACCCGCCAATTATCCAGTCGACTAGTGTTTGTGATCACACTTCAATCTTAATCTGTTTAATACCTACCACAGTATTCAAAGAGAAGATTGCTTTGACAGGTGAAGGGAGAGTTGACATAATAGACGAGTGACATCACACTCATCCGGTTAGTGAGAGAGACTAGACACATTCACTGTGCTGCCGATGGTTTCCCAGGAAGACCTGGTACCCAAAACAACGCACCTCTTGGGTGAAACTGAGGACCCCAGAGGCATCACACGGAATCAAACCCCGACCCTCAAGTCTACATCCCACCGCTATAAGCACCCAAAGAGCACCCAACGATACGGTGAACACATTACTCTTCACATCTAATACAAATCTTCGGCAGTTCAGTATTTGGACGGCACATTATAATAAAAATATATTAGAGGAAGTTTCCGGAGATATTTCGAAGAAGTCAATAGGGGTAGAGGAAGTGAATCTAGAGAAAATGAGATACTGAGGCCATTGGAATCCCAGAGAGTTTTACGTAAATAAGGAAGCCGGAGGACGGGAATGCACCTTTTGGACGGCGGGAAGGGATTTATAACTGATTCGAGCAGAATTAGTACGAGACAAAATGCATACCTTCTTTGTGATTGACTCAGTAATAAGCATTAGGATATGGTAAAATTTACATGCGTAGACTATCCAAATGCTAGTCGAACCTTTATTTATCGTTGGTGACGTGACTCAAGTTGATGATTAGCTTATTGATACAGGAGATAAATACGTGATGACGTGAAGACAAAAACAATGGAAAGAATTTCTAAATTCTAACATTAAAATGGGTAAAATAAGATAGTCCATGCAAAATAAAACAAAGGCCTAACAAACTCCTACACTGCTATACGCATGATGGCTTCCCTTGGCAATACACCAAGACAGGAGGAAAGTCGGGACGAAACAGACCATGGATAACCTACCATTGAAAATGAAATTTTGGAAGGATTTGATTCAGGGCTTTCTTTCGTGTTCAGTCTTCTTAAAATAAATGCGCACAGAAAAACGTCAAGTCTGTAAGTCACGAGTCAAAATCATATGAAAACTATTTTTCTTCAACGCTAGACCCCGAGAAGACATGCTCTAGAATTTTGTGATGGAGCTACAAGCCACTTTTATGAGACGCATGAATTTAAATATCACAGCACCTGGTTTTACTCATCGTAAATTTTACTTGAACCTACATCAAATGAATGAAGATGTTAAATTTATGCGCAAAAGATAGAAGTAGTACAGCTGAAATTAAATTTCACGTCAATTGGCCACTTTCCCAAGGTACCCACCTTCAGCGAGGTTATGCGCACTATGGGTAGTAACAAGGTAGAAGAAGAGAATGAGGATGGAAAGACCACTGGAGCTGGATTTGGCGTCGGTTCAAATATTCAAATGGGGGTAATGTTCAAGATTTAAAGATGGGGGTGTGCAGGGTGGAGTTCCAACGGACGGGGTTGGGCAGGAGCCCCTGGAACATAAGGCGACCTTCGGAAGAGGCAGATCCACATATTCACTGGCCATCACTGGAAATATTCGCCCATCGCCACGGGAACCAAACTGCTTTGGGGGATATCACACTTGTTCGACAAGAAGAGTAGCACCAAATGCAAAAATTCCCGTAGCGCAGGGCACAAAAGACAAAACTCATCACCTTTCCAAGTTTTTCAGACAAACGTTTGCAATTTATCCAGGTTCCTTTTTTCTCGCAATCCATATCACAGATGAGCTCATGAAGTCATTATTAAAACACTGCCTTTTATAATATACATTCCGTATCTGGGGTCCCCAAGCTTATTTAACCGTCGACTCCTTCCATAATTTCTCGATCTTTATCGACTCCCTCGACTTTACTATTACGTATTTATGGTACGTTATGGAAAATTAGACACTTGTACGATTTGAGATTTTTAAAATTACGAATTATAAGTTTTTTTTGAACTACTTAAGCTAAAATTAAACGGGTAAGCCGTATTTTAAAATTAAACAAAAAAGTTTATTGGCAGTATGACTTTAATTGAAAATATCAATGCTAATACAAGTATTAGTCTATCACGACATTTGACACATTGCTCGTCGACACGTAAGCTATAAATCAATAATATTTAGTTATTGATTATTAGTGATTTTAACCAGTTTTTTCTATTGACTCCCGAGTCCTCTCGATTTCTAATTTTTCCTTTAGGGACTTCTCTCATATACTCGTACATTCTATTGAGTACCAATTTCTCCATTCTTTTCAATGAACCAAATTCCATTCATATTACAAGAAACATCTGTATGATGAAAAAATAACGCATGCGAAATGCTTGAAATTGGGGCTTTGGACCCCAGGTAATTCAAACACATGGGATTGGGCATATGGGAGGGATGGGGGCTACCCGTGACATTTCCGCAATCACAGATAATTTGTTCGAAAAAAAGTTTTCGCCGCGTTCACACAAAAACTCCAGGGAATATTTATAATTTTTTAGTAAGTTGCCATGATTTTCAGGAGCAAAGTAACCTTTAAATCACACCTCGCACGGATAATAATATATATTAATGGGGTGTCTATTCGACAGTCACAGTTATCGTATCTAAGACTTCATCCAGCTAGGGTGATGTCGAGTAGACCCAAGGGTAGAGTCACGGTGACCATGCCTCCTCTTTGATCACCTTGTCAAACACACTTTAATGTAAATGGATAAATTGTACTAAATTCTGTTTTTCAAATGATATTATTATTTACAATTCTTCATGCGTCGTCATTTTCATTCATAACGTGCGCTCTGCATATTGCTTGTTTTATTTCGCTTTGTTAACATTTTGTTATATCTCGGCCTCTCCAAGCACTTATGTTGGTAAACCTTGTAAAACAAGTATATGTTATGAACTCAAATGACGACAGTATATTTGATATTTTGATAAGTCCGAATTGCTTATTTAAGGTATGTTTGGCAGAACGGCATCTTATGTCTTGGTGCAATTTATGCTCCACTTGCCCACCCTCTAAGATAATGTATTCTTCTTCTTCTCCTAGAGGAACATTATTTACTCTCATGAATAACCTTTAACGATCCAGGCTTCACTTCGCGTACGTCGTACGTACACTCTCATAATAACATATACAATAACATGCTTTTTCACATGATTATATATCATATACAATAACATATACAATAACATGCTTTTTCACATGATTTTGTTTGGTTCAACGCGTTGCGGCCCACATAGCATAAAATTATCTAATGCAGGGTTCGTTGGGGTCATCAACTTAGTAAAATATTTTCAAATTTTATCATGGATTTCAACTTTCTTTTAATGAACAAGGTTATAAAATAATTGCTGTCCATATTTGTAAAGGGCTCCACAAGTTTCAAGATCCAAAACCGAATCCAGCTAAATTGCCTTATTTGGTTTCTTCACTCCCTAAAGCTTACCAGAGCGGCGCATTGGTTCGTGAAGAGGAGTCTACGACCTGCAGCACACCGTCCGACGAGGACGGAACGTGCGTTGTCCTCCGCACCTGCCCGCCGATGGTAAACCTATTGAGGAGCGGTCAGTCGGCGTACCTAAGGAGGGCTATCTGCGGCTACGATGGTCTCGAGCCCAAAGTGTGCTGTCCCGACTCGCGAACAGGACCCGTGGCGCCACCGTCCACGGCGCCCACAACCACGTCGACCACCACCACGACGACGACGACAACAACCGCGCCCCCGCCGCCGCTGCTTCCCAATCAAGGTCAGTCATCATCCACCGGCAATGCACCGCAACGGGCGTTGGAAGGCGGCGAGGTGCACAATTTTAGGGGACGGGGAAAGATTACGGAAATTTCGAGCCCTGGTAAATTGCACAATTTCGTAAAATGACCGTGGATATTTTTTCCAGAGTTATCGTAAGGCTTCAGAATTAGCACCTCTTCGTTGCATCTACACTAATTAAAGTTTCATAAGTCGAACCTAATGAACTTGGCTCATACTCTTGCGTAATACGAATTATGACTGTCCACTGGTGAACGAAAAATAGATATTTCAAACGTTCAAAAAAAATCCAGCAAAGAGCGTTCTCTCGATCGCTACTGGAAAAAAGACACATGGAATCATTCCGAATGGCTAGAAATTCGCTGCACGCGCAATCATTATTCCGTAACCTCCTAATAAAAATTAATAGTTTCTATTGCGAATTGATTATTTTTATAAATCAGGAAAAGCGAACAAGTACAGAAGACGTGTATATGTGTTCACATGAAAATTACGACAGTTATTGTTACATATTTTTGATAATTCTACTTTATTTTTGACAGCTTTTGTATATTTCCAGACAATTTCGTAATTTTTATTCTCCTGGTATATTTTCGTTTCCTCGCGTTCAATTGGACTCTCAATATAAATTCAAGCTACGGATTTCGCAGATTTTTTGTTCTGAACCCTATTTCACCACAAAATCCCTAGAAAATGAAATCATCCTAACTATAGATTTATTTTGGGCTAAATGCAAGAAAAGACCCCTTACTTTGTCAATAAAAAATATGGTTTAATGATCACTATTATTAAATGAGTCCAGTAAGTAGGCCCGACGCCTCCTTCGGCTAAACCTAGGGAGAACAGACAGAGGGGGGAGGGGGAGGCTATAAGGATCATGGGCCTGACTAATGAGAAAAGAATGAACCAATGGAATGACAATCCTGGTCCACTCGTGTTAAAAGGGAACTACCGGGGTACGCAAAGTAGGGATGGCAAAAAACCTTGATATTCTCTGCTTGGTGTCTGGCACAATTAAATTATATTCCCTTCCTACTAACCTTCATATGAGATGGCATTCAACTTTATTAGTATATCTGACAGATCTCAATAGCACTCTTGACTCCAAGAGCACTTCAATCTAGTACTTCTCATTTTGGTATGTCCGCCCTGTCTTAATATCTCTCAGCATGCCAAATTTCCATTTAGTATGAGCACAAAATGGATTACATTTGGGAGTCTCTATTAAGTATGCATAATCTTAAATGAGTCATCATTACATGAATGGTTGCTGGGCATAGCATAGCTTTTCTGGTTTTTAATCATTATAATAAAATCATTGTGTAAATTAATTTAAAAATCAAGCCTTGACATTAATTAAGATAAAAATTATTCAAGATAAATATTCTATTATTTCTTGAATTATTTTGAATATCCATAAAATTTAATAAGTGTGAAATACTACACAGGCAATAAATTAAATACATGGTACTAAATGGGGAACCAGAACAGGGATAATTCAGCATGGATATGGGTACGAGTTTCACAAATAGTTTTCACACACAGTTTTTATATGAATTTTGGACCTGAATGATACATATATATATTTTTGATCTGAAAAAAATACATAATCCAGAGAAAAATTCAATAACTTCACTAGATTTTTCTTGGGAAATTTGTATAGAAATAAACCTATATCTGGCTGCTTTGTATACCATGTATATCCAGATGTAATCCCTTCTGCACTCATAGGGGCTACCTTTCTTCTCTTTACTGTTTACTTATGCCATGGCCAGGCCAATGGGCCTACCTCTTTTTAGCACCTTTTTCCAATCCGATTCTTCCTCCTTCCGTGTAGTCCATATTTCATAATCATATGTATGGAGCAAAGCAATGCTCCAAACAAAGCACTAAACTGAAGTCTTTACTTTCCTTGTCTGCTTATACTCCTAGTAGTTAGCACATCCACATTAAATCAAAGGAGGTAGATGACCTTTTGGCATTACAACATTAATACCGTCATGGAATCCTTCCCAAATCAATAAAGTTGTACTTATTTACTCAAATCTCATTTACATATTTTCAATACTTGTACCTACAATACGCCATTTAAAGCATACTATGCACTAGTCAAGCATGAACAAACCTATCCATCACATTCCCCACATTCCACAGCCAATCCATCTGCATGACTGAATTCAAATTCACATTCCTCGGCATAATATTCTGTAAACTTCAAGCCCTGTGCATTGGCTAAAATAAAAGGTGGCTGCTAGAGAATGTGATTGTCTGAAAGCTCTGAGCATAGTATCTAATCTGTAATCTTCATATGATATCCCAAAATAGCCATAGTTAGAACATCATTCTACTCATTCACCTATGCGTGGGTCAACCAGAATCAGAAAACAGGTTGAGGGGGTTTGGAATATCGAAAAATTAAGTGTACATTAATAATTATTATAATAACTTAAGAAATTAAATATTATCTTTGCTTTCTACAGAAATATTTTCTGTAGAAAGCAAAGATAATATTTAATTAGAAAATATTTCTGTAGAAAGCAAAGATAATATTTAATTTCTTAAGTTAAACATGGATTTCTACAAAGTTAAGGCCTCAACCATTCAGTGCAATTATTATAATACTTAGTTTTTAAAAATGTAATGCACTTGTTGCAGCATTTAAATTTTGTTGCATACTTTTAAAAGTTCAATCACGGCTTGAAAAAGATGATGCTGTTTCCCTACTGAGTATATTAGTTCATTACATGCTATGCCTGTAGTATCTAATATTCTTACTATATAGGGACCACGAAAAGAAAATATTTATGATTCTTCCTTTAAAATTAAAAACTATATGCTATATTTTATAGTTTCATGGGAGGAATGTCACCTTGTTTACATCCCCTTTTGTGTTGAAGCTGTACTCCTATGAAATTGAGGAAAGGTGACAAGGGAAGGAGTAATTAGTGGTACGGCTAGAATTGGTGTCAACCAGAGCAACCCTGAAGTTTTCTTTCCATCTCAATACACCCCAAATCATTCCTTCAAATGGAAATGGGCAAAAATTCTTTGTAAAATAGTGAATTATATAACGAAAAATCATGGGCAAAAGGACATTGGGAAACTCTGGAGGTGAATAATTTACTAAAGAATTTACCGGAACATTACAATACAGAAGTTAAACAAAAGAAAAAAATTATGCACAGCATTTAGCCTCGATTATATGTACGTACAACAAATTTATTTGGATATTTATTGAGTCTTAATTGGTCCCAGTAATTTCATTGTTACCCAATTTGGGGTAAATTACCACAGTTCCTTGACCACTTTAACGCACCAAAAATGCTGTACAGGGTGGACCATCCCCTCCACCAACCCCCAATGGTCAAAAAGTGACCTAAACTGAGGATGATATTCCTGCACAACCATTAAGGAAAAGACTTTTAAGTTCCATTTCCTTTCTGAGTGGACAATTGGGGGTTACATTCATTTTCGACAAATGTTTATTATTTAATGAAAATATTATGTGCAAAAAAGGAAAATATGGAAATTTTAAAAAATTTGGCCAGAAATATTTGCTGCACATTTTGAGATCATGTGCTTTATAGTTTTACACAACTACTTCTAGAGAATTTGTAGCTCTGAGATACAGGCTCCCACACATATGAGCCTGCAAAATGAAATATTTTATCGGGCCAAAAGGTTCAAATAAATATAAATAAAATGTATCTCAATTGCATCATTTGGATATTGTAAAATGATCTCAGTCATCAGAGCATCTAAAATGTTGAAAATATTACTAATAAGTGCTTTGATTTTATTTCAGGATTTGAAGAGGAAGATGATGAAATCAAATGTGGTTTCAGCAATGTTACACACTTTCGAGTAGTTGGTGGAACTGAAGCTAAATTAGGTAAGTGATTCAATCAATTGACATTGAATTAATTTATGATCATGATGATTTTTGGGGATGTAACACCCTTATTTAAGAAGTATCATGTACTCAAGATTACTCTTCATTAATTTTACTTCAACTTAACCCTGAAGGGTATAATAATACTTCACTCAAAAGTTGCAATATGATGTAAATCTAATGAAAGATTTTCCTCGGGAGTAATCATTTTTTTAAATCTCAGGCTAAAATCCCAGTGTACAATAAACATAGCATAACAAGGAACTTAAAGAACTAACTAAGTCACATGATTCTACAATGATCAGCCTAACTATTAGTTTTGAATGGCTGTAGCATAGAGACCCTTCCCATATCCCTTAGATTGATCATTAAATCTAAGCTTGAATCATAGAATGGCCCTGTAAAACAATGGTTAAAAAGATGCATACACCTATGTGTTCAAATTTTACACTTGGGTACCGAAGTATGTATTCATAAAATATTATAAAGAAAAACATTAGGAACCTAGAGGGTGATTTCAACCCAGCAAAAGAAAGTTCAAATATGTGCACATGTTATACTAGGTAAAGCATTTACTTGAAGCAGTTGATCATGGAGAGGGTATCATAGAAGGAAAAAAGGCATATGTGGAATAAAGATATGCATATCTCGGTCTTGAAATTTGAGAGAACTGTCTAAATGTAACTTATAGAGCTCTTATTAAAGGCTATTCTTCAAATAGTTAATGATACTACAGTAGCTAACTCGATTTGCTAGAAGAATATAATTACACAGTTACTTTAGAACCCATTTGATGGACAAATACGATTTTTACATTCCATAAGGAGAGTAAGTAAGGCATAAAATACAAAAGATGTTGTATTAAAAACTTTTCAAGATTTAGAGAAACCTGACATTGGCCATTCAAGCAAATAGCTCCAATAAGTTCGGTTTCAAGTATCACAGACTAATATATTCGCATTAATGACATCATATTCACGTAACTAATAGTATACAGGTAAGTCCAAGAATAACAATTGAAAATACTAATTGTGACAAATGTTAGTTTGCGAAATTTGTGAAACAATACGCATGGCATACAATTTTCATGTTAAGGCTAGTTACATACGAGTAATAATGGTGGAAGATTTCAGGCTTTGTTTATGATGTGATAATCATCCAATTACCGAACAAATTGATAGCTTATCGCTTTATTTTCATCAAAATAAAAATCTGCGCTAGTTGTTCACGATGGCAACATTCAAACCTATGCGTACTTACACCGAGGATTAGCGAGAAAATCTTAAAGATTGGGATTGAATCATTCAAAAGACTGTCATAGAAAACATACCTTAATTTGACAATGAAAGTCCAGTATGTTGATTCACCTTTGTTAGGCCAATGTGAATCCTGCAGGCGTCATGCTTCAAATATCTCATGGAAAAATGTCATCTTCACAGTTGAAGCACCGATTTACAGCTCTTCCCTGAATTGTTCATATTTTCACTTGTCACACAATAAATAAATGAATTGCTATTCTCGAGTACACTCTATTGGGAAACACTTAAACATTATTCAAAATTAGGTGGTCGAATGCGTGAAATTATCTTCTGTAGGCAACTTAACCTAACATTTCAGCTATCTACCGCTAATAAATGAAGACCTATCAAAAACTTTTAATAAAAGAATAAATTGAAAAACCCATTCGTAAATACCAATGAAGAATGAACCTGCCAACGCATTAACTAGCGATATATCACACTGGTATGATTCAAGTTTTCCATCGATAGTTTTTCTTCTTATAGAATATTTGCAAGCTCTTTTACAATCTAAAGTGCCATAAAAAGGAAACGTTACCATGATGGACCAGAAAATTTTTGCGAGGTTTAGTTCTACTTACAGTAGAAATTCTGTTTCCCGCCATGATATTTGGGCGCCAATATCAAACACTTACTACGCGGGTCTTCTTGTGACACTAGTTAATACCAGACATAACCTTCATCCACTAGGAATAAATATCATTCAGGTATCCACGGAAGTTTATCCATCAGTAAGAAACGGCAAAGTACGAAGGAACTACGTACTTACGCACAATTATTCATTTTAATGGTAGAATTAAGATGGTTTGATTTGACTCAATTTTTCATAGGTACAAGTCGTAATAAAGCATAACAATCAAAGAATAAACCTATCATAAAATTAACTAAATATGAACTATTTTTATAATGGACGATATGAATGGACTCTGTGGAATTTTTATATGACGAAAAGAAAACAACGAAAATATTCCAAACAAATGTCAATTAACTATCCAAATGAATGTGTAAAAGAAAGACAAAAAATCCTCTATCGATTAAATGAAACGTCTGCAAAATTTTACATGATATCAAGTATATTAAGGATTCGATTGCCACACCCATAAAGAAAAAATTGTGCATAGAATTTTCCAAGTCATTGAACATGCCAGGTTTGCTATCTGAAACTGAAAAATTCATTACAAACTACCACTACTTTATAATAAGAGAAATTTATTTGCTGTAGAAGATGCTTTCATAAAAAATGGATAACTTATTATTTCAATAGGAGTGCATCTGGCACAATTTTACCTATGCACCCTTAACGTACATATTAGGTATTCCCTAATTTCTTAACATAATATGATTTCAAATTTACCTACCATAATTTGAGTCAATGACTGCTGCCTGAGGGGGGTTAAGATACCATTCCCAATAGATTTTTGGTGCTCTAAAACATTTAAGATACAATTATATACTATTTCAGTTAACTCAGCCATCAAAACCTACAACTAATGCCAGAAGAAAATAAATTCCGATTAAAGAAAAAAGGATCATTAAATAAGTCATCTTTATTAGTTTTTCTTCCAATTTCCCTACCCTAGATTTTGATTTGTCAAGATTGCACTTCTGATGATATTTATTGGGCCAGTAACACTGATATAATTCATTTTTCATTTCTACAACTTGTCTTTATTTATTCCTAATCATTTAATTCAACTAATAGGAGCCTGGCCATGGTTGGCAGCACTAGGATACAGAAATGTGAAAGATCCCAATGCTGGACCAAGATTTCTCTGTGGAGGAGCACTCATTAGCAGAAGACACATTCTCACAGCGGGACACTGTGTGCACCGTAGAAAAGACTTGTAAGTAATCATGACTACACGTATATCAGGGTATGAGTTCAAATTCCATAATGACAAAAACAATTAATTATTAAGTAGAAAACAGTAAGTATATGTTTCTCATCATCTATCACAATTATCTTTTCTGATTAATTTAATTGTGAGGGAATTGTGTCTCTACTATTTAACAAAATGCAGCTGTGATTATTTAAATGCTTACAGCCATATTTTGCATGATTTTCATAAAATTTTGCATTTGAGTCAAAGGAAGTATATGCTTGAAATGATTTTCACCATCAAACCTGCAAGCAATGGATCATGTTGAAGAACCCTGAGGAAAAATTGGAATGTGCATTAAGTATTTATCAGTAGGTCACTTGTCATTCCCAAGTAGAAAATTGTATTCATGATACTGCAGGCCTATTATCATATTCTATATTCAACGTTGGATCTTGAGAGAGATATGAAATAATAAATTCAGATATCAACATTTTATTTACATACACAGTAAAAAACCTAACTAAAACAGGAAATAATATGATAAATTGTGCATTCTATTTAAGAAACTCTCTGCTGAATCATTGCTATGGATGATAGAGTGGTATTGACTTTAGTAATATATACACTGGTTTTTATAATACAATGTCATATGTAGCAATATTTATCAGCATGGAAAAAATTTAACAATTCCACTAAACATGTTTTAACTTGGAGATAATGTTTATTATTTCATATCTTTCTGAGACTGAAATTGGTGAAAC
The DNA here is from genome assembly GCA_037158775.1 of Hetaerina titia. Classification (NCBI taxonomy): domain Eukaryota; kingdom Metazoa; phylum Arthropoda; class Insecta; order Odonata; family Calopterygidae; genus Hetaerina; species Hetaerina titia. The sequence continues at coordinate 37,652,969 of CM073776.1, read as the reverse complement.
TGAAAAAATCAGACAAGTGAATCTTAATTAATGTACTCAATGAAAGTAGCTTGGTGGAACACTGGGTAGAGAATTCAGCTACTCACTGGAAATCCTGTGTGAATTTCATAAATCATATGTATCATGCAAGCTCTAACCTTCACATCAAAACAACCTTCAGATTGAAGACTGGCCTTGTTTGGACTCATTATCTTGGAATGGAGGTTTTTCTTAGAATATATAATGGATCATAGTCAACTAAGGTTTCTATGGTGTAATAATAATATTTTATTGGTTTTGATAAATGATACAATTCATGATAATGTTGTCAATATAAATATATTTAATATACAAAAATAAGTTCTTAAATGTGATGAAGATTGACACAAAAGGATTCGATGAATTCTATGGTCTCAGGCTCAACTTTGTGGAGGTTCATGTTCGTTTTAAATGAAAATACTTTGTAACTTCCACACAATTTTTTATTCGTACTACCGGTTTCAACGCTTCGGCATCATCATCAGGTACCTGATGGGTCATTGGGTACCTGATGATGAAGCCAAAGCGTTGAAACCGGTAGTCGAATAAAAAATTGTGTGGAAGTTACAAAGTATATTCATTTAAAACGAACAAAAGAATTCATCAAATGAGTAAAGTGAGTACACCAGCAAATGACCAGGTAGATACCCTATTCTTGAAATTCAGGAAACAGTCTGGTTTCATCAGAGGAGACAGGTAGTTATGCTGTCAAATGTTCATATTATGAAATGAGTTATTAGTTGGGGCCAGTCTACAATAAGTAGCAATTAGATTCGCTTTACCCCTTATGGTTTAGTTAAGGATGTGAGATCTTAATGGGTAAGTTTTGGGATTAACTTTCACGTGAACTAGAGCCTTAAAGATAAGGTAACTAAATACAGTCATGATTCCAAACCTAATAAAGAAAGACCTGCAATAATTGAATGGTTGTACATTATATTATTAGGCAGTATATTATTAGGTAGTATATACATGTGTAGGAATAATTGCAAGTATTCATTACAACCTAGAAGAGCCTCTGTATTCATAGATAGTAAAAAGATGTTTAATATTTGTATAAAAGAGACTGATACTGAATACAAATCTCGTATTATTTTCCAGGTACTTTGTTCGGCTTGGAGAGCATGACATAGAGTCTAATAATGATGGTGCTTTCCCCGTTGATATAAACATTGCTGAGAAGACCATGCATCCTAATTACAATCCAACCTCTTACCAAAATGATATTGCAATTCTCACTCTACAGTATCCAGTAAAATCAACCAGTAAGTACATTGACTCTTTCTCTTATGAATTCAAACGAAATACGATTGTATGTTCCAGGCAAATTGATCTATTGCCACCAGAGGAATTAGCAATCCTTGCCATAGAAAAATTGAAATTTTTGACATTAAATTCCTTGATAATTAAAGCATTGGTCATGCTCAAAAAGAGACAAATCATCTCTAATTTTAGGATTACTTCTGCTGCATTTTTGATATCATCTATTTGGAGGAAAAAATTGGATATTTAAATACGGGAGAACATAGGACATAGTCTGTAAATAGCTATAATGATAAACTTCATATTTACTCCTCCTTCTAAACATTGGTATTTTATTATTTATAGTGGCAATTCATCCAATCTGTTTGCCTGATACCCAAGAACTACGTTCCATGACATACGTAAGAAATTATCCATTTGTGGCTGGATGGGGAGCAGTAAAATTCAGTAAGTTATACTTATCACAACGCAATCATATTCTCTCAACATACACCTTCCCTCTGTGCAATTCATGTTGTGCTCTGCAGTATAATTCATTTTCAAAATATTTATCATATCTGACAAATGTGACTGATAACATTCAATCACATTTCCATCCCATTTTTTATTCTCATAGTTGAAGAATTACCTTTGGGTATGAATTTATGTGAACATATCATTTGGATGCAATATATTTATTTGTATTTTTTCACTTCTGAATTATATAGACCTTTCAGACACAGTTTCAATTGCATTCAGGAAGGAAAACACTTGTTAATAATTTTAATTTCCACTTGAAAACAACCAAGATATTAACATATGGCATACACATAACAGATGAACATTTGTTTACAATACACAGTCTCAAATTCCTTTGATGAATACATGTAGGAATTTGTTGTGTGTTGTATAAGAGTTGTCAGGCATGCACATAATTTTAGTGAACACAGCACAGTATCCATTTGAGACAGTAATTTTGGTTCTAATTCTTCTTTGTACTCATCAGTCAGTTGCAGATTATGTTTGGTGTTCAATTATGAAATAACTCTCCCTAAAACTACGGTTAATATTATGAACATAATTTTGATAAGCTAAACTCATCAAGTTTTCACGCTTTAGATTAATTATCCTCGATCCAACCTAAAAAATAACATGCAATACTTCCACAAGTCATACATAGACTGCATGTATTCTTTGATATTAAATAGATGGACCTTCAAGTTCAAGCCTGATGGAGCTTCAGTTACCTGTGGTGGAGCCTTCCAGGTGCAAAAATGCATACTCAAATTTCAAGTGAGTAATAGTGAACTGAGAACAAATATATAATATACAAATGTGCATAAATGACATTCATTGCATAAAGATAGCTTATTTAATGTTTTTATATCTGCCAAAAGATACTAATTTTATTAAATTCTAAGCAGAAATATACAATTACTTACTTCATTAGGAATTCAGAGCCATTTGTAATTATGTATTCCAAAAGGATGTTGCCACTTCACAGAAACAATAATTAAATTATCTTTTTAGTAAAAGACTTTCATGAAAGAAGAGTTTCTATGAACAGTACACAACCTTGGAGGAAGATAAATTCAGCAAAAAATGATCAAAAACCATTAAATATAAGACCTTAACAAACATTTGTTTGCAAATAAGTTGTCATTTAGTGAATATAAGTGTGAGAATATATCAATACACAGGTATTAAAAGGAGTCTTATTAAAAAACATGCTCAGAATTATATTTACATGAAATAATAGACTTTTCACATGTCTACTTTCATTGATTGCTTAGTTTCATGTCAATTTTTCTCCCATGTTCTTTTTTGAGCATTCACTTTCAATTGGTTTTCAAATGTAGCTTTCAAGTTACCAATAGATGGTAGAATTCACCTTTGGGATACTTCTCATTGAGATCAAATAAAGCTTCTTCAAAAATGTCATACATTCTCGAGCTCTGAAGGACATACTAATTGTTCCTAGTTTTTACTTTTAAAAATATGGACAGGTCATATAGGTTTCCTTATCATTCAATCAATCATTTCTTTTTTTATTTTTCTTATGTGTGTAATCATATTATATAAGGACAAGTTTCTACAATGATTCGCTAGGTCTAATAGCTGATGTAAAAAATAACTTTGAAAGTACTATGCATGGGAACTTTTAGTGCTTTGGAGAACTCCATAGACTATTAGATATTAAATAAATTCTCTCAAACAATCACTTTGATATGCATATATTGATAAACAATATTCTGTATCATTAGTTTGGAAAAGACATGCATATTTGGTAATTAAGCATTAGTTTTAAAGAATGGCCTGGGTTTTATTACAGAGATTTGCCAGATTTTCAGAATAACAAAATGCATTTCCAAATATATTATCATAAATTCTTATGAAATTTTTCAATCCCTTCATAGGACAACTGTAATTGATGACAAGGTTTTATGTGCTGGATTTGCAAGAGGTGGAAAGGATGCATGCCAGGTAAGGGACATACTTACATTAATAATTCTTATAATAGGAATACACCTAGAATCATATTTACTATATTTGATTCATTTGTTGGTATACACTAAAGATGAGGGTTGACAGACAAAAAAAAAGAACCATGAATTCCAGTATTTTGGTAATAGGAAACCCTGTAATTGTAACAAAACCAAAAATTGTGTCCAAGTTACCTCTATGTGCATTCGAAGAAAAAAAAGTAGGTGGCGAATTAAAATATTTTCAATTGTAAAAAAAATCAAAATCCAAAAGAAATGATGAGTGTGTGAGTGTACCACGGAAGTAGACAAAAAATCTAAGACCTTCTGTTCCATAAGCCATGCTGATAAGTTCCAGCTACCACATTTCATGAATCTACGTGAAAATTTGATTTCTAGAAATAACAATTCCAGCACCCACCACTGATTATTAATTATCATACTGTATTACTATGAAAAAATCACAAAAAATTGCATGACTTAACAATCTTAGGGCAGCCTTTGTGGGTGATTATGGTTTCAATTGATTTCTGGTCTAGCCACTCAAATTTCTCCACATGAAAAAGATGGAAAGAAATCTTGCATTGGAATTAGGATGTTCTTAGAAGTAGTTTATATGGGAGGAAACTAACTTTTACACCATTAGGGATGGTTGGGAAAGGAAAGGTGGAGAGAAACCCAGTGTCAGCATTAGCCTACTCTTAATGAAAGGTGCCAAGGGGTCTGCAGTTTAATGTTCCATCCGACGGACGTCATGCTCATTCAAACTGCTCTCCACAAAGCATCTCAAGTACGGATCGGGATACCACTGGAAAATATTTGTTGTCAGGGTTTGAACCCGGGCCCTCTCGGTGGGAAGCCTGTATGTTAGCCACTGTACCTTCTTGATTTCCCAGGATGTTCTTATTAATAATGTCATTTCACTCGATGTAACATCTCCATTAATATTAGGGAGCTTATGCACAACTAAACCTGGGGATAAAACAATTGCCCAGCAGCAAACGATTACCTTGTAGACTACAAAACAACAATTTCAGAGTGTAAAAATCATTTGCCTTGACCGGCATTCAAATCCAGATCCCTTCATGTCCAGCCAAATGCCTTAGCCAGTTAAGCTATTGAGTACTTGATAGCTTAAATGCCTAAAGCACTCCACTGAGATGGAGAGACCTTGGTTTGAATCCCAGTCAAAGTAAATGATTGCTACACTCAGAAATTGTGGCATTGTATTGCACACGTTGCAGAGGATTTTGTTAAAAGTTACTGTTGCAGCATCTGCAGTTTCTCAGAATTTACCTTGTATCTTTTGGGTTTTGCATGGATAAGGTTTGAATTATTTTCAGAAGTGCTTACTAAATGTATTAATGATAATTGAATTAGAAATAGTTTTAACGATCCAACATGCCTAGTATAAATATATGAATTAACAATTTTGAGGAAAACTTTGTGTATGATTAAAAGTGCCATAAAAGAGGAATGATAAAATTTTAAGATTCTAGGTTCAACAACATAAATGTTGAGGCTGCGATTAGATTGATCAACACAAAGAAAAGAGCAATTAATGAGAAAGTTTTTGCCAACGATAAGTATGAAAAATTTATGCTAACAGAAAATACCCCCATGTCCATACTAAATCGCAGCAAGAGGTTCTTGTTATACAACATAAGAAACGGCCACTAAAACACACTACGAACAAGTTTCACCAAGACCGAAATATAGTTCAAGCTGGCAGTTGTATTATTATGCATTGCAAAGATGCCTGATTTTGAGAACAAATAGTTTGCTAACGACCTGAAGAGTATAGATTTTCACTTTGATTCACTCTTAACACAGGGAGATTCCGGAGGACCTCTCATGTGGCCCAGGGGAGACCAATACTATGTCATTGGAGTGGTTTCCTATGGCTTCCGCTGTGCAGAACCAGGATATCCAGGCGTCTACTCCCGTGTAACGGCTTTTCTGGACTGGATTGAATCAGTGATTTATAACTGATTCCGATATCTTTATTTCATAATCATGATGACTCCTTTCTGTGAAGGGAATTAATAAGTATTGCCTATTTAAGTGTACTTAGCACTAACAAATGCCTTGAGATATAATGGTGCTTTAGACACAATTAATTTGTGCCATTTGCCAAATGGGCAACTAAACCTGTTCTACTTCAGAGATATGATTCTGCAAGTCAAAATCAACAGGAAATATGTTTCAATGACTTGAGCAACATATTTGAAAGCAAGTTGTGTGGATTGGTGAATTGTACAGAGTTCTCTCTTCAGCTATTTTTGTAAATTATCACATTTTGTATTTAAAGTTATTTATTAAATACATGGCATTGCAGTGCCTTTTGTTTACACAAAATATTTGAACAAGGAACTGTTAAACAATTTTAAGAGCAGTAGCAACACATCAGTATTTATGGAATTACAACAAAGCTCTGTTGCACAGTAATGTAATGATGAATGAGGAACCAACGTCGCCACTAACAGCAATTAAAAATCGAAAGAAATATTATAAGGGTGAATCCATAACCTACTAGGGTATTTACATACAAATTCAAGTTGCACAGAAGTGTACTTACACAAGCACACAATAGACTACAGCCTCATCTACTTTTCTTATCAGTGTTATTCTTCTCAAGATTTCTAAGAGTTAGTTGAAACACTTTTCAACTCGGAACAAATAACATATGGATTTAATATACTCTTGATTATACATGACTACTAAAAATATACACTGCATAATGATAGGCAAATGACAAACTTATTAACAATGCATACAAGTAACACAGTACGAATTTTTATAAAAGCTTTGTCTAATACAAAATATGCATAATTTTAAACATTAAAATAAGCTGTGTCACATGAATATACATACATCAGTTTTTCACACTTGCAAAAAACTTCATCAACTTAAAAACTGTCAATATAAAATTTTCCTTTTCACGACACTTTTCTGGCCAATTATGGCCAACAGCAAATAAATACTTTTATGGTATAAATTTTTCATTCACCACATTGTAAATACCACATACTACCCCACTTGAAACCTATCAGGGCAGACCTATCAAGTAAAGTGCACAATCATTCAATACACTTTCAATTAAGAACCACAGCATCTAACTTGTGCTCATTCCCAGCTTTCAACTGCATCTCCAGTTGCCTGGTTCATGTACTGGTCCAGTTCCTTGTCAAGGTGTGACCGGGTGCTAGCCATGTACTCATCCAACTGATGATCTAGCTCTTCTCGTGTTGGCTGATTGGTGTTGGCACCCCTTCCCCTGCTGCGACCTCCCCTTGCACCCCTACGCAGAGCCCTTGTACCTCCCCTCTGGGCACCCCTGGCTGCTACACCACGCCTCGACCTGGGACATTCACAAAGAAACGATGCTTAATTGCAACAAACACCCGAATACAGGGACCCTGTCCATCAAGGGACTGCAGATCCCCAATTAAAATCCCAGCACCGAAGAAACAAAAACCTTACAACACTAGCTTATAATGCAAAATGGGGTGACCCAACAGATCCCCGTATATGTACTTGGGTACCTCAAATTAGAGCAAAGTAACAACCCATAAAAAAGGGTGCCACGAAGTGCGTAGTAATTTTGCAATTATCCTAATGATAAAAATGTTTGATCTGCAATGCTAAATACACACCGATGTGCATTTCACTTCCTCAGAGCATTGTTCAAGGTTTACTAATACCTCAAAGAGAACAAATCAAGGGCAAATTAAAAGGATATATTTTCACCAGCATGAAACAAAAAACCTTTTCCAAAAATAGAACTGCCTCATAAATGAAGTGACAGGACTCACTTAACCTTTAATAGGTTTAATCTTGGGTCATTTCTTTAATGTTTTTTATCATAGCTATTTGATGTCTGAGTGGCATAAAACAAGAATTAGGTAAACTTATAATGAACGTACCTATGATCGTGAAACACAATGGAAATCAAAAAAAGCCAATCCCATAAACTTGATGAAAATTGTACGTCAGAGAGATTTTCCACAAAGTTTCAAGTTTACGATCTTGGCTTTTTCAAGAATTAGGGGTTATTTTGGCTTTCATTTTACAGTTACAATAATTTTTATTACAAAATGGTCCTATTTCCCTATGGTTTTCAACATGAAAGCACAGAAATCTTTCTGTGACTTGACCTCATAATGTTCTGATACTAGATAGTGAAACCATTAAAAATACTGGAAATTTATGAAGGATAAATTAGAACAGCAAAATGACAGAAACTGTTCAGGGGGCCTACCTCCCTCACACAACCACCCTTTGAACAACGGTAAGTGCACCACATTCAAAACATTGAAAAGAGAGCAATGACAAAGGAGCCATTAGTAAAATATGAGCAAAGATTTTCATTGTACATTAAGAGTGTTGATTTATTTTTACAACTTTATTACTTTACACAATTAAGTTTAAATAAGTGGACTTTCTTCAACATGAAACTTTTAGTTAATAATTCACATCTGTTTTCTACATTGTGTCACCCCATTACCTCACACTATTTCCAGTTAGAGATCTGATTATGAGGACCAATCTTCATAAAAAGCATTACAATTCCCTTCTAAGAAAAGAAGGGGATCAGAAGAATTGACTAATTTAAGTACCTGAAAGATGAACCTCGCCAGGATGCTCGACCCCTGTTAGCAGAAAACCTAGCAGGGCTTGGAATAGCTGCTCGCAAAGAACCAGTTCCTCTTCGAACCCCTGAGGAAATAAATTAAACTTAAAAATTGGCTAGGTAACCATGGCATGCATACAAGTATCCAAACGTTGTTATTGTATTAAACTCTAGTTAATACAATAACAACAATGGAGGATTGGAGGTACAATAACAAGAATGGAGCTTAAAAAGGTTCCATGCAAAGGATTCCTATGGTGACATGTCAAACTATTCACACCAGATTTAACAGAACCAGTCAGAAATTCACCAGGGCAAATAAAGAGCTAAACACCGGATTCAGAGACCACAAATTTACATAACCATTTAATATACTTAATTTTTGAAGATCTGGACAGCTCTCCATATGAATCAATCAAAACCACAAATATATGTCCAGAAAATCAGATATGAAACCTCAACAATTAACGAAGATGGCAAGCTATAATGTTTCGTATTTTGCCACAGGTTTCACTCGTAACAGTGCTTTTGTATGCTGTTAGTATGTGCACTGGTTCATGAAATAAGTTTTTGCTAATGAATTAATTATTAAAAAGTACATTAAACAATAAAAAAAGTAATTTTTGCACTAGAAAATTATGTTTAAAAATCTGAACTATGCCAATCAATATGCTTTTGTTTTCCTAGCAGAAGTGGTGTTTAAAAATAACACTCCAGCTGTATACTGACTCTTTCACCATATTGATGAAAAGGTACTTTAAACAAGTTGGAACAAAATAAAAGAAATTTCATATTTACAATATACAGAAAATTGTCCTACATTAATGCAAAATTACAGTTCAAATGTTCACAATTGGTCCTCATTCAATTATTGTTAGTGCTTATAATTGCATTACCTATTCTTTATTTTCAGTGTTACTTATTTCATCATAATCACGGTAGATAATCATTTATAAAGAATGAAAATACAGACAAATATCTTTAACTCCTATTTTGACATGAACCACCATTGTAGAATTAGGAACACAGAAGTGTAGTAACTACTGTATTTTATTGCAAAAATATTCATATGTCATGATGAATTTTTAAATGCCTTTCAACTGACTGCCAATATCCAGAATCAGTGATTTACAGTATTTTCATATTTTGCAAATTTTTGGGATAAATTATGAAAATTTTCAAAATGTCTTCAGCTCGATTTTCATTACATGTAACACCTCATATCCACTTTACAATAAGTCAGGACTGCACAAAACAGACTAAAAAACCATTAAAAATATCTTTGTGAGACTGCAAATTTCTACAAAAATCTATCCCACCATCAAAAACATGGAAAAGTATGTTTGGTATAATTCAGCATATTTTATTATAGAATAGATAAGTTTCCTCCTCTAAAAAATAAAGTGATGTTCGGCTGACGTTCTAAAATTCTGTAAATGTCAGTAATTTTCACAAATCACAATAATTTGTGAGATACATAGGGATAATTTTCCAAAGAAAAAAGTTTTCTTGATTTATATCTTTTGAAGTGACATATTTCAAGGATGCATCACACTGATGCTTTGTTACCTTTGTTAAATCAATGTTGTCCAAGGACATTTAATTTACTTACCCCTGGCAAAAGGCCGGCGAAAACCTTGCCTGGAAGTTTGAGGTGATGCTCCAATTCCGCTGTCATTGTTTCTGTTCAGTGATCCCAAGCTCTGGGTGCGGTCTGAAAACAATCTTTGAGGTTAATTTTTTTGTAACTAAAGGGGTGAATTGCACCCATCATCCAACCATTCTCGGTGACCTTTAGGGAAAATTAGTGTAGTCTTGGGACACCATTTTCAGTATAGTGATAAATAATACACATATGAACACATCGAGTATTTGCCAAAGAGCCCGATATTCAGCTAGCTCATACAATTTTTATAACCATAAAAGTCACAGCAATTAATCTCTGCTAACTGGGTTTTGATTTGTCATTTTATCAGATATCCTGGACTTCTTTCTTTCACATGATAGGTGAGATTTTCATTTAAAAAATCTGAACAGTAACATTTCCTTCGTTTCTGAAAATATAGTTGACAATTGCCTATTGAATTGGATGGATTTGTTCAAGTGTGTGCTATTTAATTTACATAAGGTGGACCTAGCCCAATTCTTTTCATGGGTCCAACAATCAATAAAATAACGCACAAGCCAGAGAGGCTTGCCTGTGAATCGAACCTGGGACCTCCAGTCAGAAGTCCAATACACTACTCCTGGACAAAGGCGACCCACTATAATGAGCATAAGGATATTAATAAACACATTTTTAATTAAAACAGTTTTTTATTCTTTCAATGAAAAAAATATGAAAACGTGATTATGGGCTACACGTTGAGCATCATCTCCTCATAAGAAATGAAAAAAGTACATTTGAGAGAACAATGGATAAATGGACAAAAGATACCAATTCCATTAAAAGGAGTGTACTTCTGAAGGAAGTTACATATGTATACACTAATTAGCCACTTCTGAATTTCGAATCCTCCGTAACGGGACACCCTAGACTACAACTAACTCTTCCCCATGTCCACATACTTTCTATCTCTCTTCATCCCATCCAACATGCCTACTTCCCCATCTAGCTAGCATAACAACATTCTTTCCTCTATCACAGTTACCATGTTGTCATCAATCAAAATTCCTTTCATTTGCTTTTCCTGTCTAATTTGACATGTTTTCTATGTACTGTGGGGAATTATAACAAAACATAGATATAATAAAACCATACCACTTGAAGCAAATACCATAATAACCAAACTAATGGTTAGTTGGCATGCAAGGGGTTCAGTTTCTACTAGGCCTTATGCTTTGTGATATTCACACATCAAGGCCCATTTCCTTTCCCTGTGCCACTGGTAATTTCCTAGAAAGAGTAATTCCCAAAAACGAATTATACAGGTTGACTGACAATGCATTGAGATCTCACACAGCTTCAAGAACATACCCAAAAAAGAGATTCTATTCTTACCACCTATTCATGAGAATTCAACATTCAAGAAGCTCACAAATATTTAAAACTTATTTCTAATGAATTTGAGGGGTCTGACATCTAACATCTACTCTCCCTACTGTTTTAGCTCAAAGGTGCCATTGAAAATGAGGGTGAAATTGAAGCCGAGGGCAAATTGAAACCAAAGAAACTAAAAACTGAAAGTGTGAGGAATTAGAGGCTGTGCTTGTGGAATGGCTTTGTCAAGTTAGAGCCAACAGCACCCATCTCAGTCATGTTGTCTCTCCCATCCCTCATCAATTTAGGTGATAACATATCAGTTTGTGTATTCTAAAATTAATAAATTTCACTGAGCATGAAGGAGCTCTCAATAAAGTTTTGTTTTGTGTCAAATATCTGAAGGTCAGTCCTGTATGCAGTCACTCTTGAGGGAGGTTTTAGTGGGGCCACATGTGAGAACAACTTGATGTGGGAAGGGGCAGATAGACAAGAGAAATGGCAAAGATTTTGTTATAAAAGAGATAATAATTGGCCAAGGGACCAAAAAATGTTTGCAATCTGGGGATTTCATTTCAGCCATTTGTTTTATCCAGGATAATTAACATGTGCAACCATAGGGAAGTCCAAGGGTCCAAGAACTCACCTAATTATAGGTAGGATTTTGTTGCATGCAGGATTGTTATAAAGGAGATTCATAGTTTTAAAAAACAACAGTAGTCATAAAATCATAACCTGATACTAATTATGACTGAGTACTGAATTTTTAGCTAAATATTGAAAAATGAAAGTTCTTGCCTATGTGAACTGCAAATGACGAGTACAGGAACATGATATTTAAGATATAAGCTGCAAATAGAAACTTTTCCCAGGCAAAATCCTAGGCATTAACAAAAGCCTGTTACCCAAACTTCAGTTTAATGTCACCCTAGCTAGTCACTCCAAAGGAATTTTATGAAGAGTCAACTTGGGTCATTTTGAAATTCAAGAAGCCTAATTTCGTCATCTATCTAGGGGAAAAATAATTCTAATATTAAAAACTAGAACAAATTGGTCAATGTGATTGAACTCACTCAGATTCCCACGGCGGTTCAAGATGCCCTGCGCTCCCCTCCCTCGAGCCAATCCACGGCCTGCTAGCCCCCTGGTGCCTGCCCTGGCCCTCAGTCCACGCCGCCCTCGCCCAGCACCCACTCCTCTCAAACTTCCCAGCGTCAGCCTGTCCTTGATGCTGGGAGTGAATGGTTGTCCAAGCCTTTGGCGCACACTCCTCTGCAGACGAAAAATAAATTACTAAACATCCACAAAATTCTTAAGCATCATGCTCTAATTTCTTGGTTGAAAATCTTATGTTGATGAAGATTAAAAGGTTTTGGGTAGAATAAGTACTTCCAAGTAAAAAACACAAATCATAATGCAGAGGTTTGAAATTAAAGTAAATTATATTAAATTTATTAACACTACCCTAATTAAATTCATTATTGACAAGATTAACAAAAAATAAACTAGACACGTAAAGCAACATTTTTGAGATTAATAATGTCACTGAGAATAACAATTTTTACTTTATACGTCAGCCCTTAAAGAATAACATAATTTGCTACTAATTTTCAGATTGAAAACATCAGAAAACGAGAAGTAATTACTTAAAAAATACTCATGTATTGTTTCAGGTCAGTACACAACTCATAAAAACTAAAATCCTAAAGGAAGCAAATTCCCTCTTCAAGCTGTACACTTCACAATTTTCCTCCCATGGCCATTATTTAAAATATCTTTCCTTGCACGAAGTGAGAATGTATTCAATTATCCAAAAACAGTTATCAGCCTGAAGGCCATTAAAGTGCCCCCGGAAGATCCCATAACCATAAAAATCACTCGGCCTGATCGAAGACAAGGGTGCCCAGAAATCAAACCCAGACCAATCAGTCAGTAGACCAATGCTCTACCCACTGGGTTACCATGCCTCTTATTCAGTTATTACATAGTTTATATTAGGTCAAGTGTAAGAGGGACGAAGCAAATAGGGACCAAGTAAAAGATTATGATTATTAATAGCAAAAAAATCAATTTGGTACTATACCAAAAATAAAATATTTTTACAGCATTAAATAATAATTTCATTCAATCATTATAAGGAATTCTGAAACAAAATATAGGCTATCTTTATGAATCACTGACCTTTTTCAGTTTTAAAGCTGCCACTACAGCAGGACGCCTTTCCATCTGGGCAGCCAGTCTTCTATTTCGTGCAGATGCAGGCAGAAGAGAATCTGAGCGGCTTCTTAAGCCTCTCAATGGAGATTCCATACTTCTAGGGCTAATGCTCATGAGACTTTCATCCTCCTCCTCATATCCATAGCCTCCAGATAATGAATCTAGACTACGACGGCCCATTCCTGGCTGCCTCCTACGCAATGCATTGTACTGTTGCTGGCGATACTGCTGAGGAGATAAGTGTGGCTGACGGCGAATGAGATTTGATTGCTGAGATGAGGGCCTTAAGTGCGGCAAGTGGGCTGTTGACATGTCCCTGGACGATGTCAAGTTAGGCATAGTGGCCGGGACTGACAATGCAGTACCTCCAGATGTCGAGGCCACTGATGGCTGGCGCAGGTAAGTGAATCTGCATATCACATAGTTGTTCATAAGGCAGCACCCAGTGGTGTTCGAGGATATCCATTGCACCAAGCCACGCCACATTTTGAGTTCCATCGGGCCAGAGGATTTTGTTGGAATCACATCAAGATCATGCATCTCAAATTATATTCAATGTTCATAGCTTGGGTTTCTTTCCAAATGAGAAATAATTTTCTTCATTCTGGTGAAACCCATCATAATAAAGGGTACACTGCTTGGTGCACCTGCATGCATTACTAAAATGCTTTCATTCATTATACAATAAAGATTTCAAATAGCATGGAATTTTTAAAATAATATTATGCAACTATGAATCATAATTTCATTAATCACAAGGCTTCGAGCCAAATTTCCTCATGCATGACTGATTGACAGCTCATGTTTGCCACGTGCCAAAAATATTTCCAATTTAAGAGTCACTTTCATATGCCAAGGGTTAATGAACTTCATGGACAAATAAATGAAGTAATTCATTATTTGGCATCATTTTAATATTTCCAAGGATGCCATTTTCATGAGCCAGTTATCATTTTCAGTATGTAAGGGCCATCAGTTTTGTCATAATTTATAAATGTATTGTGTATTACATCATTGCAGCTATGCAATGGTTTGGGTTTGCATGCTTCACTTTCATTTCAGCCCATATAATGTCCTTGACCACCTTCAACTCAAAACATCTGCAAGTGTGGCAGATACACATCAGTCAGCATCCATTTTCATGGATATCAATATTCATTAGAGTTGGTTTAAGTCCTGATCTTATCTGAAATATTTTGTTCAATTTAAATTGCCTTTGCATTGTTGGATTTCAACCAATACTTTGCTCTGACAATTGTGTTCAAGATCAGGCTTATGTGGTTGTAAGGGCTACGTCAAGGACATAGTAATTGAGTTCATTATCAGGGCTGATGAAATATTTTCCCAGATTTGATTGGCCATAACACTTCACTCGTCGAAAACCCCAAGTTACATGCTCAAACGGACAGGTTAAAATACCACTAATATTTCTCTCAAAAAAATTAGAGGATTCTCTCCTAAGTCTTAAACAAAATCATAATTCTTGAAGAAAAGTCCCTATTAATTTTTTATTACCTTTCACCATGCTTTAAGGTCTATTAGTAAATAATAATGCTCACTCATTAGAATACAATGTCTTGGCTTATATTTTATACCTTCTAGTCGATTTTCTTAAGAAAAACAAACTATTTTCAGGATATTTAACCATAAAGATAGGACTGCAGCAGCTCTCTTTTCCAGTCTCCCACTGAACAAAATAATAATTATTGGTAAAGTGCGGCACAACTTAGGTCCATTGAAACTTTTCTGCCCCCAAAAAGAAAAACGAAGCTATTATTTCAAAACATATTTCTTATGGATTATAATCTTAAATAAATATACTTGAAGTTTCTTTTCTTAAGGGGTGGCATGAATTTGGCATTCCCTCTAACAAGAAGAAAGAGATGGCATTAATGATAAGCATTTCTATGGTGATAACTTTTGTAAGCACCAAATTTAAAATCTGCATTAGAATGATACTTTATATTTTTTTGGGAGATAAGATGAATAGTGAACAAAATAGAAATTTTTAATCCTTTGTATGCATACTGGTTTGCCTCATACTAATAATTAGATTCCTTGATACTTTAATGAGAAAAAATTATCTCACTAGAAATTGTCGAAATAATTCTCAGATATCTTGCACTACTTTTCTGTTTTCTAGGAGAAAAGGTTAAGGGCCATATTCAGAAAAAACACCACATTATGCAAGTACAGTGACCTTACAAGAATACTAGCATTGCTTCTACAAAACCATTTTCAGATACAGCACTACCACTAGCCTTCTCATAATGTAGATCGGTTTGTGTAATGCCTTTTTCCTTGATATTAAACTGATATCTAAGTTTACTGGAGATTAAAGAAGACACTGACAATGGGAGTAAACCCATGGAAGACAGATGGAATAAAATTTTTTCAAGTTTGTTATGAATATCATGACAATGTTTTCCTTCCGTTGTGCTATTATCTTCAAATATAAGCAGCAATATTTTACACAGATATCATTGTGCAGGAAATGCCATTCATAAACCAACAGCTGCAAAATAAGTATGAAAATCTTGGAATAGTAATTCCACTATTTAATGTAAATATAAAATGAACGTACCTATGGTCATGAAGCAATGAAAACGAGATAACTGACACTAATCAAGCCAATCAAGCTTACGGTCTCGACTATCTCATTTTCACCACTATTTAATGTTTACTTCAGCCAAGTGTACTAGAAAGCATTTAATGAAACTTAGTATGAAATAAAAAGTAAAGAGGAAAAATACATGACAATTATTCATCCGAGAATGAGAACCGACCCATATGGAGAATAAAACCAACATGATGCCATAATTTGGGAGGTAAGAAACTCCAGGATTGTGCTTTCAACACTATTTGCAACATGTGATACTAGACCTACCCAACCCCTACCTGTGCTATTGTTAAGTGAAGGATGACCATGTAGCATTTTCCTTGGTGCCAGTTTTCTCATGACTTAGTGTAAGCAATTGGTAACTATACACCCACCTGAATGCATGCAACCTCATCAAGGGTCAAAAGTGCAACAGAATCGAGTTTTTACCCTCCTTAAATATAACTATGGTTTCTACTGATATGAATTAAAAGGGCAACAAGGAATTTATATTAAAATATACTTTGCAATCAAACTTTGCCCATCGTTACTTCCCAACTCCCAATCCAATCACAGCTCCTGAACGTGTGTGAATTACCACAAGAGAGTAACACATGCATGCATTTAATTCAGCCCTTTTGATTTAACCAAGTGCATGCAAAGGTAAAAAAGTGGTAAAATCTTTTCAGCAGACAGCTAAGTACGATGATGCAAGAATATTAGTTGATATCAACTCGTGTGTGTACTTTAGTAAGTGGAATCATCTGCAAACCTTAGCAAGCCACAGCTTCATCATGTATTTTATTCATTATCATTTTCTATAAACTGAAAATTTAATAAATGTAATCATTAAAGTACAGTACTGTAACATGTAAGCCAACCAAAATTTGGGAGCACACAATACTTGTAAATAAATGAATAGAACAATATGCAAAGCAGCTACTGGATGTATGATTACGTATTTTTTGCATTCAATGAAAATTGATATCATGTCATTAGTAATCATGGACAAGATAGATAAAAAATATACTTAAATGAAGTTAACTAAGTAGATCTCTTTTCGAGATCAAATCAGATCTATTGGCATCGAGTAAATTTCAAAATAAAGACCACAAATAAACTAACCTAAATACATGTATGGTTATTAACTTCAAACCAAAATAAATATATGGTTATGGCTAAATACATGCATGGTTACTAACTTCAAACCAAACTGGTTGAGTTTGTTTTTTGTATGCTAACATTTTAGTACAATATTGAATAACAAAACAAGTAAACTTCATCAAATCAATATAAAATTATAGCTTAATAACATGAAAGAGCAGTACTGGAAAGTGACAACTGCATATTTCACTAAAAATATTTTATTATCGGCACAAATGGTTGTTGCAGAACACTTCCGCCATATTTCTGTAGATCATGAAATGCTATGAAAGAGCATGATTTGTCCACAATCATTATTTGACACATGTAGTCTTAATGGCCAATGTGGTGATGTTTCTGAATGTAGGCCCAAGTAAGCTGAATTTCATTGGAGGAAGGAATCAAGCAAGACAAACCTTTTTAAAAGAAAGATAACAACATATTTGACACTAAGAATTAATGTATGCAGTATCATGTGTAAAATTAAGCCAAGGATAGAATGGTTATTAGAAGTAATGCCAGTTATCTGAAAATTCTTGGGAAATCAAACAATTAGCACGAAATGAGAAAAACTGGATGTTTTGAGCTGCTGCAGAGGGATTTACAGACTACGGCAACATAACTTCCTTTTTCCAAAAGCAAAACTCCTTTAAAAAAGGAAGTTATGTTGAACCCTGTACAATCTAATCACATAGTTATACTATACAATTATATCATCAAGAAAATAGTGTAAATTTATTGTGATAACAACATGCAACCTGAAGAAATGTTATGCTCTGGGCTAATTTAACTATTATATCATGTACAATTGACCTGTTTGTCGTATCCTAATTGTCTGGTAAGAATAAATTGTTAAAATATTACTTCAACTATCATGGTAGTTTGAAAAGTGTGCCAAGTCAGAGTGATAGAAGTTATTTTCAGATTGTAGCATCTCTTGAAGGAACACAAGTTACCCAGATTAGTCTATTACTCATGCGTCAGTGTTCATTTATAAAAAATCACATTTTTCAAAAATGGATGGAAGAGAATTGTGTGTTGAACAAACATTCATGAAAAGAAATTTGCCTCAGAAGGCTAAAAAGAAATTTGATATTTATTATGTTGAACCTGCACCTCTGAGTAAAATGTTTTTTTATGCGACTTCACAAATTTTTTGATAAAAACTGATGGAAGTTACTATTTCAACTCATTCCTCATCCCTCTATTCTCTAGACTTGCAAACCGGAAGGAGAATTATTCAAATTAGGTTACTGTGGACACAAATGACCATTTTGCAGAGCTGGAGCAATTGCAATACTTGGAAAGGATCAATAAAATGGAGCAGCATTGGATGAAACATGTAATATACCCTTACCAATGTGCATAACATGAAAAAAATGGTTTATCCCAAAAAATTCAATTGTTTTCATGCATACATTGGCTTCTCACATATCCTCATAAAATGACTACGCCTCTTATGGTATTTCAGGAACTACCTAAAACTTCTGCTATCCCTTGTATCACATTGCAATAAGACACAAAAGGTGAACTAAATCCTAGACATTAGCCAAAAAAGGCTTCCAAATTTCAATTGACACTGGTCCCAGTAGTACCCTATCATGTAGCAAAAAGTGCCATGCATAGTAAGAGCCACAGCTAACCTACAAATTAACAGTCAATTAACAGGCCCTAAAGTCTTTCATTAACTTGAATATCAACATTTTATCTGTGAGTCATTTAAGTATCAAGAGCATCTAAAAGCATAAAAAAGTAACCATTTTTCAAAATTCCTGTGTAACCGCACACTTATTTTATAGTAGTCAGAGCAGAAACCATTAACCATTGTCGCAGCTAAAATGAAAAGTAAACCACCACTTTAATAACTGCTTTAAAATATATATTATAGCAAAATTTTTTATCAATTTCATGACATTTGGGTTCAATATGCTTGATCAGATTTTCATGTCCATGAATTCATGCATACATCCATTAGTGCAAGTTATTCACTGTTTTGTCATACAACTAACCAGGGACAAATCTAAACAGCAGTGGGGTCAACAAGTGGGTATCCTGCTCTTCCCTATGCTGCAAAGAGGTCATAAGCAGATAAAACCCCTTTAAAATGACATGATCTCCTTTATTCTTCACACATATTAGTGCTCCCGAATTTGTCTGTTTATGTCTGCAACTCCGAATACCCTCCCTTAGCCATCAGTGCAAAGGTAACATTGTAGGCACTTCAAAGCATTACTCAATTAATGCTTCAAATGCAACAATGAACTGCCACATGATTTCATCCCTAGATTTGCTAAATTAAGTTTGATTTCTACGGCTTTATATTCGAGTATCATACAAAAAGCACCAAAATTCTTGGCTCACAACTTTACTTTTTTCTCTCTCTCAACTTAAGGACATTCAAAGAAAGGAATTGAAAAAAAAAAATTCTACGAAAAATCATAGTTATTGAGATCCTATCGTCTACACAATTTTGTCATGATGCATGGGAAACTACACTCCTTCCATCACCAGCGATTCACGAATTCGCCGGATATATAAATACACACATAATAAAATTTTAATGCCAGCACCAATATTTTAAAATTAATTTGAATGATCAAAGTTTACATTGCATGCTGAATGTTAAATGATCAGTGAGTGTACTAATAAGGGGAAACAAATAGCAGTTTATATTCTGATGAGAGGACCACCTGGTACAAAATTAAGATTTCTACAGAGAAAAAAGGACTGATGCAACAAGAGAAATATTCTTCACCAAAAAGGTAGTTGTACACAGAAGTCAAAAAAACCATATGCAGGGAACATATCGACTACAAATTTCATTTACAATATCATTACGAGATTTACTGACTAAATTTTATGAGGAAATCATTTTAGGGCCAAAAGAACATGAAATCAAAATGTACAATTATACTTCGAGATGATTTCAGAAGCTTCACTTTACAAATTGCCTCCAACTTTGAACTGATATGGTCAGCCAGTGGATATGAAACAATGTAAAAATGTTCAACCTGCAAATTTTGACACACAGCAACAACATGAATACTTTTAACAAAAAGCTTTTTCAGTGAAAGTGTTCTACTGTTGTAACATCCACCCAGACAGCACAAGCTCATCCGTTGTATACCGAGTGAATACAATGGACATTTTAAAGTCCTCCAATATCCAAACATGAACACTCACTTCGGATATACTGCATATCCAGAAACGCGTATGCTTTTTTCTTAGTCAAAGGAGCACCTTCATATTTATCATACTGGTATTATGGTCATACGATTGTTAACTACTTTTAAAAAATAAGTTAAAACATTATTTTAATTATAAAATGTGCTAATTACAAGCCAACAAAGGTCTAACTCTGGATACTTAATGAATACACATTACATAAACGTGCATTAGTTGATACGTGTACATTGTGGATTTCCATTCTTTGTGCTGTGTGGGCAGGTTCTCGGCTCAAATTCGAAGGGCAAAAGCTTACTGAAAGCACTTACCAACTAATGATAACACATTTGACTTATGGGAGGTCGAACACAGAAATCGCATTTAAGGCGACATTTTGGCATAGTAGTTAAAAACGACGAATATCTGAGAATATGTTATGACATTGTTCTGATCAATACATTGACAATTTCAAAGTACTACAAAGTCTACCTATCGCAAAATAATATTTCATTTTGCACGGTTACGTCTAAACAGCATGTGAGCAAGAGGAATTGATACATCTTGATGCAGAAATGATGTTAACCCGCTGTGGTCATTGGATACCATATTACATTGGGACACCTTAACAGAAAAAAACAAAAATGTGCATCTACCAAGGGAAATATTATTTAATGTAGTCGCAGCATGGTTACGCATTGGACCCTTTATTAAAGTAAAAATGTTCGGTGAGAATCTCAAATGCGATATTATACCGACAAATTTACCTTGACATTATTTAACTCTAAAATCGACACTTCCTCAAACAACTTCATTCGAAGAGACTCAGAAATAGAAGTCATTTGCTGGCCATCATCTTGCACTAATCACGTCATTCCGCTATTCGGCGGAAAATTCACTTCATTCTGTCATGGTCGGCCACGTAAGTAATCTGGCTCGATTGACGGTTATCCGTGATCTTATTTTATTTCACGGATAAGTGACTCATTTCAATTTCATCTAAATATTGTTCCCCTTGGATATATTGATACGATCATGGAGGAAAATACTGATGGCCCGTTAGAAGTTGTACGCACGTGGATTCCATGCTAATTGTAGGCGTGAATGGTTTCGTGAATTTCAAATGTTGAATCCTCAACTCTAAAATCTCACCGTTCATTCAATGACATCATCGTGGTGCTTTTCAAAACCACTTTCTTCAACGCTGCCATAGTTGATACACCTGTAAATGAGATTACATCACATCAGCGGTGAAGGATATCCAGAAAGCCTTTCCACCAAATAAGTCAAGCTTGAAGATGACATATAAAACCATAAAAACCCTACCTTATACAATTTATTTGTCTCTCAAGAGTTTTAAAACAAAGATGGCGACTACACAAATTTAATTGTTCCCCAACATCAACCAACCTCGAGCTTCTTACAAAACTCACAGGAAAATGGCCTCCGCGTTTGGTATCTCAACGGTGTGAATCTATGACTGTAATGCCATCTATAATTTACTTAAATACAAACAAATGAGCCTCACCAAATATCCGAAATTGTGTAATATATGGTGTATCTCGAAAAATTTAATGGAATAATTACGTTTAATTCATTTTCACAGGTCAATCGGTCTGCAATAAATATTTTCGGATAGGAACACAAAAATTTGTTATGACGCTTCTGCGAAAGACGGAGTTAGAGATGAATTTAATATGATTGTTTAAAATAACACAAATACACAAAAACGTAAACATTTTATTTTTCAAACAAACAAATACCAATTACAAGGTTTAGCGTTTTTACAGGAGTCGTGTTTCATCTCACGCTGATGGTGTACAACTCTTCAGTATCACTGAAAGATATGAGAAAAAAACGACACATCAAGCACTTACTAGGATTTGAAGAACTTAGGTAGGATACAGTTAAGTTTCCTTACACGAATTCTCACGACTCTCAATTCTACATTTGGAGCTCTTTAGCCGAGTCTGCCAACTCTTTCCCTTCACTCAGTAACTGCTCTTTAAATTTTGCTTCCCGCAACTGTCTTTCAGGTCTGACAACAGTCAGGTAATATTGCACTCTGACACCAAGCAGATAAAACCCATAAAGAGTGAGGCCCATACAAGTATACACAACACCTCTATGAAGCCTATCAAAGAGTACGTTCTTGCTGTAACGTTTCATGATTGTATAAACTCAGAGGTACTGCTAAGTTGTATTTTGGTCCTCAAACGAACTACGGAATAACAAACATAAGAAAACTGCTACACAAAGCAAGAAATCGTATAAACACCACAAAACCACGACCGCGGTATCGCCTGATTCTCACTTTTTTATTTTGATATATCAATTGTTTTTTCGAAAGGAGGGCATTCGAAATGACTTCTTCTGAGAACAAAATAAAATGTAATGAATATCATCGTAACAGCGGTTTCATTTAAAAATTTAAGTAAAAAATATTACATGAAATATTTTTGACAACGCAAAATTTCAAGAAATGGTCTTCATGTGGATAATAATGATAAATTATTACGTATATAACAGCATGCAGACATGATTTTATGTTATATTTCTTCCTGGACTGCAATATTTCACCAACTGCAAAGAAAATGCTACACAACTGATAGTTGGCACAAGATGTGCCAACTGTCAGTTGTGTAGCCACCAATGTAGTCACCTACACAAACAGTGCGTGTAAGCATAAAAATGCTATTTAACTGAAGGGAACATTCAGTTCTGATTTTTTTACGATAACATAATTTTTCAGCAATGCATACATGTAGATTTGATATCATGTCTCTGGTACTCACTTCAGTCATCATTGAGCAACCCATGAACAGTTGTGTTTTCACAGATTGAGAAATCTGTTGTTCAGGTAATAATTGTTAGCAAAAATCAGTCTTATTTTTAGGGAACTATGTTTTTAATACACTTTAGGAACAGCTGTGGTAGTGAATTATGTGAAAAATTCTGAAAGAGATCCGCTGAAATTATTTTCTAATTAGATGTGATGCATACATTTATTTATTCTTGGTAGGAAATATTTATGCCAAACATGAAAATGGGTCTGCATTCCCATTAGCCCAAGTCTGTCCTGGAATATTGTAACTACAATGCCAGCAAATGCATGCAACATATGAAGTTCCCACCAAACAACATTTATACCATATTAACTTGATAATGGATGGATAAAAGGCGTATTGAGCGGTAGTGGAATGTTGAAGAGGCTAATAGAGGGGAGAATGTTGGGCAAGCGAGGTAAGGGCAGGAACAGGATAGGGATGTTGGATGGGATAAAGGGAGGAAAGAAGTACACCGAGATGAAGAGGGACCTGATATAGATTACTTTGCTAGGTGGGGAGTCACAAAATGTTTATTTGATAGTTGTGTCCATCCAAAAACCTACCTTAAACGGTAGATTACCTAATAATAAACTTGATAATGTAGTTAAAAAAGTTTGTGCAGTACTTCTTTTTAAAGGGATTTGCGATTTGAAGAAACAAATCCAAACCAGGGTCCTTGAACTTGAGCTGACAAATGTTGTAAGCCAACTGATTTATTTATAAATTATCATTCTCCTAAAGAGAGTTGTACAAAAGAAAACATTCTTAGACACTATTCAATGACAATTGCACGTAACATAGGATACTCAGGCAAGGAGAAAATGACAAGGGATGGTTACTAGGGGGATAGGAATGACATGTGATATGGTCATCTGTGTAGTGCAATGTAAATAAGTGGTTTCAGCACATTTTTATTTAAACTATATCCATTGTCATCTTCATCTTATTTTTTTCCTATCATTCTAAAATTTTGAATGCTTCAGCTACTCTTGGATGAATATTTCCAATTTCTTTTGGCTCACACATTCCCAGTTTGTGGACCTCACTGCTTCTGCAAAATTAAAGAAAAACTTGACAGTTCTAGTGGATGGAAATGTTTGTCAATAGTAATAATTCTACCACTTAATAGATTCTCTTTTATAAACATTAAATACATTTTCTGGAAAACCATGAAGTCAACAGTAAAGATTGTCAACTCTTACAATAGAACAAATATGGCTAAATTTCTTAAAAGATCATGCAATCAAGAATTTACTACATGCATAGACTAAATATATATTCCTGAGACATAATTACCAGTAGTGGGTGGTACATCTGAAAATAGGTACATTCACTTTGTATGCTACAGAAATCACAGTATTTGCTTTCTAACAAAGAATATGAATTTCAAGTTCATGAAGAAGCCCCACCAAGGCAGGTCACTGACAGCTAATGGTATTTGCAGCATTAGGTTAAGGTGATTAGTCCATTGTGTTTAGGGAATCTCTTCATTGCCATAGATAAACAGCTCATTAGAATATTGGGCTGATTATGGAACCCGTTTTGTTGTGAGCAAGATAGGCATTAGGTTTTTCTTTCAGGTTCAATGTTTTTCCTTGCATAAAAATTTCTATAATCAATGGTAGGTAGGTACTCATTTTTAATTATTTAATTAATATTATATATTACATTCACATCGTTCTTTTGCATATACTTAACAAGTGGGAAGAAAACATCTATCAGTATTATGTTGCCAGTATATGATTTGAAAGAATAAAGAAGATTAGTTTTTATTTATTGTTTACTCAATTTACATAATCCAAGAATGGACGGTCACAGGTTTTTTTATTAAACACCATAATTTTAATTAGTATGATATATTAGAATATCTCAGACCAAAGTGGATGATTTTAGGTAAATGGGAACAAAAATACAATATTATTTGTATGGTTTTTATTGTTTAACTTTCCAGAGATAAATTTTCCATGAACTTCTTAAAATTCAGTCACCATATTCTAAATCAGGTAGGTTTAAAGACTATACTAAACAGTAAGTGGATGTGTCATCACACAAACTATGGAATTTATTGATTAATCAAAATTGTCCAAGAAGCGCTGTTTCCCCTAAGGATATTGAGCATACATCTTCTTTTCAAAACATCCATGGAGATATCGGCCATGGTTTCTCACAACTTCATGGTATCACTGCTCCCAGGAGGCAATGATCTAGTGATATGAATGAAATATTTATATTAAGGGGAATAGTTAAATTGGTTCCGGTGGCCTCAGAAATGGCATGTTTGTGGATTCACCACGATCATGGTTTGGCCAATCAGAATTGTATGTGGATGCTTTTTTAGAGGTTTTCCACATGCTCTAATCCATCTTCCTCTACACTTTGCTCTACATATGCTTGATGTTCATTCCTGGGGGCCAACCAAGACTTTTCTGGCAGAAGGCGTCTCCTGGCTTGAGGTAGGCGCCCTAGGTCAAAATCATCCAAGATGCCTAAAGCAAGGGCTGGTTGTTGCTGTGGTACCTGCTCAAGAAATACCAAGAATAACTGTTTTAGTACAACAGGAAAGAAAAGGATAAACAGCAAAAGGTAAAACAAAATCTTTTATGTGACCAACCACAGTAATCAACCCAACGGCTGGTTTTATGCCTCAAGTAATGAAATATACAGTATAGCCTTGTTAATATGAATGCACAGGAGGTGAAGTAGGCCATCAATCAACCAAATCATACAAAAAGTTAACCTTCAAATCTTTAGGTACAATAATTTTGAGTTCATAAAATTTTATTGAATATGTATTCTAATTCATCAACAGTTAAACATGAAAAGATATGTTTATTTTTTATTTAATGTACAGCAAGCTTTTTACATATTCATAATTAACATAAACGGTATAGTTTATAATGTAATAATATGCACAAAGGTATAAAGTAATGGTGATGGGTGACTATTCCATTAAAATAATAATTAAGTATCGCCAATATAATGACACATGATCATAGTTTTACTATCCACCATATGACTTTTTATTGTGTGATTGTCTCTATATCAATTACTTGCATTGATAGTAAGATGAACATCATTTGTGTATATTTTATGGTTATTGAGATTGATATAATATGAAACTCACAAGATCATTTCTCATTACTTCAATAATTCAGGAATACATTTATGGAAATACTTTTATTTGCCACCAATGATCTATTGTTAGGCAAACTTTTTTTCTAAAGTGACATCTCTCAGAATAAAAGTATACTGTTAAAAAATATGCCTGCATTTCCCACAACACACCAGCATGCAGTTAGACTTATTTTAAAGAAAAACAAGCACAAATGATAGAGGTATTATTACATAGATATGAAGTCAAATGAAAATTATTTATGCTTTAAGAGAAAAAATAAAAGAAGATAACACTGCACACAATGTGTTACATGGAAAACTCATTACTTGTTACAATTTGTGCTTATAATTGTAGTAATGCTATCTGTTTCCTCCCAGCCGAAAGCAAAATGATAAGAGGAGGAGAAGGTGATAGAAAATGGTTCCTCTGTCTCTGATTACAAGGAGAATATGTAAATTGGTTAATTAATCAAAATATCCTAGTGTAATGAATCTACAAATCACAAAGCCTACTACCATCAGTTGAACAAGAGGATGAATCAGGTGTTCCTCAGGACTCTATCCTGGGTCCTTTACTATTTCTAATCTACTTAAATGATATGCCACATTGTATCTTCAACGCCAAATTCATTCTTCTTGCTGGTGGTCCTGCCATTCCAATTAATGCCAAAACAATTCCTGAACTACAACAAAAAGTACACTCTATAGTAATAGGCCTTAAACATTGGTTTCAAAATAACTTAATCGTAATAAATCCACAAGAAAGAGTATGCACATATTTTGGCAAAAATCCTTCACTCCTAATTACACTCTATAATAAAGACCAAACAAGACTAAATTTTGCTGACAGTGTAAATTTCTTGAGTGCGCAGATTGAATCATCCCTTAAATAGTCCTTATGTATTGGCAATTTAACATCTAAACTTAATAAAACTCTTTTTCAGTGGTGATATTTGATTTTTAGCACTAGCTTAAATTTCCTAACACGTCTTTATCATTCAAATTGTCAATCTCGATTATCAAATAGTATAATATTCTGGGGTGGCTCAAGTCATAGCCAAAAGACTTTTAAAGTGCAAAAAATATAAGAGCTATTTTAAACTGACCTTTCAGACACTCCTGCAGGCCTCATTTTCATGAACTGCAAATTATGCCACAGGGTGCTCTTTATGTATACAATCTAATTTTATTTGTTAAGAATAACATATATTTGTATTAACAAAACCTAAATACCCATCATCATGATACACATACTAAACTTGACATACGCATTAAGGCATGATCTTTTAATTTGAGTGGTGAGGGATCATACCACCAAAAAGCTACATTTTTTAACATGCTTCCTCCAGATTTGAAAGTATCTCCTTCAAATAATTTCAAGCATAATCTTAAAGCATACTTGCTTATTAGACCTTTGTACTCTGTGGATAAATTTTGTGCATCATGTAAAAAAGTCTAAAATGTTGTTCGTGAAATATCCCTATGTTATATAAATAACCTATTTTCCATGCTTTGTATACTTGATGCACATTATTTTTGTTTAATTACTAAACCATTATAAACCGGCTTATGGTGAATAAAGAAATAAATAAATAAATTTGAGATGATCCATCCAGAGGACCCAGGAATTTCATCAGTTAAACCACTCTACCATGTCCCAACTCACTTTCAGCAGAGCCAATTAATAAAGGTTACTGAACTCCTTCATCCTAAATATATTCAAAGTAGGAGAGCAGTTCTTTCCCCTGTGATGCCTGTAGTTTCCAAAATCACGGTAAAGCAGTGAATGCACAGAGGCATCACTTGGGCCTGAGCCCTCCAGTCAGTAGCCAAACCCTCTATCTATTGGACTACCACATCTCCAATCACTGGCTTGTAAATTGTTTAAATAATTAGAGGTTCGGCGATAGATACAAAAAATAAAAAGGACTACGCAACGTCAAAATCAATCCCGGTCAAAGCGAATAATTTTTCCATTTTGAAATCGTTGTATTGTAACACGGATTAGCGGATGACTCCGTTAAAAGTTACTGTCGCGGCATCCCCCGCAGTTTCTTTGTAAGCAAATAGTAGTTCCCTATACCACGCCAGACGTGTAATTTTCACGGTAGATGCGGGTGAGATTAGTATTACCTACTCCTAACGGATCAAAATTTTCTTGCAGGCATTGTTTTCATTAGAGAATATGCACGAGAGTACTTAAAATAGTAGGGTGTAGGAAATATTAGTTGATGTGGCTAGCTAATCTGTCGATCAATATTGCATCCATTTGAAGCAACATCGCCTCTCCACAAACTCACGATCGCGAAGGATGGGGACGACCGCTTGCGTAGGTAGTTGAAGCAGCAAGTCCGGAAGGAGCGAGTCCCGCAGGCTGAGGCACACTCCCGGCCGCACGAATCGCAGGCCGAGGATGTACCGGAGAGGCAGAAAGCGAACAGGACTGCCCACAGCGCCACCCCTGGACCAAGAAAAGAAGGCGAGCGGGAGACGCGTCATGAGATAAGGTATTAATAATAATAAAACGTCTTCATTGGAGCGAGATTGAGACCAAATAGTCCCTTCTTCCACTCCTTCACTTCCACAAGCAACAGATAATATCGTTTCAATAGCGATACAATTTACGTAAAATAAATCTAATTTAATATACCATCGGCATGAGATTCATTTAACACGACAATAAATAACATTAACAATCAGTATTTGCTTCTCAGATAAAATCTTTAACATGCAAACAGCATGCAAATACAAACATGAGAAAAATCCAAATTTTATGACTGATGGGGCAAAATAACCTTATGGGTGATTGGAATTATTTTCCAGGAGGAAGGATCACAGGTCTTATTTACAGATGTTGACTGAAGGAGAACATTACAGAGCGGGAAAATACGAAATGTAATAGGAGAGAGTGCAAACACGAGATAATGAAAGTAAAAATGATATGTGTAGGGAAAAATTTAAGAATAATAGAAGGATAACCTTAGCACATAAACCAACCAAAGGAAAAGAGCCACATAAGAAGTGGAGGGGTAAAAAATCTGCAAAGCCTATTGGGACTGAGCATGGAGAGTGAACTCAGAAACCAAAGAGTAAATCAGAGTGAACTCAGGTAAAATTTATATTAAGAGTTTCGCTAAAATTAAAAAAAAACGATAGCATTAAATTCGGTTAAATCGGAAATAACTTTCAAGGTAAACTTCATGTTCATTTGACAAAAATATTTTACTCCCGGGAAAACTCGCGACGAAAAAGCTGTTCAATTCCTCAATGAAAACTTAATCATCATAGAAACTGAAGCAGTACGTATTAAGTGCATAAGTGCTTCCTGTTATGTTATGCAAAGGTCATCTCGTTTTCTCTCCTTCTACATCGTATTAATACCAATCTAAGATTGTTCTCACGAGGATGACTACTTAAAGATAAGAGAGGTACACAGAAGAATAAGTAGGTTTAAAATGCCATATTTTTCTGTGAAAGATAAGAGATCGGAAATGCTCTCATCAGAGTCACCCAGGAGAATATTTATTAGATTACGCACCCAATTTTGGGGCCTTTACTAATGATTGCACTTGTTCTTGTATTACAACAACCGTGAGACACGTACATTGTACTGGATACAAGTACAGGTTTAGAGTAAATTATAGTGGCTTAAATAATACTGCAGATGACTGTAAACCTAGTAAAATCCAACGTTACTACGATAAAATTTTTAATTTAGCTCCTGTTAAAATATGTAAAAATGATCATTCAAGCTTAGTTTGGAACCAACTTCTCCTATTTAGTATCCTATACCAATCCTATGTTAAACATTAATTATATTTGTTCGTATTTTTAGTACTCTGCAAGCCAACGCTATGGTATGTGGCAGGAGGTGAATATGCATCAGACTAATTTTGAACCGAATACTTTCACCCCTACCGCGGTCGGACAATGTTATCTTTCTGATCTTTCGTGGAAAAAATTGCATCTTAAATCTATCTGTTCTACACCTAATCTCTCTAACTCTATTTTTAAAGTTTGCTTTGAACGAGGAATATGTGGACATACTAACAAAAAAATATAGGATTTATTAGAAGAGTATTGTGGAAATGTAATGAAAAGGTCAAAGAGAAATGCTACCTGTCGTTGGTCAGGCCTCATTTAGAATATGCTGCTAGTGCGTATATAGGATCCTCCTGTAGTTGGATGGATTGCCGAATTGGATCATGGGCAGCCTAGAGGAGGTAGGCATGTGAAACGTTGTAATGATTGAGTAGGGTATCAAAATGATTAGAGAAGCCAGGCTGGGAATCACTCACGGAGCGAAGGTTAAATTACAGATTACATCTCTTGCATAAATCTGAAGGAAGTGTCTTTAGCGATGAAGTTGAAAATGTATTATTGTGTGTGATCACCCGCTGCCATACACCCTAGAGGTGGCTTGCAGGGTACCATGACAGAATGAATCAATGAAATCATAGCAAAATCAAACTGAAGAGTACGAAAAAATCAAATAACTCGAAAACCAGAGTTTGATGAATTGTTCAAAAGGAACAATTATTGCACAAGGTGTATAGGCAAGTAAGGGCATAAGAGTTGTATCCTGGTGCTGTATGGCTGGTGCCCTAAGAACCCTTCCCCACACGCCCTTGCGGCGGATTGCGAGGGTATTGTGTAGAGATGTAGACAAATTTGATTGGGTATCTACGGACCCACTTTATCTCACCCCCTTACTCCTCTCCCCGCCTATTTTCAAACTCCCACTGCACCCCAATGAGCCCCTTCCCAAGCATGGTCACGCCGACGGCAACTGGAACGTGAAGTATTATGTCACTCTCTCAGGGACTTGAATTGAACGGACTGAGTGGTTCGTTCCTTCGCGGGACACCTATTACCCACGCGCCAAGTTAGGTCTTCGGAATTCTCCACGGCAGGGAAAACATTTCCTTCTCGCAGTCCGCGCCTCTCGCGTTTCTCCAACGGTGCATTAATATTAAAACGAGGGTCGCGTGGGTCGAATCGAATCAATTCCTGTCGCGTCCACCGGCAAGGAATATGTATCAAGGCATCAGAGAGAGAGGGAGGTTTCGAGGAGAGTGTCACGGAGAAAACTTGGCACGCAGAATATTGGAAATCGCTTCCGGGAGAAAAGTTTCTATCGGCCCCAGTTTCCCAACCGATGACGGAGACGAAATAATTTGCACCCACGCGATAACGTAACTTTGGGTGTGAGAGGGCGATGTTTCATTTTCCGCCACGCGGACCACGTTAGCAGTCCTATTTGAGTATGGGATTCAAATTCACTCGGCGTGCGCAGAGACTCGCTAGACGAGGTAGACGACAATGTACTCGACTCACGAATCCTACAAAGAGCTTATTTTCTGGCGCAAGAACCTTCTTTTTTTATAATAGTCTTAATGTATAAGATGTTACGGTTTTGGATGGACACGAACTTAGAAAGGCCATGGTAGTCTCGGCTAACATGTTAAATTGACACTCCAAACTACAATAAACCCTTTTCTAATTCCACATACTTCTTCCTAACTGTATTCCGAACAACATGCCTGCTAACTTCCTTCTCCTACCTCGCTTGCTTAACTTCCTCCCCTCAAGTGTAGGCTAATACAAAAAATGAGGCAAATTTTCAAATAATATAGCCCAATATAGTAGTAGTTACTAGGGAAGGCCACCACACGAAGGTCATTTCTCTAAAAGGGATAATATGCGGGTAATTTTTTAGCGGTAGGGAATTTATTAGGTTCAGGGAATTAAGGAAGGGTGGTGAAAAAACCAGTCTCGACAAAAAACGAAAGGTACCAAGGGGTCCACAGCTAAACCTCCCATCTGACGGACGGCATTGTCCGCCTGAAGTTCTCTCCAAATAACACCCTTGTATCACTATCCCTTCGGAGAATATAAATAGAAATCCGGATACCACTGGAGAATTCGAGTTCCAGCCCCGAAGATCGGGATTCGAACCCAGGCCCTCAGGAAGATGAGAAGCAGCTATATTATCTGTAGCGCTGACACGACTCCAATTGTACAAGTTTGTTTGGACAATTACCGCTGCGTTTTAAAGTTTATTTTAATCTGTTTTCTTAAACATTTTCGAATGGTAAGGGATTAGAATAACTGTAAGAGACCGTGCAAGGGAAAAAGTATTTTTGTTATTCATTTTAAGTAGCCTCGTATGTTGTTATTTCATTTGACCTTAGTTTATTGTCATTCTTGTTATTAACATGTGTAATCACCCACTGCAACACACCCCTAGCGGTGGTTTTCAGGGTACTATGTAAAAAAACAGCTCGTCTCTAATAGGTAGGGAACTTTTTCACACTTAAATAACATAGTGTATGTACGTGGTATTATCATTATCTGACCCATGAACATCAAATAAATGAGAGAACGTGCTTTTCCAAACACACATACAGAACATCCACGAAGTGAAGTCTGCACCAGTGAGGCTTAAACCATGAAAACAATCATTAACCCTGAGGTCGGTTTAATAGGTGAGGATAGAGAACACTTAATACTTAGACCAACGGCGTGCGAAATTCACACATCAGGGTTGGGGGGCCAGATCCTTTTCATATGCCACCTATGATTTCCCAGGAATTTCTGGTAACCAGAAATCACACATCTAGGGTGAGCTTGCTTTGTTAAATCCCCGTGCTCGGGGATTTAACCCTGGACACCCACGTCCCATATCCTTGTAAACATGATTTGAGTTATTATACATATTTACCGTGACGAAAATTTTTTTTTAAATTTTGATGTTGCATACCTGTTGTAAAATCGGCCCCTACTGCACACACAAGCGGTGGTTAACAGGATGAACTTCGTGGACTGTGGCGTCACAACTTAGTTAACTTCGAGACACTACATGCTCGGTAATTCTTGAGAACTTCTCGTTCCTTCAAAAGTCATAGAGATTCAATGTGTAAGAGGACACCTCGGTAACTTAACTGACTGAAGCCTTTGGCCGTAAATCGAGGGATCATGGTTCATATCCCAGTCGAGGTTAATGATTCAATGTGAAATTCTCGAATTTATCGGGCCGCACAAGTCATGACTCTTAATTCGTCACACGGTCGTGTGACAGAAGGTGTTTGGACGTCACCTTACAAATATATATAGTAGGTACTAAAATTTCCAATTTTATTAGCAAGAAGAGTTTTTTCGAAAAAAATGAGTCAACTCGTCGACAGTTGGTTTTAGGAGGTAGTGTTCACCCCGAGTTCAAATCCTTAAGCGTTCGAAATTCACATACGAGGTATTCTCGTATTCAGGTCAGTGGGACGGTTCCTTACGGACCTCTGCCACCAGCGCTTTCCAAGTAACTTCTGAAAATCGCCCGGTAAGTTTTTTTAAACAGGGGTTGTCCAAAGGATTCACTCGGGAGTTTAAAGCCTACGATTCTATGGCCCTAACATAGTTTTTTCTCTGTGGGATTATTTTAAAATTATTATACTCGTACTTAAAATTGTCTGAAAAGAGAAATGAATCTAACACATCGGTAAGTTTACCTCCTTATTTCAAGTGTCCACATGGTCTAATCTACACATAATTACGAGTACATCTGCGTAAGAAAAAAATGAGTGCACTATTCTTTTCTTAGTTTGTGTCCATTTTGGAAACCATCTAATTTGGTATCTTCAAGACCCTTTTAAGATGGAACCTGAATCCCAGTTTCTCCAAAAACCTGTCCTAATTTCTTAGGGTGACATTTACTTCAAAAGCCTAGCGTAACTTCCTTGAACTTTCAACATTCAATTTCCTATATAATTTTTTCTAATGAAATCCCAAATTCACGCAAACATGGTATCCCCATGCTTCCCTAACCAACGCAAGGGTGTGTGGCAGGGAGTGATTACACACCAGACTACTTTTGAAGCAAAATGCCTTCTATGCAAAATCCCCCTAAAGCGGACGGACAACGTTCTTCTGAGCCCTTTTCGTTCGTGGGAAAAATGACGTCTTAAATCTATCTGTTATGCACTTTATGTATATAATTTTATTTACATGATCTCTCTTACCGTAGTATGATGAGCCTAATAACAAATTGTTAACATCATCGCTAAAGAAACATCCTTCCGATTTATGCAAGAGATTTTATCCGTGATGTAAGAAGAAGAAGATACTTGTCGGTGGAGAGAATAAGATTTGTCGAGAAACTAATGACGATAATTACCCAGTAAGCAGAATATTACTGCATCGATCGCTGGCAGGTAATGGTTTCTGTGAGCTGAAAGGAAAAACAATGGTTGGAACACTATCCATTTCTTAGTCTGATTAAAATTTTGGCATCGATGTGAGACACGAATCACAAAATTTTCACGTTCAAGTGAGAGCTGCAAGATAGAATGTCACGCATGGATGTCGAAACTGAAGAATTTGACAATGGTGAACGGGAAAATCTAGAAATCATCCGAGTGCCGCAATCAAACGTACGTCTTTTTGATCAACAAACAATAAAGTTGTCCAGATAAAATTTAGGAATGTAGTAAATATGCTACACCCCCTGCCACACACCTCTTTTGGTGGCTCGCAGGGTATTTATGTAGATGTAGATGTAAAGATTTGATAGCGAGGGCAACAACTAAAGCAGGCTAAGAGAGAAATTTAATAAGGGACGGCCTACTTGACCTTGCCAAAAAACTGAAAAGAGCAAATATTATAAACAACAGAAGTAAGTTAGGTCTTGGCCTAATTAATCCCGTCTAATAATTTTAAGACTTTATTTTCCTATCGGTGCATCCCAACACAACAAGTACACAGTTATGCAAATTTTCGCGAAAAACTCCTTCACTTCCATCATTTAGAACTTTTGGGAGCTTAAAAAAAAAGAAAGGAGGTTATTAAGAGATTATATAATATTTAAGAAAGAGCAGCTTACGAAGAAGCAAATAATTTTATTCCGTAATGAGATTCTTAACAGTTCCGTGACCCACCTCCGTCAGATTATCTGCCCACCCCACTAACATCGAATTCATTTGCTACTCTACAGAACATTCGATGCAGCACGCAAAACTTTTCATTTAAGTGTCCAGCATAAACATAATGGAAAGATTTTTAACATTTCAAAATTCTTTTTATAAGTACTTCCTATCGATGGAGTCACTCAAAGTTTGTCTACAAAGGGAATCTAGCAGGGAATAAAGTAGCAAGATCATTCAAAATAATTTGTTTAATTAATTTTAGTCGCCACGAAGGATATTCTTTGATAGATGGACGTAGAGATCACTTCTCCCTCAGATCTACGATGCGTGGAATCAAGCATTTAGAAAGGCAGTTCCATTACTTTTACGCCTATGGCTTTCCGGGCAAGTAATCTTAGATGGGATTTTCAGGTCTCTTAATGTCAACTGTACATAAATGATAATTAAAATGTGATCATCATAAATGGGTTGTTGATCTGAAGGCTGGTTTGTTTCAACTCTCCAAACAATCCTATCATCTACCAATCTCATCATGCCATACTATCTTAATCATCATAATCATTGGTGGGGATCGGGATGTTGCGGTGGCTAACGTACTGGCTTCCCACACAGAGGGCCCACGTTCAAATCCCGGAGACAACAAATATTTTTCAGTGGTATCCCGATCCCTACTTGAGGTGCTTTGTGGAAGGCACTTTGAGTTAGTAGTCCGTCGAATGGGACGTTAAGCTGCGGACCCCTATGAGCCTTTCGTTAAGAGTAGGCTAATGCCGAAGCCGGGTTTCTCTCCACCCTTCATCCTTTCCTGTCCATCCCTAATGGCGCAAATGACCTCAGCTGTCGGTCGCCTTCTCTAAAACTACTACTACAGGGTTCGGCCAGAAAATAAGTTTATGATGCTCATTGTCTTTTTCGACACAAGGGGAGTCGTCCACTACGAATTTGTACCTGAACGACAAACTGTAAATGCTGCATTTTACGTCCAAGTGCTCGACAGGCTTCGAAAACGAGTCGCCCGCGTCCGGCCAGCGATCAAAAACATCTGGCGGCTGCATCACGGCAATGCGCCGTCTCACACCGCACTTGTCGCGTCGGACTTCTTGGCCAAGCACGGCGTGGCAACGCTGCCGCACCCGCCCTACAGCCCGGACTTGGCACCACCGGACTTCTTTCTGTTCCCGAAGATAAAGAGGAGTTTGAAAGGAACGCGATACGGGACTTTGGACGCCGTCAAAGAGGCCGTGACGACGTGTCTTCGAGAGGTTCCCGATGATACCTTCGCGGGAGCGTTCCAGGAATGGGAACGCCGCTGGAACAAGTGTATCGACTCACAAGGGTCCTATTTTGAGGAATATTAGCTTAAGATATGTAAAAGTGTAATAATTTTTTTTTCCTGATTTCAGTACACTTATTTTCCGGGCGAACCCTGTACATAATCATTGGTTGTTCTGCCGCGTGGCAGAGTCACTCATGGCCGACCTCAATATCTTACTGTCTTGAGCATTCTTTTTATTTCTTCATAATTTTTCCCAATCTTAATCATCCCAACACCATAAAAGTTGTGCTCGATATATGCAACAGGAATTTGAGTTACTTGGAAATATTTTCATTTATTCGTATAAATCAATGTTATACCCTTCGAAGTAGTCCCCATTATATATTATACACTTAAGGCAGCGATTTTTCCAATCCTCGAAGCAATTCTGGGTCTTGATCTTTGATAGAGCTTTTAGCTCTCTCAGCGATGCTTTCTGATCTCTTCTATCCTTGTAAAATGACCGTCCTTTATGGTTTTCTTTATTTTTGATAACAGAAAACACTCACGCGGAACCACGTCTGGCAAATATGGAGTTTGAGATATCATTATAGTTCTGTTTTTGGCCAAAAATTCACGAGTAAGCGGTGAGCAGTGTGAGCAGAGGTTCCTTGTTGCAAAAACCATGAATTGTTTCAGCACAAATACGGTTTTATTTCGTATTGCTTCACGCAAATGGCTTTGAGCTTGTAAGTAGTACTCTTTATTGATCGTTTGATCTGTAGGCGAGAAATCATGGTGTACTATACCGTGCAATATGCACTATGCGAAATTACAAAATTCTCGTTACTTTTTGAACGAACCTCATATATCCCTTTCCCCCTCGTCCTCCCTTCCCTTCAAACATTCCATCTAAAACAGACTTCAACAGGCACTCCTTCCTCATACCTAATGCCCTAACTAATTAGCCTAACCAAGTACCCAGCCTAATTAACCTTACCCTACCTAACCTAATATTTAACCATACCTAACCTGTTTAACCAAATAAAAGGTTAGGAAGAAAGTAATCGTTTCCAATTCATTAGTTGTAAAACGAACATCGGTATAATCGGACAAGCAGTTTTCCTTAAAATATCCAATTTTTCTCACATAGTCAAGAATTGAACGTACAACTATCTTGTAAGGGACCAAGAGCCATTTCTTTCTTCGCCGTACTCAACATCCCCAAATTAGAGGGTTACCTTTCTTGTAGCGCCATTGTATCTTTTACTGATAATGAAGCACTTGGTTAATTTTTGTTCAAAGAGAATTAAATCGTAATGAAAGTTTAACAGCATCATTTTTTCCTAACTGCTATCACTCTGTGCAATCACATTATTTTATTACACGACTCCATTGGGTTGAGATTGGATCTAGACCGTTCTTCCACCTAACCGCTAAACATTACATGGTGGAAAATTACAAACACCCATGCCATAGGTGGAGGAAAACCCCCCTAAGCGGGAATCGAACCCAAGACCTCTAGGTTGGCAGACGAGAACGTAACTCTGCCGATTCCGGGATTGGCAAAAAAATTCGCAGTCGGTAGGATTCGAACCTACGCTCCCAGAGGGAATCTGATTTCTAGTCAGACGCCTTAACCACTCGGCCACGACTGCAACAAATTTAATTGGCAAATAGTAAATTATTTCAGCGGAATAGAACGATGCAATACATTTACAAGGACACTGATAACATCTGGCGTAATCCATTAGGAATAGTTTATGAAGATCCAAGACAGCATTACTGTCTAATGGAGGGTGGGGGGGGGGGAACGCATTGCACAGTCGGAGTCATTACCAAAAGTATTTTTCTGGTAATTGATTAATTTATATTTCCTAGAAATCTAACTCTTTGTCTATTTTCAATCATCATAGATGAAGGAAAAGCAAATTGAAGGATCAGAAAGGGAAAAAAAACACATATTATTATTAGCTAAGGACCAACTCCTCAAGGATGAAGCACTACATTGATAGCCATGTATTTCATTCCGTTTTATTTATTAATTTTTCAATCAAATATATTTGAAATGGTAATTATACAGGCCCAACATTATGGGAGCATTAAGTTAATCGACCTCCGCTAAAAGTTAAGATTTTGAATACGATTATGAAAAATGGAATGTAATATTTTGCTGACATGCAAGTGCATTCAACATTTGGGGAGCTACTTACTATTCGTAAGCTGATCGAATTCTTTAACATGGGCGTTCTTTAATAAGTGAAAGCATGCAACTATATTTTTTAAATAAAATTTTTTCGATCAATTAAGTTCCGTACTTGGATGAAAACTGGAAATAAGTTCCACTATAGTAAGATCCGTAGTCATGCTTACTTACCAGACATCAGAGTGGTCGTTCGATTCATTGCTCGATATTGTGCGGAGGTTTCGTGGACGAACCTGAATTGGAAAAACACCATTATTATTAGAAAATCTCGGTCAAAAATGTGATGAGCATTATAAAATTTTATAATAATAAATGCTCTCACATGCATGAGAAAACATTCATCATTATTCTTGCAAGCAACGGACACTCGTCCTGTTTAAAACAATCTTCAACCATTATCCAACCTTGGAAAAGAGCACGCAGCGGGATTGCTAACTTAAAAAAGATAAAAGTGACTTAGCTATGAAAAATGAGATAATGAAGTCTGACGAGCATACGATGCTGAAAATATCATTATTTTAAAGATAACTTCAATTGATTGAAAAGTTGCTCATTATTAC
This sequence comes from Hetaerina titia, assembly GCA_037158775.1. NCBI lineage: Eukaryota > Metazoa > Arthropoda > Insecta > Odonata > Calopterygidae > Hetaerina > Hetaerina titia. The sequence goes on along the minus strand of CM073776.1, from coordinate 37,613,611 downwards.
ACAAGTAGATATACCATACCATCGACTATTTTAGTGATAAATACAAGAACATAACAATGTCCATTGAATACATGGTTTCTACTAAGTGCCAATTGGAAAATCGCAATGCAACGTCCCAAATCCACCGATTATTTTACCGAAAAAGGGTCCAGACTATTGTACTTTTTCTCAAATCATTTAATGAGTTACGCAATCCTTTTAAAAGGTTTCATAATTTAGTTGGAGTTGCAAGAGAAATTAGATTTATTTACGAAAGAAGGAAATTCCGTTACTCGTGTTGCAGAAGTAATGAAGGCAAACCATGATCAGTTTAAAATGACACCTGCTAACAAGCACTTGTGACTTCTCGGGTCCTTGGTGATCTATAACATTTATTAAACATTATTTGTCCAGTTTTAATCTTTATAAATTATAATCTATCATTTATCCAGGGGCAAGCGCACTTTTGTTGTTACTGGAACAATATTGATAAACGGTTGACAAAGGAAAAAAACCATTTGGTGACACTTGCTGGACTGTTTAATGTTACATCGCAAAAAAATCACTTACGACGAAAGTGAAAAAACATTTACGCGCAATAGTATTTTTACCCGGAGTCGCCGCGGAGATGATCGACAATCGGATTGATGCGGACAAGAGCCCTGCGGTTATAAAACCGAAATGGAAAGCGCATCCCATCTGCCTTCGGGCCTCGAGAGCCGAGACATCCCCCATTGTCCAACTCAAAGTTAATCCTCAAACAAACTGGAGCGCGTTGAGATTTATGAGTCGGTCATTGCGTTGTGACGCCGTAAATATTTACTCGCACTATCTCCGGCATATGGTGGTGTTGTCCCCCTTGAACGGGAACGGTGCAAATGTAATTGGAGAATATTTCGTACACCCCCACTAATGATTCTTGGCTGCTCCTAAATCATTGCGGCCGAAAACATTTGGGCTAAGATTGGGATTGCGGAAGAAATTAAAACGCGATGAAACTGACGCCGAAAGAAACAGGAGAAGACTGAACCGCAAGATGCGAAAATAAACGCGAATAAATATTTTACAAATTTGATGGGAGTGGAATAGTTCGAAGGAAATATTTTTTTTACGAAAAGAGAAACTATTGGTGAGCAATAAATTATCATTATGCTGAACGGAAAATAGCTATTCAAGATAAATTTTTCATACAATTCCAAATTTCGTAGTCCCACAAACAAAATGTAGTCCCACAGTTTTTTGGACTACTATTCATGATTAAAATGATGATCGGTGATAGCCAGATATCTTAAAAGGAGTTTCCCGAAATTAAAATCGCTAAAAGAAAACTTAACTGATTACAAGTACCTACTTACAAAGAAGGCAATAGATAAAAAAATTACGTTCTGACGAGGACAATACCATTTCTATTGAAATTTCACAAGGGCCACAAAATGAAGCATTTTCATTCCTCAACTTTCACTTTCCACTTAATTCTAGGATTTACTCCCTTCTTGTTCCTCATTCTTTAATTTAAAATTTAATTTCATTCAAATTAATTGATTTCTTTTGAAAATTTTAATTCCTTTGATCTAAATTTTTACGAGTTACAACGCTCCAAATGAATTGACCCACTGTCTCAGTGCACAAAAAAATTACAGACACAAGTTATGATTGTTAAAGCATGAAACCAATCTAGGTACATTGTTTTAATCAGTCATAACAAGTAAGATCCCAGCAATGGAGTAATTATTCGCCGCGCTATATTATGAACTCCACTGAGAATATTTCAGTATTCCAATTAATGTTGACGAGAAGCTTATTTGTGACACTAGTGCCCAACGTATATCAGATGCAGTTTTATTTCGATGAACTTTGCCTGAGCGAACCTAGCCCGCTGAATTTTTCGATAATTGAAAAGACATTCACCCAAGGTATTCTACTTGACAAGGTAGATTTTTGGACGGTCCATAATGACTGTTATACATGTATTCTTCATTAATTTCATGTTATTCATTTTCTTCTTCATTCCTTCGTAACTTTTACCTGACTTAATGCTGTCTAAGGAGCTTACTATTCTCTTCCTCCCTCGCTTACTTAACATTCTCCATTCTAACGCGACCGTCAATATCCCACTACTTTTCAAAATTCTCCACCCACTTTCTTTGTCTTTTTCAGAATTCCCCCGGTAACATCCTCCCTTTGTCCATCCCGTATGAAACTTTAATGTTTGCCTTCCTCTTCTCTCCGTCAAATTTAGTTTCTCCAAGCGAAGACTAAATATTTTTAAACGATCGCCGTTAATAGACTATATGAGAATGAATAGTCTTTGATATGGATTCGTATTCGGAAAAACTGAGGCCATCGGTTCTTTCCCCGGTCGGCCTTTCAAGATGAATCAAGCTGCGTATGCGAAGCCCTTCAATCCGTCAGCGGCAAGAATCACCTGTTGCCGTAGCCTTCTCCTCCCGGACATTTTGAATCTCACTTGATCTTTCCTTGCTTGCTAGAGGGTAACTTATAGAGAGTCCCGCCCGCCTCATCAGTCCCCTCATTCGCTCAATTAAAACATTTCACGGGTCGAACGGGCCCACACACAACGAAGTGAACGCCAATTATTTTGATGAATAATAGTACAATGAGAATTTTGAGTTCCGTGTAACCGCCACTTCTGAACCTGGACATTTTTCAAAGAATCAAAAACGGTTTTCCACATACTAGATTCACTCTTTCTAAGAAACCTCTTACCAACTGCGCGATCTCATGCCATTTATACAGCATTTTTTACTTTTTCCAAGTGAATCAATCTATCGCGAATTTTTAAAATCTTTGATCACGGTGGCCAATTCCACCTCCTCACTGAAATTGATTATTGTACGATGTACACCATTGTACTGCGATATTATCACTACCAACTTATCAATGCTATCAGCATGAATATAGAAATATAGGGCCCTAGACAGAAACAGGAGAGTGCAATTCAATAAGAACAGTGACCACAGCAACAGAGCCTTGTGGCCACACCACGCGATAACTAAGAATGGTTTCAAAATATTTAGCATTCAAATAAAGCAATGAAAAAACCTAATGAAAATGGCTATGCAAATATGAAAATTCATAAATCCAAATTAGTAATCTTGAGGACATATTTTTGGAGACCTTCATAAAATATGGCTAAACAAATAGGTAATAAGAGTGCTCAAAGCGAAAACATTGAAGTTACTTGAGGGAAACGAAATAGCGTCTGTGCGGTCACTGGAATGCACGCAGAGTGATGGAACGGGCTTTAGAGTTGTGGCAGACGAAGCGATTCTCATTCTATCTAGAGAGATAACGACGAATTTTCCGGGTGAAACCGCATATTCTGCTGAATTCCTGGGATAATTGTCTGTTGCTTGCTTTATGAGGCAAAAACACTTCCCCTAATGAAAACTTCGTTGCAATTTTCCACAGTTAAAATGTGTTTTTAAAATGGTTTTTCCACAATTTAACTGTGGAAAATTGCAACGAAGTTTTCATTATGTCTCGATTCCACAATATCACGCCTGATTCTTCACTTTTCGAACACTTCCCCTGTTATATCGGCAACTGCGTTTGTGGAATCATTGATTACCGCAACACTTAACCGATTTGTTAACCAATCATAACACACACACATATATATATATATATATATATATATATATATATATATGTATAGTGACTTTATATATATATATATATATATAACTTTTGGACGGCACAATAGAACACAGAATAAAACAGATAACACGTAAAAGGACACTCACACTGTAGATGATTTAAGCTTTCGGCCTACTCCGAGGCCTTCTTCGTCTGACCTGAAGAAGGCCTCGGAGTAGGCCGAAAGCTGAAATCATCTACAGTGTGAGTGTCCTTTTACGTGTTATCTGTTTTATTCTGTGTTCTATTGTGCCGTCCAAAAGTTATATTGCTCTCGTGAGTACTTCCGCATCATCGATATATATATATATATATATTGTACAGATAACACCTTTATGTCGTTCACTATTTATGAGGGTACTCCCGGAGTACCCGTTATGAGGGTACTCCCGGAGACATGTCTCGATTTACCGCTCGACTCTCCTTTACTAAGGTAAATTTGAAATTATTTAATTGGTAATTCAATGATGAATCGCTAAAAATAAGTTCCTTTCAAATATCGTAATTTTTACGCCGCAGTACATTTTAAGAATATGCCAACGACTAAAAGTTGATAAAATTATGTCAAATCTCACGTGAAAAATTATAAACTTCTAAAATTAATTATGAAGTACTAAGAAAATTGGCCTTTTCAACAGAAAAACCATGTCTAAGAAAAATAAACGACAACCATCCGTTTAGAAAGAATGTGTTATATAACAATAAATTCTCCCTCACAACTCGGATTCCGGAAATTGCACACCGTCGAAATAAAATTATATCAAATGTATGCATTATTTAAAAAAACATTAAATGTACTGCATAATTTGTATGCAAATTATTAATGACTTAACAAATCGTAAGGGTAAAATGAACACGTTTGCCAACAGGTAAATTAACATTAAAACAGTTACATTTCGCGAATTGCTGGATTCAAACTTCCGCCCCGAAACGAGCGTTTTTACTAAGAAAGAAAATTCGACGCTTCACGAATACCACGATACGCCCTAAAATTCAGACTTGCGCGCGCTCATGGTAAGCGTTAAAAGTTCGATGCGATCTCGGTCCCGGCGTGAATGGCTAAAATGAAAAGGACAGTTAATACTCACAAACTCTGAAAAATCCTCTTCTCTTGTCTTCTAACTTCGCTTCTCTCAAGGTGTGCACCTAAAGAATGCTTCCCTCCCGGCCTCGCCATTTATAAGGGCCACCGCAAAACTGCGGAGGCGTTAAGGGTGGGGTCGAAGTGGGCGGGGCATCGCCCTTCACGGACCAATCGCGAGGCGACATCTTCGTGGCGTTGACCGCAGGCGCTTGCTTCTTCAGCTCTTTCCGTGAATGCACCAGATCACACTTTTGCTTTATCGTTCTCATTTTCGCATATGTTGTCTGCCTGCTGCCAATATCTTCGGAAGGATGCCGGAAGATAAACACTTGTTGAACTGATTAAAATGATTACTCCATTATGCGTGTGAAATTCATACCACAGGATAGGGGTGGCCTTATCCATGGAGCATACCTGAAAAATTATAAAATAAAAATCAGCTAAAGTATATTATAAATTTATTTGAAACAAATATCTAACAGTCACGTGAAAAATAAGACTTTAAACGAGTTAAAAGTCACTAACTATCAATATTTTCATCATGCTTTATACAATTTTTTTTAAGTCCACCAGTGTGTTTTAAGGGTGACAATAAATTATATTGACAAATTTGTGGTAATTGTGTCTAAGTGACAGCATGGCATGGCAACATTAATTAGAGTTGAATGGATTCAACGCAGTGTGATTTGAGCCCATATATCAGTCGTTAGCCGGTTTCGCTCCATATATAGAGCCCAAGCCTGCAAGATCTAGGGTGATGGACAAGCTGATTCATCCAATTAATGATACTCATTGAAACTTGCAAAAATGCAAATGTAATATTGGGAGGCATGGAATCGAATCATGATCAACCAAAATTTATTTTTTGTCCTCGCAATGTCCACACGTTACCGTTTGCGATGATCTTCCAGGAACTTCATTAACTATAAGGGGGAATATAGCTCGTGGAATACTCGTAATTCGTCAATCATGAGACGAGGGCGAAGACGTGAACGCTAAAATATTCACTCCTAAAATACAGCTTTGTACTGCTAATACTACATGGAGAAAAAAAGGAGGAAATGAGAATCTTGACAAGAAAGAAATCTGAGTAAAACATTGAAGCAGGAGTGAACCAACTACGAGGCGTGTTCAAAAATTAACGGAAAGTTTTTCATTTCGCGGGCTTGGAGAGTCCGATTGTCAAACTTTTTTTTATTATGTTGGCATACATGCCCCTGAATAATGATCAACAATCGATGAAAACGGGGAAAAAGTGAAAGAAATGGTTATGAACGATCGCCGTATCACAATTAGAGAGGTCGCTGATGATGTTAGCATATCGATTGGATCATGTCATGACATTTTTTCCAATTTTTTGGGTATGAAACGCGTGGGAGCAAAATTCGTTCCGAAATGGCTTTTACACCACGATAATTCACCAGCTCACACTTCATTGCTTGTTAGTGAATTTTTGGCCAAAAACAATACTGTAACGATTCCCCAGCCTCCATATTTGCCAGACATGGCTCCGTATGACTTTTAACTATTTCCAAAAATTAAAAGACCCTTGAAGGGCCGTCGTTTTACAGCCGTAGATGACATTAAAAGCGTATCGCCGAAAGAACTAAAGGCTATCTCAAAGATCGAGTTTGAGATTGTTTCGGGAATTGGAAGAAGCGCTGGCACAAGTGCATAATCTCCAATGGGGACTACTTTGAAGGTGACAACATCAATTTATAAGAATAAATAAATATTATTGTCCAAAAAATTAAAATTCCCGTTAATTTTTGAACACACCTCGTATAACAAGTGGAACATTTGAAAAATAAAAACTTTGTAAGTTCCACCCAATTTTATGATACATAAAATGACCACTTTCGTTGAACAGTCGAAATCATTACGCGCGATGATATCCTAAGTTTTTATTTTTCAAATTTCACCATGAAGTCCAATTATGTTGAGCTGGGTACCATAGAATGCCGGTGGAACAGTTCACGTATTCGGGCGGCGAGGAATGTAGGCTTGGTGGTGAAGAAATTAGGAGAAGAATTGCGTAGGCGAAATAGGGATTTAAGATAAGAGAATTGATGACAGATCCACTAAGTAAATATGAAAAGAGAAGATTATTACAAAATGTAAAAATGCAGCACAGAGCTTTATGAGTGCGAAACCCGGTCTTAAAGACAAGAGGATGACCGTAGATTGTGAAGGCCTTTGAAACGTGTGTGCGGCGGTGAATCGAGAAATTACTACCTTGATCAAAAAGTTCCCGGAATTTATTCAGAAAATTAAAAATACAAGTTTATTCATCGAAATCTATATTGTCCCCTTCAAAGTAATCCCCATCGACTGCAACACACTTATGCCAGCGCTTGATCCAATCCTCGAAACATTTTTTATATTCGGTTTTCGGTATGTCCATCAGTGCTTCCTGCGATTTTTCCATTACTTCCTCTCGGCTGCTAAAACGCGTTCCCCGTAATGGTTTTTTAACTCGATTGAACAGAAAGAAGTCACAGGGAGCCGAATTAGGTGAATTCAGTGGCTGTTGGATGGTATTTGTTGCATTTTTCGTCAAAAAATTACGAATAATGATAGCACTGTGCGACGGTCTCGACGCACTGTGCGACGATTTCTGGTCTCTTTCGGCGAATTGCTTCACGTAAACGTCTCATAACGCCCAAATAATACTCTTTGTTTACTGTCTGGCCTTCTGGCATAAATTCATGATGCACTACACCGTTGTAATCCATGAAAACCGTCAGCATTGCCTTCTTTTTTGACTGAAAACGACGTGGTTTTTTTGGTCTCGGCTCATTTGGTGAACGCCATTCACTTGCCTGATGTCTGGATTGCGTGTCGTACTCATAAACCCACGTCTCGTCTCCAGTAATGATCCTTTTGATGAATGTGGGATCGGATTCAGCCTCGCAAATCATGTCTTTTGCGACGTCAACACGGTCTCTTTTTTGCATGAAATTGAGGTCTTTTGGCACCAACTTTGCTGCTACACGAGGGAAACCCAAATCATTAACCACAATGTCTTGGGCGGATCCATAGGCAATGTTCAAGTCCTCCGCTATTTCTCTGATGGTTAATTTGCGGTTATTGACCAACATTTCTTTTACTTTATCAATTTTTTCACCGACTTTCGATGTCGATGGTCTGCCACTGCGTTCATCATCTTCGATTGACTCACGACCACTTCTGAACCGCTCGTGCCACTGGTAAACGACCGTTTTTTTTTTAGAGAATCGTTGCCGAAACACTTTACCAACATTTCCAACGTCCGTGCGCCACTAAATCCGTTTTTTACGCAAACTTTAATACAAGTTCGTTGTTGCAAATTTAAATCCATTTCTGCAATTGTAAAAAATCGCCAACACACACAGAGATAGATGTACTCTTGGCTACGTAACTTTTGCAAATGTCAAGTTATGACACTAAGATTTAAAGGGAATATCAACAACAGATGTACCAATTTAACAAAAGAAACAGAACTCAAATCGGAACGATGGGAGCGCCACACGGTGGTTATTCCGGGAACTTTTTGTTCAAGGTAGTATGTTGAACAGATAGGAACACCATTACTAATACTATTTGAAATGTGACGGAGGAAGGGACGAAGTTAGTTGCGAGTTGAAATCCGAAAAAGGCAGAAAAGTGGGTGTAGGAAATATTGAGAGATAGGTAGGTAAACGGGGAAAGGGAGGAAGAGAATAGACTTTTTCAGACAGCTTGAAGGGGGATACAAGTTTAGAAGAATGGAAGAAGGAAATAATTTAGGGCAAACAAGAGGAAATTCTCGTGATACAGAGAAGAAAATTTTCCTTGGAGACCGTGAAAAAATTACCTTTAATTGGTAGAAATTTAGTGGTGCGGTAGCCCAGAGATTAAAGCGTTCGACTCCCTTCCGGAAGGTTCCGAGTTCGATTCTGAGACTGACTCATTCAAAACCGAAGAGGTGTGATTCTACTGCTATCGGAATTTCCTGAAAAACAGAGTGAAGGGCACGGTGTATATCATCGGCACTGCTGCCCCAAATATACAAATAAATTTCGAACGTCGTAAGGGAAAACGTGCGCTTCGAAATACTATCATCGGAATGTAAAAAAAAGGAGAAATGAGTGAACTTAGGCAAACTACGGAATTATTCATATTATTAATATTATTTCATCCCCCTATTTGACAATATTCGAATTATACATATAATATGCCCAGCATGTGTTCCCAGTGATTATTTATCACAGGAATTGTTCTGAATGCAGTTGCTATCACTACTTGAGGAAAGTTAAAATATATAAATATTTACGTATTTACGAGAAAGTTTTCAATAATGTTAAAGTGTAAAATGCCTCAAAAATGTATTGTTCAATTTCATGTAACATTGAAAATTTGTCTAAAATTTATTTGAAAAGCGATACCTTATTGACCCATTGCTTGAAACCCGATAAAGATCAAGAGTGATTATTTCAACTCTAATATCATGTCATAATGCCAGTGAACTGCAGTGAAAAAATGCCTATTGCATTCTCATTTTATGTAGGTAGCATAATATTTAAACAGCAACACTTGGGTCAAATTTTTCATAAAAGTATAACATACGCCGGGTGATTTTGGAAAAAAATGAGAGCGGGTTTCATATCGTAACCGTACCCATGCTGACATCTCTAATATGTCATTTTGCCCACGTAATTTTAATCTGAACCGACAGATATAAGATATAATTTTTCCCGCGAACGATAATGAATCAGAATAACTGAAAACTACCACGCTATTGAGGAGGGTTATAAATTTTCAAATCCTAAGAACCTACGCTCAACCATAATGTTTCCATTGTTTTATATACTCTTGAGTTAACTCCATAGTTTCAGCCTCAACTTTGTGGAAGTTCATTTTAATAAATGAAAAAGAAAAACTTTGTTTCAATCCACCACTTTATTTCAGGTACGACTAGTTTCGACGCTACGGCTACCTGAGGATGACGCCGTAGCGTCGAAACTAGTCGTACCTGAAATAAAGTGGTGGATTGAAACAAAGTTTTTCTTTTTCATTTACTCTTGAGTTATTATTCTTCTGGTTATTAGCAGCTTGTATCGTACGTACAAAGGGAACCGACTTGTAGTTAGATACTGCAGTACATGTAGCTGTAACATAACTCCACCATTTGAAATATTTCGCCTTTTTATTGGTAACTATCACAGCAACACTCAAAATTGATGTTGCGTGCCCGGTGTGGAATAAAAGCCTGCCACACACCCCGGCGGTGGTTTGCGGAGAACCATGTAGATGTAAATGCTATTCTTTACAGTCCAGTATCCTGAAAGGGAATGCCGTGAAGGTTATTCATGTACGTACGATACCTAATCTCTTCATGCGCTCCTCTCCTTTCCCAAAACCTAGGAACTCGTTTAATTCGTTCGCCAAAATTTTCTTGATGTTTCTTAGGACTTTTCGTAGTTATCTACTTGTATCTTCGTAGGTATCTAGGTTCGCTCGAAGTTATGGTTAAAACCTTATAGCTCTCCTTGTGTTTCACGCTCCTAATTCTTCCTCCTCTAATCCGTGGCTCACTAAATCTTTTTTTTTTATACCGTTCACAGTTCTCTAATGTGGTCCCTGTTACCCATTTGTCAAACCCTCCATATTTCTACCCGATCACCAACCCCATGGTCTCACCGAGAATTTCATCAAATGTTCCTTGAAAGGCTCACCTTTTCATTCCAGTTAAATATTCTGCGAATTAAATATTATAAAAAAATTATAAAGATATGATGTTAAAGAATGCCTGGTATGCACCCTTTGAGGAACTCGGCCTGGAATCACTCACAGAGCGAAGGTTAAATTACAGATTAAATTTCTTACATAAATTAGAAGGATATCTCTCTAGCATAGATGTTGAAAATGTATTATTACCCCCATGGCACTGAGTTGGGAGATATCATGCCAATAAAATTAGAGAGATTAAGTGTAGAACAGAGAGATTTAAGATGTCACTTCTTCCACGAACGATAAGGGATCAGAATAACACTTTCCGACTGCTTAAGGGTCACATTCGGGTCAAAATTAGCCTGGTGTGTATTCACTCCCTGCCGCACACCCTAACGGTGGCTTGCAGGATACTAAAATGTCTAAAATATAAGATTAGGCTGGGTATACCCACCCTTGGAGAATAGAGAATTTGTAGAAAATTTGAGTTAGCAAAATAATCATTGGCATTTCTGTAATCGGAAGAAGTATCCAAAACTTATAGGAATATAAACATTTTCATCTCTGATGTTAAAGAATGTCTTGTAAGCGAAGAAAAGGGTGGGTATAGGTTGGAGAATTTTAATATGGAGGCAATTTCGATGCATAAAAAGGATAGAGTAAATTTGAAAACTCAGAAAACAGGACAAAAATGGACGGCGGTGAAAATGGGAAGTAATTTTCAGGTTATAGACGGATGTAGAATGTAAGTTAGGCGAAAAAAAGGGAGGAAAAATGTGAGGAACTGATTCAGGGCATAATGTAAGGTACATATTGATTTAAAATGTTTTTTTACGAATGATTCTAGTCTAACGTTGACCGCATGTGGTGGGGTAAAAATATTAGCATCAAAATTAGTCTACTTTGTATCCACCTTTGCCACACACCCTAGAGGTGGCTTGCGGAGTCTTAAAAAATATTTAAAAAAAGTCTTCATGATGTGCGAAAGTCCCTGGAATCGATGAAGTGTAATAGCTTTTAGAGGCCGTCTGTAGTTTGCAGAGACCGTCTCATCAGGATCCCCACGGCATTTATTTATTTCGTATCCTACCCTTCAAGTTACGTTTTGGATGGACAATGCTATAAATTAGCACAAAAATGATTCCCGTGCCTTTCCTAACAAACAACCTGGCATCAAACACTACAATAGGTCCCTCTTCAACTCCGCATACATCCTTCCTCCCTTTATTCCCTCCTACATGCCTATTCTGTTCTTTTCCCTGCCTGGTTTGCCTAATTCTGTCCCCTCTATCACGAACTTCAACGTAACATTCCCGAATCAAAATGCTCCCAGTCCATCTTTCCTTCTTAAATTTCTCCAAACAATCCTCTCTACTGCCCCACCATCCTCACACTTCCTATTTTGTTTTCCTTTCAGCCCACTTCAACTTTTCCATTATCCACCCCACCCACAATTAAAGAGCCTTCTGTCCACACCTATCATCTTACTCCAACGGCCCTGTTCCCGCGCAGTGCAAACTCACTCTCCATATCAAAGTTTTGACGAGCCTTTTCTTAATATCCTTACTCAACGCCCCTTTCATCAATTCCCTCCTCGTATGACAGATTCTTAGTCTGACGCAATTCTTCTTATTATGTCACTGCCACTTTGATCATTTGGGTGCAGAACACTTCCGAAATACGTAAACTGTTCCATCTGCTATAGTTTTTACCCTCCTTTTGAACTCAGCTTTCCTCTCTCTCGACAACCGCATAACCTTAGTTTTGGTTACAAATACGTAATCGTATTCTCGTCTCATACCTACCGTAGCAGACATGCCAACTTTCAAAAATGAAAAATCGGGAGGACATGCCAACTTTCAAAAATGAAAAATCGGGAGATTTTTAGAAGTGTATCACGAAGTAATCACTTTTAATTACCACAATATTTGCATGGCACCTTAATCCCTTTATGACACTTTGCCAATTTTTAATGAATGTCACACTTTATTAACATGTTAAGCTAAGTACACAATTTGAACAGTTCATCAAGAACGTAAGAAGGAAAAATCGGGAGTCTCCCGCTTAAATCGGGGGAGTTGGCATGTCTGTGCGGTAGGCTACCGCACCGACCTTCCAGCGCGCTCGCCAATTCTTACAATCCCTTGGCTGGCTGGCAAACTAAAGGTTGATAACCCGCAAACCTGAGTTTATGTATTGTCCACCGACTTTCATGCCTATCTCTAGTTCTTCCAATTGATCTTTAACTATTTACTATATTATATATATATATATATATTATAAATACCATTTACTATACATAACGTATGCATTGAACAGCACAGGTGATAATGCACTCGTACACCCCTATCATACTCCTCTTCCGAACACTGTTAATCAGGCGTCTCAGTAAACAATGAATGCAATGACCTTCGAAATTAAACAAAGGATTAGATTATTATAACTAATTAAAAACTGACTCAAACAGTTGTAATATACACGAAATGATTTTGAATGGCGATATTAGCGGAGTTCTCTCCATGGTGACCATGTCGTCATAATGACTTTGTTTACCATTGATATTATGGAAGAACTTAATCTGATGTAATGTGTTTTTTCTTTTGTGTTTACATTCTGTTCCACTTCGTCCAGTATCCAGCTTCAAATGATCAATCGACTCCGAGTTCAGCATTCGACGCGTTGACGACATCTTCTGCCTGCGCAGCTCAGAATAGTATGTAGTTCCATTGTGTGAGTACAAATATCCATATATTTAATGAAATAAGAGCCGTTTAGAAAATTGGCCAATAGTGCAGACTTTCAGGCTATAACAAACTTTTACGCCATAAATCGGTACACCAACACCGACTGAATACCATGCATGATGTTTATGTTGACTAAAGCCCGTTGAGGAGCGAAATTCTTGCGTTCTTTCTCTTGCAGTCTCTGATTACCTCTTTAAAAGCTTTCTTTCAATGTCAACTTTACAATTGTGTCATGTTTTCTCCAAACTGCTACTGTCAAATTCAATGGTTTCGAATTACTTTTGCAAGAATTAACTTTTAAAGTGCGGAAGTGCGTTTTTTTTCGGATTCAGAGTTCATTATTCCTGGCAAAATCAAATCACTGTTGTCCAAAGGATCTGCAAAATCACGCGCCCACAGACGACACCGCGATGAAGAAACTGCCCACGTACATAAAAAGAACTTTGATACAAATTAAATCCAGATACAGCTCTGCGGATGACTTGGTTCGGAGAATTTGGGCATAGCCGCTGGTATTTAAACAAAATGTTCTCAAATTCACCTGAACTCACAATACATATAAAATAAACACAACACTGTTTCAATGAATTGTTACATGCTAATTACTTCAGTATTGAGGATGGTAAAATCAATGCATTCAATGTATATTTCTAAGAGTTCCAAGTCGATCTTTCTTAGTGATAAGTGCTAACTGTTGCTAAGCTTTATTAAAATTTTAATTTGCGAGAACGGTTGTTTCATAAGTGAGCCTATTCATACTTTTAACTTACTTTGCACCCTAAGCATCCGTTATTTAAATACTTTATTATCACCAAATACAGTTACATCATTCAATTTATATACGGAGGAAATGGCAACGGTGGCATGAAAAGGGCTCTAGAGGCTGGAATGATATTAGGTGGGAACTCTCTGAAACAGATTTGAGAATGAAAAATCGTTAGTTATCATCATTAAATGCGTCTTAAGTGATAGGTATGGGGTGATATTTAATAATAAGGAAACGAAGTTAGTGATATTCTCACAGAAGAGCAAAGCTTATATCAATATTTAAGCCGAGGAAAATTAACTAGGACAGGTAGAACAGTTCACCTATTCAAGAAGTGTATTGGGTGAAGGGGGCAGAGTGGTGGGGACATAAAAAGAAGAATGGCGTTTACACAGAGGAGAGAGAAAATAAACTTTAAGTAAAAATTAAAAAAAATAAACAGTAGTGAAAACTTGATATGGAGCGTAGCTTTTGATGGCTCGGAAACTTAAACGTTGTGACAAGAAGATAGGCTTGGATAGGAGAGTTCTGAGGTGTGGGCGTGGAGAAGAATGGAGAAAATAAAATGGACGGAAAGGAAAACAAAGATGAAGTTCAAGGCAATGCAAATGAGGAGAGGCAGATATTGGGATCATTTCTGAAAAGGCACGATGAATTCATAGAGGAGATAATTTGAGGCAATGGGTGACGGTAAAGGAGGGGAGAGTCCTGGGAATGAGAGGTAGAGGGGGGAAAGGAATAGACATTTTGGATGAAAATAAAGGAGGTAGAAAGTATGAAAGCAGAAGAATGAGTTTTGGTAATTTGGAATTTAGGATTTTATGAAGATTTCTGTTATATATAGCTAGGACATAAAGGGCGATTTCAGTTATTTTGCAATCGAGCTTAGAGACTATGGTAGCTAAGAAGGACCCACTGTTCCTGTCAATTTAAGAGACATCAATCGAAATAATTGCTAAGACTGGACATATCTTGATATACTTCCTGTAACATTACGTATTCCATACTCTGAAGAAGCAAACATTCCACTTCGTTCTCACCAGAACTCCAAGAGGATGACCAATGTAGGTATATCTGGTATCGAATAATTAACGTAAAATGGGGCTGTGCTGTGAATTTTCGTTTAATAAAGTCCTCAATATTTTGAACAAAATGAGCAGTGAAATCTCAATAGGGACTTGGATCAAAGGAGTCTTATGAACCACTGGCTTGCGTGTTGAAAGAAAAGGACAACCTTCAGACTGGAACAAATACAACATTTGGTCATCGGAGAGAAAATGAATTGCTTCCGTTATTCGCTGTACGCTACCGTTTAATATGAAAAAAAGGCCTTCAGAGTAAAAGTCAATTGAACGGTGCATTTTCATTGATGGGCCATAGTGGAGTTTTATATTTGACATTTCACCCAATGACATTGTTTCAATTGGTCAATGAAGAAAATTTGATATGAAAGAGAAATATGAACCCTAGTTTAGGAGTAAATACTACGAGTATCAATGGGCGGCTTGTGTGGATTTGAGAATGGTGAATTTTTAACATAATCAGCAAAGCAGATATACTAAAAAGCCTTTATTTCAATGTGTATGTATCAGAGAGATAAATTCAACTAATTGTCATCTTCTAAAGGCGGAGCCTTGTCGTTGCAACCATTGGTATCTCTCCATTATTGTTCTTTTCAGTTCATTGTACGTTGTTACTCTCATAGTATTGCTGGTCAAAAAAATATTGACCGCTGCGAAAAAAATATGGTTGATGGAGAATAAAAAAGCCGATGTGGTTTCGATTGATTGAGACGTAATCACCTGCTACCGTATTAAATCATGTTAGACTTCATGGAAATAAGTTTAAAAATTTTAAAAACGATGGATTGCGCTTTGAATGCATATTTGCGTTCATATCTTGGACTTGCAAAGGTGAAACTGAAAGCAGGAATTTTCGATGGTCCTTAAAATACAACAATTCATTAAAGACACATTCATCGAATTTGTAGAAGACAATTTATCTTTGTTTCAAAGGTATGTCGTCACATTAGTGCGTATCATGATTACTTAGATAACCACTTGGGTTAACTTCTAGAAAATAGTGGTGATTCAAGGTTAAGAGAAAGATTCTAAAAAACCATGGAAGGTGGGATACCCGCAAATAATGGAAAAAAAAACCTGCCCTTTTATCATCATCATCATCTGCAGCTCTCCAGCCCGGTGTGGGCCTTGGCTTCCTCTATGATATGCCTCCATTCAGTTCTTGTTCTTGCTTTTTAAAAATCCATCCTTATCTATCCGAGGCACATTTAGAGGTTTCGTTGCAAGCGAATTTTTCAAAGGTTAGGGTTGCTAGCCCTACGCCTAACCCCCAACTTGGAGGGCCAGGATTTATATTCAGGGTTTACTTCCGTGGAAAGGCTTGTTTCCCTACACATAAAGAGCCCGCTCTACCCTATCATGTGAGGCACACTAGTTCCGTCAAGACCTGTCCGGCAAGGGAGGCCCTACCAGTAGCTACGCTACCGCCGGCATAGCTCTTGACATCCTAACCGCACGCAATCCTCCCCGCCCGGCACTGAAGGTGCCTTCGAAAAGGCGGTGCCTCAGAGGGAGGACTGCCCTTTTATACCTAACTCTAAAATACCAGCGGAATGATGTTTCTTATGTGCTGAATTGACTTGTTTTACAGTACCTTTCGCAATATTTGATTTGAAATAAGATCATTCACTACTATTGTACTTAATCCTTTTTGTTTGTGTAATTAGTAAAAAGGATTTCAAGATATCATAGTGTTAAAAAAATGATTAGAAGCATTTGGCCAAGACAAGTATAAAATACTATGACTACTCGTATGTTGCATCTCCAAAACTATAGCTGACAGGGCATAATCGTCACCAGCTTTTAAATCAGCGACCAAATATAGTATACTTAGGAATGAGTCTATTTTTAAGGCCCTTACTAATTGTTTGCTGAGGATTTGGATTCTTCAACGTCCTTTTTATGTAAATAGATTTTTTAAGAGTATTCACGCAATAAGTACCATAGGGGAAGCAATCTGGGCATAAGGTGACCATAAATGAAAAATAAATTAAGAGAACTTAAACAGTTTACGGCGGTTTACCACGACGTTACTGTTATAGCTCATGAATACTCAGGAAGATTAAGGACATTGCCTCAGAAACAACCATTTGAAATTAGCAAATACATCTCAGAGATTGAAATAGGTAAATAAACTCCCACCTAATGCATTATTTATTTATTTATATACTCAGCAAGCCACCGCCAGGGCTTGAATGTGCCAAGGTTTGAACACACCACAATAATTTTTCCCGTTAATTAATTTTAATCCATTTTAATCGAGATTCGTAGTCCAGTTGGTGGGGCGCTGGCCTAATGATAGAAGGGGTGCCTCTGGGAACAATTAGATTCACCTGAATCTGTTCGATTTTTTGGGCACCAAATATGACAGGGGAACCTAAGGCGGCACAAGGAAAGGAACCCTGTGCCTACAACCCTGATACCCCATTTCACATGCCGTATACGGCTTATAATTAGTTTAGCCCTACACTCAAATATACAATTAAATACCGGGTTGATTACTATGAGTCTGTATTTTATTGAAATTGAATTGTTTCTACAATATGCCACCTCAGATGTACTAATACTTAATTTAGAAAATGTCTATGCATCGAAGTATAACATCTCCTCACATGTGCGACAACAAAAGCGACTTAGTTGAATTGTTGTGAGTTCTGTTGATGGAAAATTAAAAATTGACAGGCAGCGGGCGTCGGTTTTTTCGCGAAACCGGGTGCGTGAAAACGTTCACTATGACGCGGAGACTTCGATCCCGGTTGTGGGTGGGTGAGGAGTCCACCAACCAGAACCTTGCAGCACACAGTTGGACGACGTGACGTCAAAACTAAGTATATCACCTACGGGAAGTTCAGATGAAGTTGCTCGGAGATAAGGACAAGGAGAGTGGGCGTACGATTGATTGTCTGATTCTCCCTTCCGCCCTCCAATCCTCCTCTCGCCGCCATCTGGGACTACTCCGAACGCCGGATGGACCTTGCAACCTGGCTCGGCTTAAGTTCCTCGCCCTTCTTAAGGCCGCGTTAGGATCAGAAATGAGAGAAGAGATCTCGGCGCAAGCTCTGTCTCACCGAAGGGAAGGGCGAAATGATAAACGACAATACGGTTCAGAGGGAAAACAATATTCTGGTTAAAAATCGTAATTTTTTCGTGCTTACGGCGCGGTGGAATTAGTCTTTGGAAAAATCTTCACTGCTTGGTGCCTTGGTAACCCATGAGATATGCAACCTCGATGCAAAATTATGCGCATTACTTTCGCAAAAGTGCCTAACATTTTCAATTCTCTTATTATTGATCTGCTCGTGGCCCGACAACTCATAGGAAACTAATAAAATGACCAAAGAGGGGCGGAACTGCTGTCTTAAGTCGGAAAATTTTGAGGAGGATCATGAAAGGTGGCGGTAAATAAAAGAACTTATTCACGAATGAATAGCATCACGAACAAATTACGGAAAATAAAACCTCGTATTGATAACCCAAGATGATTAATCGAATTCGAAAATTATCTAAACATAAATGTAATTCAACCAGCTTCTGAAAATAAAAATTACTAGAGGAAATGAGAAAAAAATTTATATCACCTTAAAAATACTAAACGGATACAAAACTCGACTCCTAAATTCAACGGATTTATTGAATTTCACCAAAGAACTATTCTTTTTGGGAAGTGTTTTGGAGGATGGTGGGGAGAGTAGAAGGGAAATTGAAAGAATAATTCCCTTTCCAAAGAGGCACTTACAAAGAATGGGCAGTTGATGGCAGGCGTCTTCAGTAAATATTTGAGTAGGTGACTTGTGAAATCTTTAATATGGAGCGTCGTTTTGTACGGCTCGGAAACTTGGTCGGTGAAGCCAGAGGTTAAGCGTAGATTTGGGGATTTTGAGATTCGGGTGTGGAGAAAGTTATTATTAGTAGCCTACCGCCTTTAAGGTTGGCTTTTAATCGATCCTGGGACTACGCAGCACGGTACTCGTAAGCATTTATGGATATCCTCTTTCTCATTTCACCTTCCTTTTCCGCAATTCTTTCCTTCAAGTACCATCTTCAGCATCCCATTACCTCTCAGTATCCCCTCCAACCACCTGTCCTGTCTTCTTAAAATTTCTCCCTACAGGCTTCTCAACTGAATAATCCATAGTCATCTAGAGCCGTGTGTTTTTACGCATGCCTTTCATATTCGTCGATTTAACGTGTGGATGAATGTTGTCCACCATCCTGAAAAACTCGCGGAATTTTTATCCTGCAAAACGCATGGTATTTGGCGGATGTTCTGGATAAATTGTCAATGACACAATTTACCTAAGAAATGTTTCCCTCTATCAACTTGAGATGCCTCGAAAGACGTTGCTACACCGCGCCTTGGTGTATATGCTATTCTACGTAGCCCTGGTTCTCTGCTTGACCTTTCCTGAACTGGATTGAGATTCCAAAATTGAAGTATTTGAGGTTCATCTTTTCAAGGAAAATGTCTTAAATATATTTTTCAAAATTCTTGTGTACTATAGCAGATTTTTTTATAACCAGAGAGAACATCACTATTTTGTCAAATTTTAGTTTCATTCACAAGGACACCCCTATTCCTCTAAATACTGGTCCAGTAGCAATAGCTTATGATGCCTGTGAAGATAAATTCTTATCTGGAAAGTGCATTCTTACGATATTCTTCGCGTATTCCCGTATGCTACACATAGCAGTATGCCGTATATCATGTTACGTGCCCGAAATCTTAAATATGCTACTAACCGTTCGTTGTAAATTTCTAAAAACAATCAATAATCGTTGCAATATAGCCATTTTTGCCCAAGGATCTACGTACTGATGGTTAGGGATGTCGGACCTTCTGTAAAGGTGAAACTATTCCCAGTAAAACCTGGAGAAATGAGGGTACATGATATTTTGATTGCCCGACAGCGGACACAGTTTAGAAGTTAAAAATAAGTTCGGGAGGAGTAAAATAAAACCTTGTCGAGGATATTCTGAGAGAAAATTGCGGCCCACTTAGCGATAATTATTACGGGAAAATTGCGACCCCCTTAGCGATATTTAATACTTGTTTCATTTATATCAATGAGGTTCCCTAACGGACAATGCAAATATTGATCACCTGGGTTAGCAAAAATGGGAAAGTCGAATGGAAAGAAATTAGGTTATTATTCACACTTTGATCCAAAGAAGACTTCAGGACGTTCATATATTTTTATTGGCATCAGAAAATAATAGAGTACGACGGATACTAAATTGTCGAAGCGTTTCAGCACTTGTGGCGCATATTTCATATAAATTACCGGATCTGATATTTATTTCCATCATGTTTGCTCATGAACTTTTAGGTCCACGTCAATATTAGGACATCACATCACAGAAAAGCGAAACAAGGAACATAAAGTGAAAGAAATACCGCATGGCAACATTGGCAGAAAAGACATGCGAACATGATTATAATGAGAACATATGGGGTTAAGAATAAGGCGATAGAAAACCAAAAGGAAATACGGTCAACCAGCCAAGAGATAGTCAGATGATCTCTTCAGATTAAGGATATTACACCTACAACAAAGAGGGGGCATGTTTCCGGAGGGGAAGGAGATGACTTGTGTAGCAGTGGTTTAGGTTGAGCTTGGCTTCAATAGTTCAACATACGTTGTGGCATTCCATTCAACAGTGCCTATGAGACGCATACTTCGTTTATTATTCTCAAAACGAAGAGCAAACAAATGCAAAGATTAATCGTTCAAGCGAATGGCACGACGATGCTTATTAAGACAATTATGTTGAATTTTTCCCGTAATTTGAACGTAAAAAGAGTATCCCATGAAGTGAAGAACCAATTCAAAGTTGGACCAAATGTTTTTTTCTGGAAAAAATTCTATAAAATTCCCTCTAATCCTTGCCCATCAGGTATTTCCAACCTCCACGTAATGCTGAACGGTGCTCCACATTTTTTCGGCTCCCATAGATATGTACGGATAACACGTATTTAAAAGCAATGAGAATCTACGAGGGTCATCCGGAAAGTAGTACCCGTTCGTGCCGCATGAAGTGCTGACGACGCGAGTAGCCGCTGGACGAGGTCAGATAGCTTCAGTGGCTTGTCTGCCTTCTCTGAGCCAAGTTGCGTGACGCTAGCATTGCCTGTGTTGTTTCTGTGATTGTTTACAATGTTTAAAAAAATTGAGAACGCCGCCAGTTGTGAAGTGAGGGCAGTGATTAAATTCCTCAATGCAAGAAACGTTCGCCCATGTGATATTCATCGCCAATTAAAGGAGGTGTATGGAGACAATGTAATGGACGAGTCGTCTGTTCGGCGGTGGTGTCGCAACTTCAACATGGGGATGGGGAACACACACGACGATGAGCGTTCGGGGAGACCGTCTGTCATTACAGACCAACTGGTGAGCTCAGTTGACGAATTCGTGAGGAACGATCGGCGCGTCACAATTGATGACATCTGTGAGCATTTTCCCAATGTTTCTCGAACAATTGTTCATGAAATTGTTAAACACCATCTGCATTATGCAAAAATTTGTGCAAGATGGGTCCCTCGCATGCTTACAGATGAGCACAAAACCAAGCGTATGGCTGCAGCACTGACGTTTTTGGGACGTTATTCTGATGAAGGAGACTCTTTCTTGACTCGCATAATTACTGGTGACGAAACATGGGTTTGTTATGCATCACCTGAGAGTAAACGACAGTCAATGGAGTGGCATCATGCTCATTCACCAAACAAACCAAAAAAATTCAAGACAGTTCTGTCCACCAGGAAACTCATGGCAACCATTTTCTGGGATCGACGAGGTGTATTGCTTATTGATTTTATGGCCCGTGGAGACACTATTAATGCCAATGCGTATTGTGAAACATTAAAGAAATTACGGCGGGCAATACAAAATCGGCGGCGAGGTCTATTGTCTACTGGTGTCATTCTCGTTCATGACAATGCCAGGCCTCATGCAGCTGGGATAACACAAAAACTTTTGCAGCAATTCAAATGGGAAACTTTCGACCATCCACCGTATAGCCCGGACTTGGCCCCTTCAGATTTTCATCTCTTTACAAAGCTTAAAGACTTTTTGGCAGGAAAAAGATTTGACAGCGATGAAGAACTTAAAGAAGGAGTGACCCTGTATCTCAATGAGCTGGCGGCGAAGGACTATGCAGCAGGAATACAGAAACTTGTCACACGTTATGACAAATGCCTTAATTTGCTTGGAGATTATGTTGAGAAGTAGTTTAAAGTATCCTCTTTCAAATAAAATTTTTTATGTTTGTTAATATTTACTTTTGTGTCTTTATTTCACGAACGGGTACTACTTTCCGGATGACCCTCGTATAATTACACTTTCATCGGAAATGCCAAAAAAGAGCATTTTACAGTCTATTCGAAAACAAAATTACCTTAACTCAAGCTACGCCTACTAAGACATTCTCATTAATGTTGATGATAAATTACGGTTATTCAAAAGACAATTAATTGTAGAATTGACTTGTGGTGGAGCTAGGAATCAGGGAAATGAATTGACAGTTGAGATATGCGAATTTCACATGCAATACAGTTCCGTTGCAAGCCTAGGTCCATTTTCCGGCTAAAGTAAACAAAAAAATAATTTATTTCACGCCGAAAACTTCCAATATCTTGATTTTAAAAAAATGCGACAACCGAGTAAGTAAAATGGTTTACCACGACGAAAATGTAACAATTTCAAGTCATGGCTCTTTATCCTTTAAACACTTTAAACTTCTTTACACTTTTAACACTTTAAAAATTCCCAAGTGACAATTTGACTAAAAATTTAAAAAAAACTATTATATTCTCCCCAAAATACTCGACTGATGAAGAATTGAAAAATCAATCAAAATGTTTATAGAAATTCCAGCAGTTTTGTAATGTCAACTTCACTTCTCAATGTTTTTATTCAAATTATATATAACATTCGGACGGCATAGTATAACACAAAATAAATTAGACAACATGTAAAAAAAATTTCATTCTGACCTGAAGAAGGCCTCGGAGCAAGCCGAAAGCTTAAACAATCTACAATGTAAGTGCCCTTTTACGTATTATCTATTTTATTTTGTGTTCTATTGTGCCATCCAAATGCTATATTACTCTCGTGAGTGGTTCTACACCATCCTGCTGCTGGCCCTGAGATCCCCCGATCGAAATGGCTTTGCGACTGCCCACTCGCCCGCTCCCGTCCGATAGTATATAGTATATCCGCACGACCAATATGGCCGGCGGGTACCCATGTACCAAGCCCGACGGCGTGTGAATATTCACACATCAGGGTAGGGGGGCCAGTTCCTTTACCTGTGCCGGTTATGGTTTCCCAGGAAGACCTGGAACCCGAAAAATTAACTAGCTTGGGTGGAGCTGCAGGTGCCCAAAGTGCCTTGCCCGGGAATTGAACCCGGGACCCTCCGGTCAGTAGTCCAACGCTCTACCCACTAGACCACCGTGACCACCCGCTATATAATCTTGAAAATGACGCTCTCCGGCGACGCACAAACACACAGACACTAAGATAATAAATATTGCACACACAGAAACATAAAAGAAGGACACTTACATTCTGATGACGACGGCGGTGCCGTCGAAACGTAAATATCTACTGTAAGTGTCCTTCTTTTATGTTTCTGTGTGTGCAATATATATATATTCATTGTGCACGTTCGTGGCTTTTCCTGGAAAGTGAATATATATATATATATATATATATATATGGTTTTACTCAAACGCTATTTTACTTTGGCTGATTTATTATTGTTTGACTCCAATGATAAAAAGTTATAACAATGCGTAATACAAGTGTCTCAAAAAATTAACTGATGGATATAATTCTACACACACACACACATATATATATATATATATATATATATATATATATATATATATATATATATATATATATATATATATATGTGTGTAGAATTATATCCATCAGTTAATTTTTGAGACAGTTGTATTACGCATTGTTATAACTTTTTATCATTGGAGTCAAACAATAATAAATCAGCCAAAGTAAAATAGCGTTTGAGTAAAACCATAGTTTTCCCCTCCATTTTCCCTCTCTTTTAATGTTTCTGCGTAACTGATTTTCCGAAATTATTGCGCAAGCGTCATGATGGGGACCTAAACAAAACTGTGTTCCCAAAAGTATTACTTACAACTCCAATAGCAAAATTTCGGATAAACAAGCATTCTCTCCTAGCAACGCTATGGCAGTAGCAAGACTTTGTAACTCGGATATAAATTATGCGGAAATACAGGGGGAGTGAGTGGATGCAATTGATATGGTACATATTGAATAGAATGCCTTGGATGATTGATACGATTCTTCCAGCGAATGGGAAAAGATTCATGTTTTTTTTCATCCTTTTTTCAATGATCATAGGCTGAGTTAAATTAACTTTCTCACGATTAAAATACGTAATGGGAAGTCAATTTTTGCCCATTTTTTTCTGCACCACTCCGCAAAATAACATATGTATTACCTCCACCAAAACACACTCTGTCTTTCTCTCTCTCTCTCGAGATAGAGAGAGAGAGAGCGACGATTCCATCAGCCGACGGCTCGACTAAAAATAGCGGTCGTTCCGGCGATCTAAGAATACCAATTTCGGAACTTTTCGTTTTTCTTTTTTTATTCCTCCACCACACAAGCCGCTCATTCGACTATTTTTTTTCGCGCCTCTGAAAGTTTTTCTTTCCGAGGAGGAGATTGATACCTACTTCCAAGGGCAGGAAACCGAGAACCACCCACGCACTGACGGAGGAAGCGGGGGGAAAGGCAAGGGTACGGGAATCCGACCAATCCCTCCTCCTCCCACGCCTAACTCCTCCCGAGTCTCCCCTAGCGGACTGTGAGTCCCGCGATCTTCCATTTAGACCAACGCGCATCTATTTAATTTCATTGAATAGTGCGGGACCCCAGTCGCGTCTCAGTCAGAAACTGCCTTTATCAGTTCACAGATTGGTTTACCGCACCACTTCACATCTGTTCCTTGTTTTCTCTTCCATCTACGTAAATCACTGCGGTATCTAACGATGAAATGGGTGAGATAGTGGCAAGTAGGGTTGATTTTCACATGCCCACAAAACCGTGGTTCAACACGGATGTCTTCACGTGTTTAAGGTGACAAACAACATTTTCCATGCCTCCCACCCGTCGATGTTCACCTAACATAACCCGACGAACCTGATCGTAATTCTGGTAAACTATATAGCTGCCTCCGTGATAATGTCCTTTTTTTGCAATGGAATTGCGATAAACAAAACGTTACTGTTCGACTGACCCCGTTCTTGCATTTGATCCTTTAGATTCATTCAATCTTACATTATAACCTGCGGAAGAGTGGGATGTTTTCGAGAGTGCTCAATGAGTTAGCCTCTTATTTTCCTTAGCTTTCAACAGCTTTTTTCCCTACTCTGCAAAGGACTGCAATGGCGATTTACTTCAGAAAACTCATTTCCTCAAAACACTCTTTCTAAAAAAAATGCTTTCTTCCAAAATTCCCTTTAAGGTTGCTTCTGTCATTGCTCGTTCCTCAATTTTAAAGAACTGCATGCCCTTAATGATCTTAATCATATCATAACTCGTTTCTTCTCACCCAACTTGTATTGCAAAATATCTATAATAACTTACCAAACTAGTCTTGGGCTATTCTTATTATGACTGACGACATCGCCAGTTTCATTTTGGTCACTGCAATTGGATATCGAACCCACATCGCCCTACTCGTTTTATACATTGAACTAAGGCTTTTAAAATTTTTGACCAAAGGGTTATGGTATGAGATTTACAATTTCGTAATCGAAACCAGGAGGGAAAGAATTCTTTGCTTTGGAAGAAAAATGGTAGGAGGAAAACACCCAGAAAAGTTTAACAATTGCATTAAATAACAATTTATCAATCACGAATATGTACACATACTCGTATATACATACATACGCAGATACACACACACGTCTGTGGTTACAGTAGCCACAGAAAATATAATATAAAACGATAGTACATATAGTGCTACGGGAGAATGAGGAAGACGAACGGATTCTACTGCGTTAAGATCAGTTATCTGACCAGAAAATTATTAAAGAAGACGTTTTGCGTATAGGAGAGTAAAATATGCATGGAAAACAATCAAAAGAAGAAAGGGCATGCTAATCGAATACTATTTGAAAAATGGAATGCTGTTGGAGACATTTAAGGAAGAAAGAGTAAACAGAAAATGCTACTTACTTTGGCGGAGTTAACGCGATAAACTTTGAAGGGCCAGATTTCAAAGTGAAAATAGATTTAAGGGTTTAAATCAATTCCAGAATTGGTCGAGACTGACAATAACGACGACTAACACCAACCTTGCACGGCTATATATGGGCCTTTTAGATTTGCGAACGCATCGATAACTGAGGTACCATCTCTAAAGACGTAACTTGGTGGAAATCTTTAATACTGGAAAAATTTGAAGAAGGATTAACGTTGCAATTTTCACATCTAACTTTCTTTTCCGCGACAGCTCGGGTATTATTAGGTTTCACTTGATGATATTGCATTTAAACGAAACCGTGGTCATAAAAATTAACTTATATACGAAAATTCAACGTTAATATACGAGGTTAGGCTGAAAAGTAATGCAATGTAGAGTGCGAACGAAAACAAATGGCAAGATCTAGCAAAAAGCGCATTAAAGTACAATTCTTAAGTTTCAAAATAATATATTTATTTTTCAACATTGTCACCGATAAGATTAACACATTTCTCCCAACGTGTAACAAGTTTTTTCATTTCGTCACGGAAAAACTCTTCCGACTTTTCTCGAATCCAGGACTTGACAGCCGCCTTCACCTTATCGTCCGAGGTGTAATGATTACCCTTGAGGTGTCTCTTGAGTTGAGGAAAAAATAAATATCGCAAGGCGTAAGATCGGAGGAATAAGGAGGGAGTGGAATCGGTTCAAATTTCAGGTTTCGCAGAGCCACTCAGATTGCGCGCGAGGTGTGTGGACGAGCGTTGTCATGTTGCACGTAATGGCGCCAGGCTGCCTTTAGCGTGACAAACTCGACGTCGGAGGCGTTTTAGAGTCTGTATAAATTTACCGTTGCTCCTCATTCAAGAAAATCGGTTACATAAACTCGGTGAGCATTCCAAAACACAGTCAAAAGAAGTTTCATCAACAATTATGGCTTCTCCAGGCTCGCAACCACGAAATTTTACTACCGTTGATTTATAGTACGTACAGTAAACCTATTAACAGCATGGTCATCATAAATTGCCTTTAAACGACGGTGAACTGTGTAGGAGTCACTTATTTAGCAGTTCAAAATGCTACAACAGCACGCTGTTTAACTTGCATTGACATAGCCCTAGAACACGTCTCCATACTTCCGCTTCTCAAAATACACTGGATGTATGTAGCGACCTCAAACCTGCGCATGCGTGTAGAGGGGGAATGTTACTTCCATATGCCACCAGGAGGGCTTCTGAAGATCATTTTATTTTTCCATCTACAAGTATGCAGACATTAGTTTTCGGCCTATCCTAATATCTTCACACTTTTTCGACATCGATCTCTCTTGCATTAATGAATATTTATTCATACATGTAGCGCTGACTGTTAAATTCATTGTTTCCTCTGTTTATGGTGTAGTGTTCATCGGCCACAATTAAATGGATAAACATAAACAATAGATAATCATTTAAGTCCACCGAAAGTAAATCAAACGCGCAAATCGTCTTGTTTTCGACCAATTTTTGTGATGTTCGCTTATTAACAACATTGAAGAACAAATTAAGGTACTAATGGAATAATTAAGGTAATTTTGGAGTATTTATTAATCTACACGAGATAAAAGGGGCTATCAGAGTCTTTATAACTCCCTACTACACCCTACTAACCCTATAACCCTACTACAGTGATGATCAGAGTAACAGATTTTCACATAATTCACATTCTCATTCCTACATAGATATATTTGAGGTCAAAAGTCAATGTTACCAAATGGAATGTTGTCACGACTGAGGAACTACCATAAACAGAAGCATTAAATTAGGAGAAATGTTTTCTCATCTCGTCCCTGAGGTAACGGGACCATAGTCGAATAAGCTACAGTTCGGTTCCCCTGAAAATATTATCAAAATACAATTTCAGGGATTTACTCTGTTTGTAAAATCCGTTAATTAATTAAAATCGCAATTTTTTCTCCTTAAGTTCTCCTGTAAGGCTTTACGGACAGTCTCATTTAAACCAGGTCATCTTCGGATGACTATTGAAAGCTTTCCATTAGTGATTCATTTATATTACCTTCCTCGACCGTAATACCTTCCCGACCCCGACCTCGAACCTAGCCGCCCATTAGATAGTTTTCTTTTGTTTATAATATTTTTTATTGGTGAAGTTGATTTCTGTTTGTGTCTCTTGTGTATCCCTCGTAGATTTAATAATGTCCTGTATTTCGAAGTGGTTTCTTATTCCGTCGAATCACGAATTTTCTTGAATAATTCCCCGTATTAATTTAAATTCTATTTAAGTTTCATTTTCACCACTCCTTTTCCCGATTCTGAGGATTATGCAACTTCCGATTTATTTAGTGTTTTGCGTATTCCTACAATGCTATCAGTTATTGATGCGATTGGTGAATGATAGTTATTGATCAGACATGATTATTTTTCTCAAAAAATCTTTCAGGCAACCCAATAATCTCCTCAATTTGAGTACCTGTGCATATTAACTTTCCTATAGGGATAGGTTTCCGTCAACTAATGTCACCCGAGTGATTGAGTGACTGTGTGTTTACGTAGTCCTTTCTGTTTCGCCACATCCGTTTTATACTTTTGCATTTATCTGGGTGAGTGACGGGTCACTGGCATAGGAGGAATCCTGGTAAACCCCGAACGTGTTGAGTACTTGTGAGTCGCAAAGGTCCTTGTTTTCGAACACACCTGAGTTGTTGAATGAATGAGCGAGAGCGTGCGTACATCAGTGTTATAATTTTTGTATTAATCTGTGTGATTGACGGGTCAATGGCATAGGAGGGATCCTTGTAAACCCTGACTGAGTGAGTGTGTGAGATTCACAAAGGTCTAACACACCCGAGTGATTGAGTCACTGTGCGTTTACGTAAGTCGTTTCTGTTTCACTACATCCTTTTATATTTTTTTATTTATTTGTGTGATTGACGGGTCACTGACATAGGAGGGATCTTTGTAAACCCAGAGTGTGTGTGTGAATGCGATTCACGAGAGTGATTGTTATTCCTAAACACACCCTAATGATCGAGTGGTTGTTTGTTTTATTTTTTCATTATTAATTTTGCCTTTTGTGTGTGATTGAGCTATACGTGGGTCACTGTTTCTCAAACACACCCAAGTGACCTAGTGTGTGTTCCCTATTTCTCCCTTACTTGTAACCTTGTTTTATTCCCCCTTTAAAACGTAGTGCCAATCAAGTTTACGGTCTCGGCTATCTCGTTTTCATTGCTTCACGACCGTAGCTACGTTCATTCTATATTTACAAGTAAATACACAACTTACGTAGAAATTGATAATGTATGTAAGAGCCATGACACCTGTAGTAAAGTCATAGAAATAGTGTTTAATGACCGTATATATCTATTCTTATAAACACAGACACTGATGAGGCACAACGATAATATGAGACATCCATAATCGATTATAATAAATCGTACATATCCCACATTGTGCTGGGTACAATCCAAAGTATGCAGGAAAGATGGATGCATTGTATTTTGATGAAGGATCCAATGCTAAAAAATGCGATAGATGGAAGAATGCTACACAAGCAAGGAAGGGGTAGGAATAGAATGGACATGCTGGCTGAAATGAAGGGAGGAAGGAAGTACGCGGAATTGAAAAAGAATTGATTGTAGTGTTGGATGTCAGGTAACGTGCCCTCGAGGGGGGAGGGGAAGGAGGCGAACGGGCATTATCCCCCAAGCCGGTGTCGAAATCGTGGATCGGTGAGGGAAATTGTTTCCCTGTGGGATTGGGACATTCGGGAGGGGTGTGTGTGGTTGGGAATGGAATAAAGGACAGGTGCTAACCGGGGATGAGCGATTCTTCCCACTTCGGGCTATCGGCGGGGATTTAGGACCGCGCGACTTGTTCAAGCTGCTCTGCGTGACGCGTTCATTTGGGGGCCGCAAGATCAAACACCACGGATAAGGTCGAGGAAGTATTCCTCGGACTCTTTTCAACGTGAGCTCAGCGACCTAGTTGTCTTATTATCATCAATGATATTTTCCCGTTTAAGTCGGCTTTCCGGTAGTACATACAGACAAATAACCTTTACATTAATAAGCCTCATCCAATAAGTATATCATGGTGTTTCGAACGAAAATTTCTCTCGGGTAAGCGGATAAATTAATACTTTGTAATTCCACAGATTTATTTCACAACCACACGACCCGGGTTTCGACGTACAACGTCATCTTCAGGTGCAGACATACAGGCGACCAACATATATATATATATACCCTTAGACCGGGGGGAGGGGGGAGGAAAATTGGGGGGAAGGAAAGATAGAAAAAGGGGGGGGGCTGGGGAGGAGGATGGTGGGGGAGGGGGTTGGGCAAGGCGCGCTTGTGGGTGGAGAGCCAGGCGGAATAGAATGAGTGGGTAATGGAGGGTCGTGGGAGAGGGGGGGGGGAGGAGTCCCTACCGGATTATCCCTTTACTGGGAGTCCTCAGCGGGGGGGGGGGGGAGGTTGTGGACTGGAGATTTTTTCAACTGGAGATTTTAAAATATGTTCGCTCCAAGGAAAAATTTATTGTTAGAAAAATTTATTGTTAATGACCTATTGTACACCTCCCCATTCCCCTCTCCTGAACCTTTCCCTCCGAGATATTCATAGTGAACCTAAAAATTCCACAACCTCCCCCCCCGCTGGGGACTCCCAGTAAAGGGATAATCCGGTAGGGACTCCTCCCCCCCCTCTCCCACGACCCTCCATTACCCACTCATTCTATTCCGCTTGGCTCTCCACCCACAAGCGCGCCTTGCCCAACCCCCTCCCCCACCATCCTCCTCCCCAGCCCCCCCTTTTTCTATCTTTCCTTCCCCCCAATTTTCCTCCCCCCCTCCCCCCGGTCTAAGGGTATATATATATATATATATATATGTTGGTCGCCTGTATGTCTGCACCTGAAGATGACGTTGTACGTCGAAACCCGGGTCGTGTGTTTGTGAAATAAATCTGTGGAATTACAAAGTATTAATGTATCCGCTTAAGAATGAACCGATTCCATAAAATAACGCCTGAAACCATCGATTATATTCTCTCGGTACTTATTTTTAAAACGTTAACACATCAACTAAGTACAGCTGAATTAAGTGATAGTATTCATTAGGGGAATTTCCAAGGGGTGATTTGCTTTACGGTCCTTTCCGACGGACAGTGTGCTCCAACCGAAGTACTCTCTCCTTGCCACTCAAATAGGAACCTGGATACAATTGAAAAACTCTGTCGAAAACTTAAACCTACTGATGGGAGTCCAGTGCGCTAGCCTTCGAAATAACCTGATCCTCTTAAACTTGAGTTTCCTCATGGGGTTTCAGGAAGACGCCGAAAATGGCTACGAGGGAAAATATACACGATTAAATCATATAAATTCGAGACAAATTTTGCCAAAAAACTGTACGTATGATGTTTTGTTGATTTTTTGCACCCATAATGGCGTGCAGGATAACGAATCGTATGAATCTTACATCACTTGTGGTCGCGAAAACAGTTTTGGTCCACGGCGCGGTTCCAATCCGAGATGGCTTACGTGAGCGGAGATGAGTGCAAAACCGCAAGGATTCCGACTCGCGATCAAAAGCGAGCTAAAATCCTTCGACGGTGTTTACGAGGAATCCACCACTCCCGTGATCCTGATCCCGTGGCCGGAGGCAGTCCCACCTTCCTCGAATCCTTATCCCCTCACATCGCCGACACTCGAAAAACAACCTTCATCCCAACTGCACTCATCCCCTACCTCTGGATCGTCGCTTTCCGTCATAAGCCGAGAGAGATGTGATTTCCGCTACTAATGAAATCACAAAAACCACTAAACATTCGAAAACATAGTAGGAAGCGTCAGATTGTCCTTTTTACTAGGACAATAAAAAATATGTCTTCGATGGACTATCGCCTGTAGTGGTAGATTTTATCAATACGAAAGGACTTTTTAAGTCAGGTCATTTTTCCGACATATTCAACTCGCGAGTTTTATTTACGCGAACGTTTCACTTCACTGTATGGTGGGTTGAATCAAGACTTTTCAATATCTTTTTAACATGTTTTCACTCCAAATCTAAGAAAAAATACCATTTCCCTCGTTTTATAAATTTAACAACCTGTGAGAGGGAACGCACGTATTTTGATTCGAAATTTCTCCGTGGGATGCAAGCTTCGCCTTGGGGAGAGGAGAAGACCGTACTCATTCATTCTGATCGCTAGACTTCCTTTCCCGTATTCCATATTCCTGGGATACATTTGATATTTTATTAAGCCCCTTTTCAACCTGCCGAATCTCCTTGGAATGGGAGGAATCAGGTGGTTTAAAAGGACAGGGAGCTTAAATCCTAGGGCTGATATAATACACGTTGGACCTCTATTGTGAATGCGACTCTGACGAATAATTAACGCTACCCAAGAACTTTTCCCAAGGCACATTTATTTTGCTTTCTTTCCGCAAATTTTTGGGACCCAAGACTTTCATGCTTTACTAATAAGGCTTAGCCCCTCGCTCAAGCCCATTGCTCGACGATCGGATGAAAAAAGTAACATGTATTTGTGAAATTGACACATTTGAGTCTTAAAAAGTAGTTTTTAACCGGTAATTACTGTCACAAGTAAAAGGTCAGGGCAAGGGATCGGGATGGTGTGGTGGCTAACGTACTACCTTTCCACCGAGAGGGCTCGGGTTCGAATATATAGATAGATATTTTTCAGTGGCATCCCGATCCCTACGTGAGGTGATTCGTGGAGAGCACTTTGAGTGAGTACGCTGTCCGTCGGATAGGACGTTAAACTTCGTACCCCTTGGCACCTTTAGCTAAGAGTATGCTAATGCCGACGCCGGGTTTCTCTCCACCCTTAATCCTTTTCCATCCTTCCCTAATTGCGCACATGACCTTGACTCTCGGCCAGCTAAAACTGATACTACTAAGATCAGGGTCTGTTAGATCAGAGAGAGTTCTGACGTGTTACAAGATGAAATTGAAATTAAGTCTCCAGAAAAATGACATTTTTCGACTCGCATCTTCATTATTACGCTCGAGCGGATATTAAGTAAGTACTGGATACACATACGACACATGCCATATATCTTATTATTATTCTCTCGTTGAATAGAGGCATAACATATAAACTTACTATTTTCTGCTCATGTTAGTTTATCATCCAATATAAAACTCTGGCGTGACGCCGAGTAAATTACAGATTTCCATAGTTAAAACCACAACTTTGTTGTTTTCGTAAGGTTTAATCAAACATATGATCCCCACTTGTAAACACTACATGGCTGGGTTCTTCATTACGAACACCCAAACATTTTTATAATGATAGTCTAACGTTGAACACAGGTTTTAGGTGGACACGCGTACACACCGCTGCACTTACACGTCTCACCTATGACGACACAAAGTGCCATCGTGGGCCAAAATCAATATTTCAATTACATGCGCTTTCCACCTCCCTTCATTCCGTCTAACATGCCTATACTTTTCCTGCTTCACGTTCTCCCTTCTATCACAGTCTTCAGCATTCCATCGCCAATCCAAACTCTCTGAATCCACCTTCCCTGCCTCATTTGAATTTCTCCCAACGAACTTCTCTCTCCGGCCATAACGCCTAGTACTTCCTCGTTAGTTTTCTTTTCCGTCTTGAGCACTCCATCGCCATTCAAAATTCTCAGCATTCAGGCGACTTTACCTGACTTCTTCGAAGTTCTCCAAAGTATAAGTAAAAGGGCCAAAAATATCCTTTAACCCCATTATGCATGTGACATCAACTGATTCTTTAACTCTGCATACTTACTCCCTCCATCCTGTCCTTTCTCTCCGGCCTCTCCTTTTCCTCCCTCTTGACTCACTTTCCCATCATTCACCTACAGCATTCCATCTCCTATCAATGTCTCACGCTTTCTGTTCAGCTCACTTGTTCTGCCTTTTTCGAATTTCCCTCCATCTCTCTCTCTATTCCATGCCTAGAACTCGTATGTTTGTCTTTAATTCCGGTAAATTTATTTTCTCCGTTCTCCTCCGCACCTTCATCTGAAATCCCACCAAACCACGCTCATACTCTTGTCTCAACGACCTAGTTTCAGAGCCTTAGAACACTTTGCTCTGTACAAGTTTGATCAAACATGTACAGGGTTCGCCCGGAAAATAAGTTTATGATGCTCATTGTCTTTTTTGACAAAAGGGGAGTCAAATTTCAAGAAACTGTAATAGTAACTTTAACGGAGTCACCCGTTATGTGTGCATTATAATGCAACCATTTCAGAGAGTAAAAACCATTCGCCTTGACCGGGATTCGAACCCGGATCCCTCGATATCCGGATATCGAGGGATTCGGGTTCGAATCCCGGTCAAGGCGAATGATTTTTACTCTCTGAAATGGTCGACAGGCTTCGAAAACGAGTCGCCCGCGTCCGGCCAGCGATCAAAAACATCTGGCGGCTGCATCACGGCAATGCGCCGTATCACACCACGCTTTTCGTGTCGGACTTCTTGGCCAAGCACGGCGTGGCAACGCTGCCGCACCCGCCCTACAGCCCGGACTTGGCACCACCGGACTTCTTTCTGTTCCCGAAGGTAAAGAGGAGTTTGAAAGGAACGCGGCACGGGACTTGGGACGTCGTCAAAGAGGCCGTGACGACGTGTCTTCGAGAGGTTCAGGATGATGCCTTCGCGGGAGCGTTCCACGAATGGGAACGCCGCTGGAACAAGTGTATCGACTCACAAGGGTTCTATTTTGAGGAATATTAGCTTAAGATATGTAAAAGTGTAATATTTTTTTTTCCTGAGCTCAGTACACTTATTTTCCGGACGAACCCTGTATACTAGAAATTTTTCGTCACCCATATACTGTCATACCCGATTCAATTTGCCTAAATATGGGTAAGATACATGTTAATTAATCAAAACTACATTTGAAAGTAATCTTTTTACAATGGGAACATCCTCCGAAAGAGGGAAATAACTCATAAATATCCCATGCAGTACTTTATCCTCCACGCTAAAGATGCGATAGAGAAAAAAATATGATTTATTCTCTACGGCAAATTGAAAACACTGAAAAATGTGCTGCGTTTTACTTGGCTCTCATAGGAACGTTTTGGTGTTGTCTACTGTAACGATTGCTATTTGGTAGTCTACCGTTAAAGTAGGTTTTAGATGGACTCACGCTTTGATTACTAAGAGTCCATTCCATATATTTAGTTTTATTAAGAACAGTAAATATATTTTCCATTTGAAAATAAATACATATGTTTTCAATGATGCGTGCAGTCTAACATCCAAATTTGAGATCAAGAAATCATTCAATTCATCATTGAATCATCAGATTTGGCACATGCATTTCCTAAACTCTCGTTAGAACGAATGGAAGGAGCAGGAAATTTTCGTGAACACATGCTCTGCTCCAGAGAGTTTTTCCTTCTTTTCCGTTCCAACACATTTTCGCCACGAGTACAATTATTTTTCCTCCTAGTGGCGCATCAGAAAATCTGAAGTAAAAAAATGACGTGATAGTATTATAATTTTTAGCATTGAATTTAATACGCATTAACATTTTCAATTTCATGGCAGAAAGTATCACCCGGCCATGGCTTACAATTTCGAACGTTTCGAAAAGATCACACAATTTCATCGGACAAAATGAACGGGATGCTATTAGGAACGGTTCAATCATTTCGTCGTCTGTTTTATTTCCCCAAAATTTCGGCAAAAGAGGAAAGTTTATAAAATGAAAACTAACATCTCATAAAAGAGGTGCTGACCTCAATGTATAGACGGACTATGAACAGATGCTCGAGGAGAAAATCCGATTGGTATATCATTAAATGTCTATCCAATCAAAAACCAATGCAAAACTAAACCAGTGTGGACTATTTTCAAAATTACGATAAATATTTTCATTGGTTCTCAAGTAATAAATACGAGTAAAAACTCCTTATATGGGTTATTAAGTGTTTATGTAGGTTATAACTTAAAAATCTGAACTCTTTCGCGAGCAACTTTCGCCACGAGAGACACTTTCCAAAGGGGAGTTCCAGTTTTCGTGCTGTGATTGTTCATTCCTCCCGCGAGTCAACACACTCTCACATGACCTCACATCATCTTGTACTTGAACTTCGCTGTTCACAATTTATATCTTGACTACACTTAAACTGAACCCTCAAACACGGCATATCACCTTCCATCTCCATGTGTTCCAATGCAGGCCTTCATTAGTTCCCATCGCCGCCAAGAGATGTCAACACGTGAACGCGATCCGCTCGCTGAACACGGAAATGACACTCCGTGCCGGCAATCCGCAATATTTTGCCGCCTGTACTTCGTCGGGTATGCACCAAGTTTATAGCCTCCCTCTTTTATTTTTCCCGATCAACAACGATGCCCTAAGATTCTTTAAACAAATGATAATCATATCGTTTTATCAATTTTCGGGATTAACAATGCCGGGAATGAAAAACCTTACATTGCATCTAAACGCTACCCCCCAAACACCCACAATTCATGTTAAACATTAATTAATGGTGATTTAATATTTGGAACATTTCCCTCTTTCAGGAAAACACAATTATTTTAGTTATCCTGTTTTCAAATGAAAAGGTAACGGTTTAAACCAGGGCTTGAGTATAGGTATACAGGGTTCGTCCGGAAAATAAGTTTATGATGCTCATTGTCTTTTTTGACAAAATGGGAGTCGTCCACTACGAATTTTTACCTGAACGACAAACTGTAAATGCTGCATTTTACGTCCGAGTGCTCGACAGGCTTCGAAAACGAGTCGCCCGCGTCCGGCCAGCGATCAAAAACATCTGGCGGCTGCGTCACGTCAATGCTCCGTCTCACACTGCGCTTGTCGTGTCGGACTTCTTGGCCAAGCACGGCGTGGTAACGCTGCCGCACCCGCCCTACAGCCCGGACTTGGCACCACCGGACTTCTTTCTGTTCCCGAAGATGAAGAGGAGTTTGAAAGGAACGCGATACGGGACTTTAAACGCCGTCAAAGAGGCCGTGACGACGTGTCTTCGAGAGGTTCTCGATGATGCCTTCGCGGGAGCGTTCCACGAATGGGAACGCCGCTGGAACAAGTGTATCGACTCACAAGGGTCCTATTTTGAGGAATATTAGCTTAAGATACGTAAAAGTGCAATAATTTTTTTCCTGAGCTCAGTACACTTATTTTCCGGACGAACCCTGTATGATTCCCTGTATGTATACAAGTATTTGATCGTATTTGATTCCCCATGCAATTAACATAAATTTATTTAAGCTCGAAAATTGCTCATTTTTCATCCGAAAACCTTAACTAATCAACCAATATTTATTTCCTTGTTTTTTTCTTTTCTCCAGGCAAGTGTTTGCTTCAGAACCTCTGATTCACAAGTTCTTTTGATGCCTTGAAAATAGATTTTGGGCATGCATTTCGAAGTTTCTCTTTTTCCAATCAATGAAAAATGGAAAAAAATGACACATCAGGGAGATCAGATAGTCTTTTCCATACCGTCGTAAGACAGAAAATTGTGTCCTCAACTTATACGGTCCCAACAAAATGAACAAATTCAACTGAACGAGGAAGAGTGCAGAAAATAGAAAATGCGTACTTCCCACTTCTAAAATTAATTTGTTTAAAGTGTTGTGAATTGAATAAAAAATAGCGTGCCCCTACCGTCCTGAGTCCGGTCAGTAATCACCGTAGCGATTAGCAGCAGCGTTTGGCTACTGACTGGCCAGTCCTGGATTCAATTTCTGAAGATGCTTTTTGGACAGCTCCATCTGAAACGTACAGGGTACAGTTTTGAACTTGATGGACAATAGAACTGTGGCAGAGCATAATGAACAGTTCCTCCTGTCCTAAATGCGTGAATTTCGCTTGGTTCAATGTGCGTTGTACCTCACCGATCGAACTCGAACTTCGGGTTAATTACTGTGATGGTGGCTGTTTGAAAGTTGAGGAATTAATACGATATTTTACCTGTGCTCTATGATATTGATCAATGAAGTAGTGCATTGATACCCGCTCCAGCGTAACTAAAAAAAATACTTCATCAAAGTACCCATTCAAAGGTCTGGTATTTTTTAATGCTAGCATAGCGTACTAGTGTTGTCAAGTTTAGCCTGCGATACCTGAAGCAGAGATTACCATTTCATAGACTGGCAGAGATGAGAATATATAATGTAAAAACAACGTCAATTTCACCCAGGAGAACTAATCCGAGGATTAGTTCGTGACAGCTCTTCAAACTATCCTGTTCCTCGCCAAGGCTATCTACATTCCCTCGTACGTAGTTCCTCGCATCGATATTTCCCACCTTCTCGTCGTTCATCCAAAGTCTTCCTCTGTAATCCCTCCTCCCTATGATTTATTTGTTCAGTTATGGTTGTCAGTTCTCCATTTTATCCGCTCTTTCCTAGGAAAAAAACAGGTAAATAAGGGAATGACGTACACTCCTAGATAATATATATATATATATATATATATATATATATATATATATATATATATATATATATATATATATATATATATATATATATATATATATATATATATAGAGATTCTGGGCATTCTGATGACGACGGCCGTGCCGTCGAAACGTAAATATCTACTGTAAGTGTCCTTCTTTTATGTTTCTGTGTGTGTAATATTTATTATCTTAGTGTTTGTGTGTTTGTGCGTCGCCGGAGAGCGTCATTTTCATTATTTGTTATATATATATATATATATATATATATATATATATATATATATATATATATATTAGGTTGCGAGAAATGCTCCGTTTCTCCATTTACAGCTATAGATCACAGCTGTCATGCCTCGGGATGTGTCCAATGGCTTCCCCCCTTCTTTTTGTGCGTATCCTTCATAGGCTTCTCTCTTCACTCACCATTAAACGTACTCCTACTTCTTCATCTGTTACTCTGATTATCAAAATGCTCATCCTTCTTCGTCATTATGGCTATCCATTTTATTTTCTGCGTTCTTAAACAGCACCACATTTCCATCGCCTCCAATCTTTTTCCCTCTGCCACCCCCATCGGCCGAGTCTAAATCCGTAAAAATGAACTTTATGTATTATATAATATAGTATTAATGCGATGTATATACATACACATATATATGTATACATATAATTACTGAAATAATAAATATTTCACCCACAGAAACATAAAAGAAGGACACCTACAGCAGATATTGACGTTTCGACGGCGGTGCCGTCGAAATGTCAATATCTACTGTAAGTGTCCTTCTTTTATGTTTCTGTGTGTGGAATATTTATTATCTTAGTGTTTGTGTGTTTGTGCGTCGCCGGAGAGCGTCATTTTCAAGATTATATATACATATAATTATATATATCTCTGGAGGGAGTCTGACTGTTATAGGAGTCTGACCTGAAGAAGGCCTCGGAGTAGGCCGAAAGCTCAAATCATCTACAGTGTGAGTGTCCTTTTACGTGTTATCTGTTTTATTCTGTGTTATATTGTGCCGCCCAAAAGTTATATATATATATATATATATATATATATATATATATATATATATTTCTTAACGTCTTCTTTATGTCAAAGCTAATCTGTTCAGTTTACCGAAGGTTATTATT
This sequence comes from Hetaerina titia, assembly GCA_037158775.1. Classification (NCBI taxonomy): domain Eukaryota; kingdom Metazoa; phylum Arthropoda; class Insecta; order Odonata; family Calopterygidae; genus Hetaerina; species Hetaerina titia. The sequence continues at coordinate 37,573,766 of CM073776.1, read as the reverse complement.
TCTTCCGATTAAAAGCCTTCGCGGCCATTTCTATTTTTGATGAAGTTTTCTCGGGTCTTCCACCGGGTTAAGGGTTCCATATTGGCCGGCGTTTCGTGCTCGACTGGTGCCTCGTCCTCAGGTTAGATGGCGAAAACTTCATCAAGCAAATAAGCCGGGAAAGCACCAGGTCTTACTATATTGCTCATGTGCTTAATACATTTATATAGCTTCCTCGATTACTTTCATCAAGCTGTCTAAAGAGCAAAGCTCTTCCATTTATTACCTGACGCCCTTCTCTAGTTCTACGTGGAGATTTTCTTACCCACTTCGACAACCGACAATTACCTTAGCTTTAACCTTGTTTATATTGAGGTTGTAATCTTTCATGCCCTTTTCCATACTGGACAATATCCTTGTAAACTCCTCTTTCTTCTCCCCTAATACAGTTACATTGTCCCCAAAACGCAGCATACTTAAACACAAACTTCCGTACAAAAACTTAAAACAAAGTATAAAATTCTAAGTATCATTTTAGGCATTGGAAACATTCTCTCGTATACGACACCATTGCTCTTGGCAAAAATGAAGTGATTCTATACGCGACGATCGGAAATTTCAGGATTCACAGGGGGTAAGAATTTCAAAGAAGTTTATCAAGTAAAACGGATGAGTTTTTAATTATTGGGAGTGTTTTTACGACTCTGTTGGCGGTGACCAGGAGTGGCAGCTGCATAATTTCAATCACTGCCTTCCGCAACGATGAGCACGCTCATAAACGTGTTGAAGCTGAATTCCCCATTTTATCCACCCATTCCTAGGAAAACAAACAGGTAAATAGGGGAATGACGTGCATTCACAGATAAAACGTATATTTTGGGATGTGGGCAATGCTCCGTTTTGCCAAGAAACAGCTCCTGATCACAGCCCGATTCTCGCTCAACCTACAAGTGGCAGTCCAAAAAAGCATTTTGTAAATAATAACGTGGACAGACAAACACTCCCACAAAATTTACACAATTCAATATAATTTAATATTGTTCGTGCGTTAAAAATTCTACCTAGGATTACCGTTTTGCATACCGATGCCTTAAATACGAGAAATATTTGAAAAACTAAAATATTTCACTTGGTTTCATTTAAAAAGAAATCAATGATAAAATACTTGAAATTCTTACTGATCGTTCATCGTAATAAAAGAATTATTAAGGAAATTTAAGACCAACTGTTTCCATTACGTGAATTAAATGACCTGAATGTTTTCCTGTTAAGTTTAGGGAAAGCGCATAAAAGAGTTATTTTTTCCCCTAAGGGAAACAAATGTTAACTAACGATGAGGTCGATACGATACTAACATGAGGTCAGCATAACTCCGCACGAAATTTGATATGGTCTGTCCTTTGGACAACTCGCGTAACGTTTTATTTGGCAAACGAAATGCCGAGCAATCAGAAGGCATTGGCGTTAAAAACAGTAATCTTAAAACGAAAGAGTTTTATTAGGCAGCACAATAATGAAGTATCTCTGACCCCTTGTCAGACAGTGAGGCTAAATTGATTCATATATTAACAGATTTATATTTATCACTACACAAAGGCGTAAAAATCTATTTATTTTATCATTATTCCACCTCAATTCACATTATAATAAATCAAAAGAGAGATGGTACTTTTTCCCACACTTTAAATAATAAAGTGTGGAAAAAAGTACCATCTCTCTTTTGATTTATTAGAATGGATTTCCACAAAGTGAAGCCTGAAACCATCGAGTTTATCAATTCACATTTCCTAACACATTCGCTTGTTTACCATGTGATTTTTTTCCTTAAATTTATGGCCGAGAATTCACAATATACAAGCATCATAAAACATTACCATGGTGACAAAGTGCATAAGGTGAAAAATAGTTTCGAATGACACTGGCGACCCATGAGACTAGTCCTAGGTCAATATTATTTTTATTCTACTCTGTCGTTCATATGTTTCCCTTCTTAGTGCTTTCGTTAATGTCTTTACGGCAGTTCATATAAAAGCCCAAGGCCTCCCTTGAATTTAATCCTTCGCCTGTGACCCACGAGTGGCTGACTTGCATAATTTATTGAGAGGGCTAGCTCGTGTTCCGTGGGGAATTGCTATTTCTCATGTCGTCGCACGCGCACACATCCCAAGCACTGCGCGTGGGGAAAAATCATTTCATTCTCCACATTTAAATGTCGAGCTTATTAGTTTTCCGAAACTTTTAGCAAATTAACATTAAATAAATAGCGACAATACTTCATCCTTAAATGCATCCACATTCAAGGAACAACCAGTCACGCCATCGATTTTCGTCCTAATTTATTCTCTCTTCTTTGACTTCTAGATGGAGCCACTTAATTGGATTTAAATGGAATAATTCTCTACCTCTAACGTATTTTCACATTTGCATTTTTATATGATTAAATCAGAGTTCTGTACCATATTTTCACCGCTATATATACATATATATATATGAAAATATATATATTTATGTATATGTACATACATGTAAATATACACAGACGCATACACGAGGGTGGTCCGAGGACACGATCCAACAAAGAAAACACAAAAATTTTGGAAAACATACGTATTTATGTTGCAACATAATCTCCTTTCAGCTCTGTACCATTTTCCTAGCGATGTTCAATAACTTCGATACCCTTTTTATAATAAGAACTGTCTTGCTCCCCAAAATAGCCATTAACTGCCGACATCACTTCTTCACAGTTGGAAAATCTTTGACCATCACTATCCCTGCCTGAACACACGCGATTATCAAGAAACTGTAACAGTAACTTTAACGGAGTCACCCGCTATGTGTGCATTATAATGCAACAATTTCAGAGAGTAAAAATCATTCGCCTTGACCGGGATTCGAACCCGGATCCCTCGATATCCGGCCGAGTGCTTTAACCAATTAAGCTACCGAGACGTCCTCTTACGAGTGCCGAGTGCTTTAACCAATTAAGCTGCCGAGACGTCAAGGCGAATGATTTTTACTCTCTGAAATTGTTGCATTACACGCGATTATGTCCTCAGGCCGATTGTATATCCTATCGACTTCTTCCTCCTTATGATTGCTTGGTGGCATGTATATTTTAGCAATGACCAAGTTCGCCGATTCTGCTTTTATCTCTGCTAGTAATATTCTATCCCTTGCTTGCTCTATGTTGCCTACGCTTTTTCCTACCTTTTTATTCAATATTATGAAAACTCCTCGTTGGTCCTCGTCCCCTCCGCTGTATATTACTCAATTACTTCCACTCCAGTAATCCCCTCTGTCCTTCCAATTCACCTCGCACGATGCAGCTTTTAAAATGCCTATGTGCAAGAACAATGGATCACATTTTCGAAAACGCCACGGGCTACCTCGAAATCATGGAATATAAAAAATCACTCGTACTTGGATTTATTTATCTTGGATAGAAAGGTGATATCTCATTCGGTGTTCATTTTATTGAGCGATACTCGTAAATAAAAACTTTGTCAGAAGTGGGATTCGAACCCACGCCCGGAGAACCGGACTGCGACCTGAACGCAGCGCCTTGGACCGCTCGGCCATCCTGACTTATATATTTACGTAATTTGAGCAGTATAAATCCTAAAACCTATAGTATAACCTTGAGCTAATTTAGTATATCCGTTTTTAGAATGAAGTTCACCAGAAAAGGAAGTGCAGGGTGTGTAGAAGGATGGAGGAGATGAAATAAAGCAAAAGGAAAACAAATAAGGAAGCTCTAGGGATGGTGGGCGATGGGCGGTTAGATTTCTTCGGCTTCGACTTCAGGTGCAGTAGTCACGATGGCCGAGCGGTTCAAGGCATTGCGTTCAGGTCGCAGTCCGGTTCCCCGGGCGAGGGTTCGAATACTTCTGACAAATTTTTTTTGTCTATGAGTTTCGCCATGCACGCCAAATGAACACCACATGTAAAACAACCTTACTGCCAAAGATAAATCGAGTAGGTGTCATGAATTTTTATTAACCATGTTTCCGAGGTAGCACGTGGCGTTTTCGAAAATGTGATCCATTATTCTTGACCCACATATTTGAGAAACTAAATTGTGCATAACTATTGAATTTATTATGTTCATGAATACCGACACAGGTCCAGCAAAGCCTTTTGAATGTTGTGTGCTGTTTATGGTGTACTGCACGGTCGGAGCCGCATTCCAATATTTTCCCGGAACTCAATATTTGTGGCAATGGATTTGCAAATTTTTGTCATTTTCCAATGATGCAGTGATTAATTGAGAGATTAAATACTTATTCGTTGGCGAAGAAAGTGTAGAATACGAATTCGTTATTTTGACCGAAATGGCAGTTAAAGTAAAATGAATTCATATCCACGGAATTGAATTTTTAACCAAGGAATGTTCTTTTACAGACAGTTGAAACGTCAACCTCATATATGTACATATGTATATATATATATATATATATATATATATATATATATATATATATATATATATATATATATATATATGTATGTATACATATCATTCTCGGTGGTCTAACGCACTTTCTCAAGAGAAGGAAGGAACGGAACAGACTATTATTTTAATAGATATTATTTAATTTATAAACATTCAAAAGGTTTGGTGGACCTCTGTCGGTTGTATCTCATATGGTGTTCATTTCATTGAGCGAAACTCATAGACAAAAAATTTGTCAGAAGTGGGATTCGAACCCACGCCCGGAGAACCGGACTGCGACCTGAACGCAGCGCCTTGGACCGCTCGGCCATCCTGACTTGAGCACATACGAAATATGAAGCGGACAAATCTAATCTTTAGCTAATTTAGCGCACCTGTTTTTAGAATTCTGTTTATTAGGTATGTACATACTTCGGTTGGTATAATATATGCAGGCTTTAAGTTTCGTTAGAGTATTATGGAAAAGTCTAGTACTTAACATTGCACTGTGAAAATGTTGGCTAATTATTGTGGTAGGAATTCAAATTTTCAGTAGGGATATCAAGTTATTATTACGAGTTCAACCAGTCAGCCAAGAGTTTTCAACAATTGCTTAGTGCAACAAAAAATCCATGTGAAAGATATGGAATAATATTCCATTAGAAGAAAACGAAGGTAACAATGTTTTCATGCAATAGTGAGGCTTACATAAACATTAAGAGTAGGGGACAAAAACCAGAACTGTCCAATTATTTAGGAATTATTTTAGAAGGTAAGCGGCAACGACATTAAAAGAACTGCATTAGCAAAAGAGGATTTCGTAAAAAGCAGAAAGTTGATCACGAGCACCTAAATGGTACAAAGAAACGACTCGTGAAAACTTAAATTTGAAAGTATTGGTATGGTTCGGGAACATGGTGTTGAGGTCAGTGAAAAAGCAAAAATTGGGGTTTTTGGGACGGAAAGTAAAACAAACTAAAATTTATTAGGCATTGTGGAGGAAGAGAGAACGTTGTTGGGAGAAATTTGAAGGAAGCCTGCGTACAAGGGACATACTGAAAGACAATGGGTTACTGAAACCTGATAAGGAAGTAAGGCGGAGGGAGAAAAAGAACTAAACATTTTGAATGAAATAAAGGGATGTAAGAAGTATTTAGAGCTACATATTCAGAATTATTTACACATGTAGTGGATGATACCAGTAGTTGACGAGATTCCACAATCAAACTTACGTTAAAATATTACCTTCTTGAAACCTATGCGAAGATGAAATTACCAAAAACCCTGTTCATATTATAGTAACAATTACAAGCATTCTCAATTAGTTCTATTAGCTATGCGTGTACATTCTTCCGCTCGTGGCAATCATGGCGCCTTTCGAGTGGAATGATCCTCAATAAAGATTCAAGTTTGCCATGTTGCATCATACCCTTACAAAGCAAGGAAAGCATACGAGCAAGTTTACATTTTGACATGAGGCATTGCCTATGGAATAAAACCACAGCATTCAATGAGATAAGTGGTGGCTAACGGCGTGGAAAATCAATCGCCGATGACCGAACCAAAAGGACCCGTGGGATGACCCGATCCCCCTTAAATTTCGCAGCGTGGATGACATTCGGGCAGCGCAATAACAATTATGGAACAGGTGGTGAGAGGAGGAAAAAAATAACTCGAGATAACACACCGTAATTTCGTGCCTCAATAAATTTTACGAGCAGGATATATTGCCCGCAATTAGCCCAAGGAATCAGACTGCGCGCGTAACTGATTATGGGCGGCCTCTGATTCAAATCCCTTAGGCCGCCGTAAGGCCTTTGGTCCCTTTTGAAAGGCGGAAAGGAGGAACTTTGATTGACGTCCCTGATTTGCCTTATCTCCTCCGACAGCCTCCTTCTGTTTACTCGGATGACTACGTCTTTAAACGCGAGAGAAAGGGAGAAAAAAAAGAGTGATTGTGAAGAGTTCGCAAGGAACTAACCGATTGAGTGCCTTTTGGCGAAGACCCATCCCATCCGCGCGCTCCCATTTGGGCTGAAGTACCTTTGAAGTCTCTTCATTCTCCAGCGGAGTAAGTAAAATCCCCCCCGGAGCTAGAACTGTGATGAGTTGGAAAATTTATTGGGAAAAATAACGGATCCTTAAACTATCTCACGACATATCAACGCTGGGCAGATGCAGTTCATCCCCTTAACTCCTGTAAAGCAATCTCTTTTTCAGTTGTATTTTTTTTACCTTTCCTTCGATCGAAAATAAGAGGGTAGAATACTTGGAAACAAAATTAGAGGAAGGAAAACAATGAGCATTTTTGATGGCATTAAGGGAGGTAGAAATAATGCAGAGCTAATGAATGAGTTCTGTAATATCACCAAGGGGTTAGGATATTTTGCGTTACGTTAACTAGGGCCAAGAAGTATAGCAGTGTGTGCGTAATTCATACAACTACCCAAACCCGGTAGAAAACTAATAATAATAATAGATGAAAACTGATTCTGCACTCTAGCCCAGCACACAACAACATAATGTCGGCCACCAACGATTGACGCAACTGGGAATTATTAGCGTCTGCTGTAATTTCATTTTCCTACTGCAGTGGTCACGGTTAATGGAAAGGAAAACAAACGAAGAAGTCCTGGACGTGGTAGGGGAGGAGAGTAGGTTTTTGGAAGAAATTCAACGAAGGTAGGGAAAGTGGATGCAAAGAGGCAACGGATTAGCTGTCAATCAACTCCGCTGTCTTGCGTCGGCGGATTCCCCGATCAGTCATACGGACCGGGTGCGCTAATTCACGGCTATCGTGCGGCCCAAATTTCTTTTTGCCTGCCCAATTTTTGCAGTACGGAAGACGATATGGAAACACCTCGAAACAATACAAAACATCTCCATCCGGCGCTTGTTAATGATTAGCCGCCTCACGCGGATGGCCGAGGTGCGTGCCGCTCATCGTCTTCCGTCCGCCGCGGACTTCATCCGCTCTCAGGTCGCGAACTTTCGTTCGCGACTCGGCAAAACTGGAAATGCTCTGCTATCCGACATCTGGGATTACGATATCAACTATAAGCATACATATAAACTGCCTAAGGACGTAACTCGCCTATGAGTCTTTCCTATGTCTGTTACCATAAAGTTTTATTCATTCTCCTCTTAGTGCTAGTTTGTA